>JAZKJV010004455.1:0-392591 GCA_037367405.1 Ottelia alismoides | reverse complement strand
AGTTTCGGTTGACGGCTAAGACCCAGCTATCCACTTTCCGCTTGGGAGTTCATGCCTCTGCTAGTAGCTTCAGAGATCGGGAGATATGACCAGTAGTGAGAACCGTACCGATGAGAATCCACAGACTTCTTCTATGTGTTAGACCAGGATACCATCAACAATACCTTTCTCGCTTCCCTAGAGACCATGCAGCGTCAGATTCGGGACTAGGAGTTTTATGGTCGAGGTGAGGAGAGAGATCACACAGATGCGAGTCGACAGAGATGAGCCACAGAGACTAGTCGATGGGAGAGATACCACACCAGGAGGGTGAGGACGGACGACCCGAAGAGCCGCAGGAGCCAACAAGACCGCCAGGGACGATGAGGCAGTTGCATAACCCTAGTGCAACCCTTACACATAGATGGGTCCAGCTGCCAGAGATCCTTGGTGACTTCGAGCTTCACCCCCAGACTATCTAGCCACTGCCCAAGTTACATGCGGCTAACCACCGAGGAGCCACACCCCCATCTACAGGAGTTCGAGATGATATGTACCACTGTCCATGATAGATTTGTGGATGAGGACACGATCAAGTTGATTGCCTTCCCATTCTCCTTGGCTGACAGAGCAGCCTACTGGCTGAAGCACCTAGGGAGGTTAATCACCACATAGGAGTAGCTCCATATCGGAATACTTGAACAAGTATTATCCACTCGACCGGACCAACGCAACACAAGCTATGATCAGCAACTTCGTCATGATCCCAAACGAGCAGTTTCATGAGGCTTGGGATTGATTCAGAGATCTCATCGACCGTTGTCCACATCATGAGATATCCAAGCCCGACCTTATTTAGAGATTTTTATGTGGGCTGACAACGGAGCTACAGGGGCTAGTGAACACTTCATGCGGAGGGTCCTATTTTGCCAAGGACGAGGATCAGGTCTGGGCCTTCTATGAGGAGATGGCATAGAACTACACAGTGATGTCCTACACTCGCTTCTACACTCAGGGGAAGCCTCTCCCACAGGCAGTGTCATAGCATAGGATTGCACACGTCGATGCTAGTCCTTCTACTTCTTCATCAGTAGAAGCACTTGTAGAGTCTTCAGCTGCCGACATATGAATCATCAGTCAGAAGTTGGACTGTATCGAGATCACAGAGAAGAAGCAGAGCCAAGGACTGGACAAGCTCAACAAGCTTGATGAGCTCGCCCCGGCCTTGAGTGACCTGAAGACTCAGATCATGTGTCTCCAAGAGGCACAGATGGCTTCTCAGTCCATCTCAGGTCACGGGTTGATCCAAGGAGCAGCTCCACCTAGCCATCTGCCTCATACCGCCAGGTTCACCATATCCAGGTAGAGCTGGTTCAGCAGCTCCAGCACTACCAGCAACCACCACCATCCCCAAACACTCAGATGGTGGGATACCAATCGGATCAGCTTTGGCAGCTCTCCCCCCTCCACACCTCGAGCAAGAGCCGTTGATGAAAGTCAACGGGATCTTGTACTCTCAATACCAACCTCACTCGGGATTTATCGTGACCATCCCAACTTTCGATGGTCCACTGGAGGCACATCTTCCCAATAACAGCCTCCAGCTTAGGTAGGGTAGAGCAACCGGCAGCAACACCAGCCCCATCACTCCCAGTAGGACCAGTAGCAGGGTCGGCGTCCCCACTATCAGGGACATCAGTGGAGGCAGTAGCAGCAACTCAGTAGTATTCTCAACCTCCTCGTCACTACCAGCAACCAGCAGACTCAGCCTCATTTCAAGCGAGGCAACCCATCTGGTTCTCATGCACCAGTCTATGAGAAACCAGTCCTTGATGACCTCGTCGGCTTACTCTCTGATCTGTATGCATCCTTCCGACGAGAGATGGACGAGTTCCGGTAGGAAATAAGGGAGATTATCAAAGGTAAGGCCACCATACCTGCTCTGATTGAACCTAATCTGAACAATATGAAGAGAAATTTTGAGCAGGTACAGTTTACAGAGGCTACCACTCCTAGTGATGTTTTGGGTGATATTTCTTCTTCTATGCTTGATGATGATTTTGTTACACTTAGGAGCGGTAGGATGTCAGCCGGTGGTGACTCGTCTGAGCGACGTCCAGATGCAGATTCCAGGGCGCCAGACGAGGATGGAAGCGGTGGTGTTGATACCTCTTATCATGATGATGATGGTGGTGGTGGTGTTGAAGCCACCAAGGATGTTGATCTAGACAACGATACCGAGGCGTCAAAGTTCCACATGCAGACGGTGGTGCTGATGCCACCATTACTCTAGATACTTGGCCAGAGTACGGTGTTAATGCTACAAAGTCAGATGTTGTGGGTGGTACTGATGCTACCAAATTTCCTTCTGTTTTGCTACCTTGTTATGTACCTAAGGACAGTCATAGAAAATCACAAAAAATGGAAAAACAAAATTTAAAAATATGAATAAAGGAAAGGTTTCTGTATCTCCTGTGAGTCCATCTAGTTTGCATGATGATCTTGGTATGGATTCTAGTCTACTACATGGAACAAGAACCTACTCCTAACCATCATCTCGCTGGAGAGGGTCCTTCCATCCCCTTCCTCAAATACTCTGCTTAGGAAAAGGGATCGAAAAGAAAATCCAAAAAGATACATCGGTTAGAGTTTAGAGAGTAGATGATTGATAGATTCCAGATAAAACTGACTCTACAGAAGGCACTAGAGCACATTCCTCTCTTCCAGAAGAATTTGAGAGAGAATACCACCACCGTAGGAAGAAGAGGAACCACAATGCAGAGATCCATGTCCTTATTCGTGCCACTTGCTTTGCTATCAGAGCCAATTGCCAGCCAAGAGACCTGATGCAGGAGCTCCATATGTCAGATGCCACATTCATGAGCAGTGGTTTGATCGTACCCTATTCTTCTCCCGACTACTTTACTCGACCGATTCGAGTTTGGCCCTCTTAGACAGAGCAAGACAGTCCCTCAGTTTGCTTATAGATCTGTCAAGAGGCCGAAGGGGTTACTCAAGGACATTGTCGTCACAATTCAGGGACTGAAATTCCTTGTGGACTTTGTTGTACTGGACATGGAGATCCCTGAGTTTGTGGACTGATACCCCATTATCCTAGGACGCCATTTCTTGGCCACAACCAAGGCAGTGTCCGATCATGATAGCGGGAAGGTATAATTTTGCATCGAGGGTGAAAGTGTACAAATAAAGATGATCAAGGAGACTAGAGCCAGATATTCAGCTAGCTCAAAGCTGACGAGCGACTCAGAGCGGATGATAGATGCAGAGCTAGATGTCCACCAAGAGTGTGTTTTGTGATTACAGATGATGAGGCAGTTTATGCAGATCCAGCAGTAACGAACCCGGAATTTACCCTTTTAATTATGATGTTTTAATGCGTTGTAGTTGGATAAATTCAGATCGATCAAAAACCGCTATGAATTTGTCGATTAAATCAAAGCGGTTGAAATTATTTTACTTGGGCAAGCCAAGGTCAAAACTCAGGGACACAAGCCTCTAAAGTATCTATTTAGACTCGCATTACTCAGATTAAGTGACGAATTAATAGTTCATAGATCAACACACACACAAAAGACAGACAATTCAGACACAAGAAGAAAAGAAACATGAAGCAGACACTTTTTGTTTGTTTTTATAATACCATGAAATGCAAGTGAAAATAACTACAAATATGTCATTCCTAGCTGAAATCAATGAGCAATAAATTGTAATAAACTTTACGATCTAATGATGAAGCAAATTCCATTGATATATTAATCCAAGGCATGAGAAATCATTACATTGAAGGATATGGTGAGATCCTCAAGCCGCATCACGGAAGCATGAGGATCGCATCGTATGCGATCGGGAGCGACTAGTTGCACTAGTCCCTCGATGCAGCGGAATTTAAAAAATTTTCATCATGCGATGAAACCACATGATCCAAGAACACTTCTCGGATCGTTTCATCTAAACTACAAACAAGTACTAGGATTACCTCTTGAAGTGTGGTTGTGATTGAGTCTCTAAACGAAGAGACCTCCTGTCTCAAGTCTGATCAGACGGAGGAGACGTTTGCGAGTGTGTTGATGAAACACATGCTCCTCGTAATCCATGTTGATTATCCAAGTGGCGAATCTTCTGCTCTCGACACACGAGATCTGACGTCTTCTTCAAGAGCGAGGCACACTGAACGAGACAAAGATGCACGAGCAAATGATCCGGCAGCATAACGACGACGTTGCAGCGACGGAGACTCTCTCTAGGGCATCCATGGTGGACGACCATATGAGAGAGAGAGAGAGGGCGGCACGTAGAGAGAAAGAGAGAGAGAGAGAGAGAGAGAGAGAGAGAGAGAGAGAGATAGAGACTTATGTTCTCATTAGCATATGAAGAGCAAGGGGTGCCCTTCTATTTATAATATTTTGGATCCATGGATCTCAATCCGTGGACAACACAAATCCAATGGCTCACATTGATTTGTGTTTCTTTTAATGACCATGATCTTGTTGTTAAAATCACAACAATAATTAAATTAATAAAATCAAATATATATTGAATATAATTTGATTTATATCAAATCAATCTTCATTGGAGAAATAGGAAGGAGAAAAGCCTCCTTCCATAAGGAGGGTGGACGGCCACCACATTCCTTATAGGAATTGTGGCCGTCCACTCTTCCTTTATGGAAAGTGGCTCTCCTTTCCTTATTACATGAGATTGCATTATCTCATGATTCTCTCCAATATTTGCAAACAACTTTTGTTGCAAATTATTTCAAAAAAATAAATCCAATTTATTTTGTGAACATTGCAATCATGCCATTGAAAATTTGTGAATCACATTCACAACCCAAAATAAAATGTAAATTACATTTTTAATTTAATGTCCAATGTGAATCCAATTCACATCAACATTTAATTAACAAATATAAATTACAAATAGCTCTCTCTTATATATTATAAATCGAATTTATATTATATATGATTAATATGGATAGTGTTATCCACATTATTCATATCCATGATAATTAAAATCACATTTAATCATCTTGGATCTCTATTCTCTTGTTCCCAAATAATATGAATCACATTCACATTATTAACATCTTTGATAATTAAATCATGTTTATTTATCTTAGATAACTCTCTTTATAATGAATTCGAATTCATATTAATCATGATAATTAAATCACATTTATTTATCAATTTACTCAATGCTTGGATACATATATCAACAATGAAATTATCCTGAACTCTTTCAAGGATAATGAGCTTTCTCTGCGGATACTTGGAGATAAGGACAGTGCGATTGTATTGTTCCACGTATAGTGACTTGGATATTGATATCACATCTCAAATCCAGATCTTGCGGACCTCCCATAGATGCTTGATTAAATCAAGAACGTAGATCCAATCTTCTCATTGTATCTGAATCCCATTCAGATCACTATCCAACACTCAGACAAAGATTAGATCACTTCTCTACTGAGAGGAGTCACTAAAATCCAGACCCATTTCTTCTTTCCCGAGGAATAAAAGCGTCATGGTATACAATCATTTATGATCACATCACCCTCAGGTATTCCTAATACATGTACATCATGTATACTGGAAGACCTAGAATAAACCCGAAGTATAAGATCAATTTTATACCGTCTACTTCAGGGATTTATCATTAAGTTTCTCATTCGATCATTGGGAGTTGGTATCGATCATATACTTTCCAAAATCATATAACATACCTAGTGTTGATCATATACTTTCCAAAAGCATATATCAAACCTACAAATTCAATCAAGCTTCCAAAGAGAGATGACCGAGCACGGAATTTGATTCTTCCCAATATCTCATGAGTGAGCTCATGTCTTCCGATTTAGTAAATGAACCTGTATGATCCTTTGAGAGATCGTATTACTCATATGCCTTTGTATGCACACCATCGTGCCGGTGTATAGACCTTGATTAGGTCATCAACCTATTGGTCTGCCAAATGTACATACTCAGACATATAGTAACGCATCTGTCTCCGGTCAGAGGATGTGTGCCTATATCATGACAGCATACATCATAGGACTTTGGTTATCTCGATCTCGTTAAGTCAACTCTTTGACCTAACTAATCTGACACCTCCGAATCTCTATTCCCATGCAGAGGTCCTGCATCAAGAGGTCAGTCAGATATCAGCCTAAATGAGAAAGGATTGTCATCTCCTACTCAGGCTGGAGATCATCTCTTAACAATCATTTGACGGTGCTTGTTGAGTCCTCAATCCAACTCTTTAGATATTCATCCAAGCACCAGCCTCTATGAATCAATAACTGAATCAACATATGTATGATCATCAAGATGGCCATGGTACATACCCTAATTGTACTAAGGGACCTATTATGCAAATTGGTATTCTTCATTTCAGATTAAGGAATGATATTCGCAATAACGTTTATTGCATAATGGCTCGCTGTGGGCTCGCATGTCCAACAATCTCCCACTAGCCCAAAGAGCCATTAATAGGCTAATCATTTAAACCTGCACTCATGTGATAATCATAGGCCATTTAGAAAATATCTAGGTAAGATGATCAGTCACTCTGTTCCAAGAGACTATGCCAAGTCCTTTTACGGCACTTGCATATCCCAAGGTAACAATGCCAGCATCCAATGCGAAGGTTCATATATGCAACTAATACTCAATTTTGTCAGTTATAGTATCCTTGACACTACAGCTTAATAATTATCATAACCAGTTTTTCCATCATCCTTATCAGAATACCCTTATTCCTGGACATCTCTATCTCCTAAGGTATCCGCAGTTAAGACCTTTTAGATCACTATCTATAAAGTCTTCATTTCTTGAAGATAAGACTTTGAGATCACTATCTCAAAAGTCTTGTCCTCTATGAAGATATTGATATTACTGCAATCAAGTGTTTTATCTCCATGGTAGGATTAGAAACAGTTTACTACTCCCACTGAAATGGCCGACATCTGGCTTTTATACACATCTAGCATACACTAGCTTCTTGTAACTGATGCACAAGTGCAAGCAGTTATAGCATTCACTTCCTCAACTCTTTGAGGTATTATCCCTTCAGATAGGTTAGTACCATATCTTATGGAAAGGAAGCCTTCCTTGGGGTTTTCCAGGAATGGAACATGTTCAAGGTGTACTACAAATATGACAGTCCAAATATCCTATTCTCTTTGCTTCTGAACAACTTCGGAACTAAGATCTAAGATGTATCCTTGAGATCATATCTCGAGGTATGGAACAACCATAGTATAAAACACTTATTATTATCATCCTTACATCATTCCAAATGATTAGGATATTATCTACATTTAGCACGATGAACACAATGGCGCTCCCACTAAGGTTCACATGGTTCATCAAGATTCTATCTGAAATCATAACATTTATAATTTCATCAAATCTTATGTTCCAACTACAAGAAGCTTATTTGAGTCCAAAGATGGAGTTCCTTAGCTTGCATACCTTGCTTTCCTCAACCATGAAGCCCTGGGGCTACTTCATGTGAATATCCTCAGAGAGGTATTTATAGAGGAATGTCATCTTGACACATATCTTGAAGATGTCATAATCAATTTGTGTAGCTAAAGTTAGCAATAATTTGATGGGCTTAAGCATGGTCACTAGAAAGCAAGTCTCATCTCAAGCGATGTCTTCTTTCTGTATGTATCTTGAGGATACGAACTGTGCTTTGAAGGTCCCTACCTTCTCATCACGTTCCCTCTTCCTCTGAAGACCTATTTACACCTTTGTGGGTCTTACCCATATAGGTGGATCCTCGAGGGTCATTATACAACACTTGTATATGAAGTCTATTTTAGACTTTATTGCTAACATCCATCTTTCCATGTCATGATCTTCAAAAGCTTCATCACATGAAGTAAGATCATATTCAGACTTAACTGACACGTGGAATACATCCTCAAACTCATTTGAAGAGGTGTTACTGTTTCATCTTTTATTATCCTTTTAGTTTTCGATTTCAGGAGCCTCATTGTCTTCTCAAGATTAAATGAGTTCCTTCACTTTATTTTCATCTTGATTCTCAAGAGAGTCATCCTTTAAGAATCACATTCTCAAAGATGAGATCTTTTAAGAATCTCAAGGTTATAAAGTATGCATCCAATACCATCCTTTATTTTCCTAATGAAGTAGCACTCTCATGTGCTAGATTCCGTCTTACTTGCATGGAACCTTATTAAGGATATATATTGTAGTCTCTACTACATATATACTTGGAAACTATAGATAATTATGCTAAAAATTCATCATTGATTACATCGTGTCATACATTATCCAATTGTATCTCCCTACAACTCTCTTGTGTTTAGGTGTATTAGGAGGAGTGAGATAGGAATGATATTCCTTTCTCCATAAGGTATTCCATGAATTCATCTAATAGGTACTGATTACCTAGGTTAGATCAAATTCATTTCATCTTCCTTCAAAAATTTGTCCCTAAACCAAAATTATGAAATCTTTGAACATTTCAAAGCTTTCTAATGTGATGGAAGAAATCTCATATAAAAATAATCATTGAATGATATCACATATTATCAATGTTTATAATGATACAAATGATACACATACATCAATATGTATGAGATCTTGAATACCTTGACATCTTACACCATTCCCAGAGAAGGGTGCTTTGGACATTTTCTACTTTGAATACAATATTCATAAGTATGTAAGTTTTTAAATTTTACACATTCTAAAGTTTCATCTCTTACTTGTCTATTGATCTCATCAACAGACATACGTACAAGGCTTGATGCCAGATCATTTTCAAATGATCTTCATCCTCCTATTGATCTTTAATGGTTCAATTTTCAATATTAGAAATGTTAATGAACCATTCATTAATTTTTTAATTTAGTAAAGTCTTCCAGATGTCATATTACTATCAGAAATATATCCACCATAACTCTTTATGATAGGTCTATTCCAGAATTCATATTTATTTCCAACATTTAGAAATAAACAATGAGTGTAATCTACTGTCTAGGTCATAGATACATTCTCTAAGACTAAGGGCTCCCACTGAAAAATGAAATCTATTGATCCAATGGAAATTGTTGAAACAATTGCATCAATTCTAACATGGATGACCATTAAACCTTAAGATCAAATTTCTAATCTTCTAATACATATGCAACAAATTGCAAGCGTCATTAGAAGATTGAGATACAATTATCAACTTTATCTATCAAATAAGAAAGTCTGTTTCAATGATTATATGTAGATGTCGATTATTCTGATGCACTATCTAAGTCATTCTCTAAGGATTCAAGATAGACTTGATAGTCATACTATCAACACATCAGCTTGTTGCAGTATTATTGGCATTCATCCAGCTCTTTGGATGTCATATGGAAGTCATAGAAGTACGGTCAACTCTTTGACTATTCTTCTCATCTTAGGTCCAACCCATGCTTCCCATTGCGCTCTCTTCATCTTAAACAACCATTGCTTAAGACTATGGATCTCTTATGTTGAACTCAAAAGAATTAAATGTAAGAGTATTTCAACATTTATACATGCTTTATTTAATTCATATAATATGAACATTGTAAAGCTTCATGAATGACTTGAGTATAGACAGTAGAATGATGACACTCATCATATCTACATACATCTTGACTCTTAAAGACTTTGGTTCAGATAGGTATTCAAACATTTTGAATACACATCACTTATAGAGCCATCATTCTGCATGATGCAGTAAACCATGTCATTCATGATTAAATGTCGAGAGCACATATGTATGCCAGAACATCTTCTCAGATTTTGTAAGGATTATTTACCAATTACGATCATCATTGACATGTCACTTCCAAAGTACATTCGATGAGAGATCAAGACTATAGAGACATACAAACCCTAGGGTTGTAGTCCTATTGTCTAACTAATTGTCATTCCTCGTTATTATGAAGAAACTTGCACATTGTAATCATATACATTATGTGTTCAACTGCAAGTACAATATCTTGATCATGGATCCAATCCATGATTTTTTTCCTGGTTATTATTGAGTATATTATTGAGTGGGTTTAATGAAGGATTATTTGAAATAAGAAATTTGCATAAGTGTATATATAAATATATACGTTACTTTTTAGGAATTTTTATATCAAAGTTATCTTGCCTTGTCAACAATTAAAAGTTCATTCCCTTAATCACTTTCAATGTAAGAGATATACTTACCATTATATCTCAGGAAAGATCTGGGATCTCCTTCCTTATCTTTGTTACATCCCAATAATATGAGAACATGTAACTCCGATAAAAATAAGCGGTAACTATATTCCGCCTTGCAAGTCCAACTTGCATTCCCAATTCAATCTTTAACACCCGGACCCACCACCCTAAGGTGATGTTGACCCATCGTTAATTGAACCAACCGTCAACATGATTAGTACTCGTTATGCGCAATCCAATATCACCCCAATAATATGAGGACCCGAAATTGAGGTCACTACGCATATGACCTTACTCTTTTGAGAAGCAAAGAGCCCGATCCAGATGCGCTTGTATACAGGAGCTGTCACTTTCGACAGGCATCTCCTACATACAATCCCTGGCAACGGAACCCTTCGCCTTGACGGGAGACTATGGAGTCACTTATGTGATCCTCCACCTCATATTCAAATTCTAATTAATCATTATGAATCATATTCATTATGATTAATTCTTCCAAGGGAAACAACAACTCTATTCATAATATAGTATTTTAATTTTAATTGGATTCCAATTAATCTAATCATATTAAATTAATGATCCAATTATTATCCAACAAACAATCTTTATTGTTACTTGAATTATGGTATTATCTCAAATACGTATTATTCTGAATTTTAATAATTAAAAAAATACACCTTGATCTCTCATGCATTATCAAGTCCCTACTCGTTGTCATGGCCAGTACCGACATGAGTGGGACAGACCGCACACGGTTCAACCTGCTACCCCAACGCTCCCCGACTAGACACCATATCCACATCGGGAAAAGATAATGCCAAATTGATCATTGTGTACTTGAGATTATAATCAGTTCTTCAACTGAAGTTGTACCATATAATAATAATCAAAACAATTTTGATTAACATTATAATGAGATTTGCTAAACAAATCCCAAATCCTATTCAAGCAACATGTTTGTTGGAAAGTGGATTGTGTAACCAATTGTGATCTAGATCATAAATTATTTGTTAAGGCAATGTCATTTAAGGAAATAATTATCATCAAATATTTCACAAATATTTATCCATAATTATTCCAGGACATTAAATCATTTAATTTCACTAATTGATTAAATGACAATCACAAGGTTCTTGATTAGGAAAGTATTTCCAACAGTGACCCTCACTTACTAAAATTAGCATATCTCAATCAATTCAAATCCAAATTAAGCAAAGTAAGTTATCAAAGTTTTTTAATTTAATTTACAACAGAACTTAAGTGATTTTCACGCATTTATAGGTGTTTCTAAACAGTAATTAACTCCTTAATTACGTTAAGATTCGCAGTCCCCGAAACAGTGGATACATGTTCACTAATTTGATAATAACTTGAGCAAACAGATTCGAAATCACGCAAACTCAGATCCTACGGTTTCCTTATTTAATGGATAACAAAATCCAAGTTTTATTTTCGTGTTTAAACAATTTAAACAGGGCCGAAAATAATCACAAATAGAGATGTGAAAATGAAATGCGAGAACAATTTCGCAAACCCTAACAAACCCAAGTCGTCCTAGGTTTATGGATCGCACCCGAAACCTCCAACCTGGCTCTGATACCACTTGAAGGATATGGTGAGATCCTCAAGCACATCACAGAAGCGCGAGG
Source organism: Ottelia alismoides (assembly GCA_037367405.1). Lineage (NCBI taxonomy): Eukaryota > Viridiplantae > Streptophyta > Magnoliopsida > Alismatales > Hydrocharitaceae > Ottelia > Ottelia alismoides. Next base: position 380,734 of record JAZKJV010004455.1, on the reverse strand, counting down.
ATCGCATCATATGCGATCGGGAGCGACTAGTTGCACTAGTCGCTCGAGCAGCGGAATTTAAAAAATTTTCTTCATGCGATGAAACCACATGATCCAAGAACACTTCTCGGATCATTTCATCTAAATCACAAATAAGTATTAGGGTTACCTCTTAAAGTGTGGTTGTGATCGAGTCTCTAAACGAAGAAACCTCATGTCTCAAGTCTGATCCGACGGAGGAGACGTTTGCGAGCGTGTTGATGAAACACGTGCTCCTCGCAATCCATGTTGATGATCCAAGTGGTGAATCTCCTGATCTCGACACACAAGATATGATGTCTTATTCACAAGCGAGGCGCACTGAATGAGACGGACATCCACGAGCAAATGATCCGGCAGCATAACGACGACGCTGCGGCGATGGAGACTCTCTCTAGGGCATAACGGTAATATGAGAGAGAAAGAGAGAGTTGGCATGTAGAGAGATACAGAGACTTATGTTCTCATTAGCATATGAAGAGCTAGGGGTGCCCTTCTATTTATAATATTTTGGGATCCATGGATCTCAATCCATAGACAACACAAATCCAATGGCTCACATCGATTTGTGTTTCTTTTAATGGCCATGATCTTGTTGTTAAAATCACAACAATAATTAAATTAATAAAATCAAATATATATTGAATATAATTTGATTTATATCAAATCAATCTCCATTAGAGAAATAGGAAGGAGGCAAGCCTCCTTCCATAAGGAGGGTTTGACAGCCACCACATTCCTTATAGGAATTGTGGTCGTCCACTCTTCCTTTATGGAAGGTGTCTCTCCTTTCCTTATTACATGAGATTGCATTATCTCATGATTCTCTCCAATATTTGCAACAACTTTTGTTGCAAATTATTTCACAAAAATAAATCCAATTTATTTTATTTTGTGAACATTGCAATCATGCCATTGAAAATTTGTGAATCACATTCACAACCCAAAATAAAATGTAAATTACATTTTTAATTTAATGTCCAATGTGAACCAATTCACATCAACATTTAATTAACAAATGTAAGTTACAAATAGCTCTGTCTTATATATTATAAATCAAATTTATAATATATATGATTAATATGGATAGTGTTATCTACATTATTCATATCCATGATAATTAAATCACATTTAATCATCTTGGATCTCTATTCTCATGTACCCAAATAATATGAATCACATTCACATCATTCACATCTTTGATAATTAAATCACATTTATTTATCTTAACTCTCTTTATAATATGAATCGAATTCATATTAATCATGATAATTAAATCACATTTAATTATCAATTTACTCAATGCTTGGATACATATATCAACAATGAAATTATCCTGAACTCTTTCAAGGAGAATGAGCTTTCTTCGCTTATACTTGGAGATAAGTACAGGGCGATTGTATTGTTCCACCTATAGTGACTTGGATATTGAGATCACATCTCAAATCCAGATCTTGCGGACCTCCCATATATGCTTGATTAAATCAAGAACGTAGATCCAATCTTCTCATTGTATCTGAATCCCATTCAGATCACTGTCCAACACTTGGACGATGATTAGATCACTTCTCTACTGAGAGGCGTCATTAAAATCCAGACCCGTTTCATTACTCCCTAGGAATGGAAGCGTCATGGTTATACAATCATTTATGATCACATCACCCTCAGGTATTCCTAATACCTGTACATCCTAAATACTGGAAGACCTAGAATAAACCCGAACTATAAGATCAATTTTACACTGTCTACTTCAGGGATTTATCATTAAGTTTCGCATTCGATCATTGGGAGTTGGTATCGATCATATACTTTCCAAAAGCATATATCATACCCAGGTGTTGATCATATACTTTCCAAAAGCATATATCAAACTTACAAATTCAGTCAAGCTTCCAAAGCGAGACGACCGTGCACAGAATTTGATTCTTCCCAATATCTCATGAGTGAGCTCATGTCTTCCGGTTCAATAAGTGAAACTGTATGATCCCTTTGAGAGATCGTATTACTCATATGCCCTTGTATGCACACCAGCACGCCGGTGTATAGACCTTGATTAGGTCATCAACCTATTGGTCTGCCAAATGTACATACTCAGACATATAATAACACATATGTCTCCGGTCAGAGAATGCGTGCCTATATCGTGACAGCATACATCATAGGACTTTGGTTATCTCGATCTCGTTAAGTCAACTCTTTGACCTAACTAATCTGACACCTCCGAATATCTATTCCCATGCAAAGGACCTGCATCAAGAGGTCAGTCAGATATCAGCCTAAATGAGAAAGTATTGCCATCTCCTACTCAGGCTGGAGATCATCTCTTAACAATCATTTAACGATGCTTGTTGAGTCCTCAATCCAACTCTTTAGATATCCAACCAAGCACCATCATCTATGATTCAATAAATGAATCAATAGTTGTATGATCATCAAGATGCCATGGTACATAACCCTAATTGTACTAAGGGATATGTTATGTAAATTGGTTATTCTTCATTTCATATCAGGGAATGATATTCGCAATAACATTTATTGCATAATGGCTCGTTGTGGGCTCGTATGTCCAACATACATTAGGGACACTTCATTATTAAAAGTAATCATCAAAGTTTAAAGTGTTAAAATAGAAAATAATTCATGCCATTAAAAATATAATGAAACAAGCTTCAAAGCGAGACAAAAATCGACTAAAACGGAGCTCGGATGCTTAAGATATTCACAAAAGAGTCCAGGGGCATAAATGCAAAGAAAACATGAAATTAACTAGATAAAATACTAAAATCAGGTCCCTATAAGGACCTAATGCAAATAAAACAAACCGCAATGCCTTCCCTATAATTTTCCCACACGCACGGGGGCTAAATTGTAATTATTCAAACCTGGAGGGGGTCGGGTGCAATTAACCCCAAGCGCGCGTGGTGCACACGTGCTCAATGGACATGAATGCAAATTGAAGAAACCGGCAGGGCACTCTTGTAAATTACCCAACCCTCACGTGACTAGGCACGTGAGGCTAAGTTCAGTGGTCGATGGAGGCTCGGGTCGAGGCTCGGAGGTGACTCGGGCCACGCGTCGTCTGATGAAGCCATGTGTTCGCTTGGATGCTCCTAGCCTAGAGGCTCAGAATGGAGGTTCGGAGGCGGTGACATGGAATCCTATGTACCACCCGATCATGAAGATCGGATGGTGGCTGTAAGTGCACAGGGAGGTGACGTGGACGAATGTCAGCCACTGGATGAGCACCGGGAGGGTGCTATCCAACGACTCCTGTGTCTTCTGGAACTCCTTCCTCCGAGGGGGTGGCGACGTGAACATGACTCCGACGTGGCTCTAGGATCTCTGCTCGATCGTTGAAGGATGTTAGAAGCTCGTTGAAGAATCCTAAGGTGATGGTGATGAAGCTCTGACATCCGAGAACACACGGCGCAGTCGGTATGGTGATGGCGACCTGAAATCGCCGGAGATGAAGAGCTTGGAATCTTCCCTGGTGAGAGCTCTGACCAATCAAAGATACCTGCATTATTAGTCCTTAAGCCGAAGTGTGCGTGAGTGAAGAGGATGTGAATGGAGTGGGGTTCCTTGCGAGCGGCAGGAAGGGATGAATCAGAGCCTCTCTCCGGTGAACTGGAGATGGGTTGGGTCGGAGGCGTTCAGGCAATGGAGAAGGGAAGATGGCGAGGGAAGGCATGCGCGAGGATGGTTGATGCGTTGTGAAGCTAAAGAGATGATCCATGGAGGGTGATAAGGACGACGGTCACCTAATTAACTAGAAGAATCTACTAGGAAAAATAGAGAAAGATCGAAGGTGGCTTACCTGGAGGAATAGCGGATGTAGGGCCTGGGCTTGAGCTTCTTTGAGAAGCTCGGGTCGTCGATGGACTCTATGGCCATGAGGAGCAGCTCGTCGGCGGGTGGAAGATGGATCATAGCCTACCATGGTTATGGATCGACACCGGAGACTTAAGATGTCTTTGCACCGTCGATCCGACCTCCCCCTGTCACAGGGAGGCGAAGAGATGCTGGGCCTAGTCCCACATAAAGGTGTACCAATGTGAAGGTGGTCGGAGATGGGCTATTTCAAGGAGGGAGGTTGGAGCAGAAGATGGTGGTGGTCGTGGTTTGCGGGCGAGACATGGAGCAGACGAGAAGGAGGCGTGGAGAACGTGGGTACCCGTTAGGAAGAGGGAGGATCAGGCTTTGACTGGGAGTGGTCATGGAGACGAGGGGAATGTTGAGGAGGTGGTGAAAATGGGAAGGGGGAGACGTGTGCGGAAAGGTGATCATGGTTAGAGAGAGGGGGTCTAGAGGAAGGAGACGAAGGATTGGCCATTGGATCTTACGATCCAATGGTCCAGAGAAGGGCACGAAGATGCGGCCCTGATCTCATCGATTAGACCACCATTGATGGTTGTGGGGGTGATGCGTGGCAAGAGGAGAAGTGGGTGGAAGTGGACGGTCGAGATGTGATATGGCAGATGAATCAGAGGGCTGGGAGCGCGACGCGTACGTGCGGTGGAGATGGAAGCTCCTGGAGAGGATCGGGTGGCTGGGAAAAGAGCGGGAACATACGATGTGGATTGGATCTTCAGAAGGCGATCAGATGGCTGGCAGCGAAGGGCGCATGGCACGAGGAGAGGCCTGCCACGTGGCTCAACCAGAAGGAGCCACGTGTCCCAACCATATTTATGCAGACAAAAATCATGAAAAAGAGGAAGAAAATGTCGAATTTGGAAAAACTTAAAACATGAAAGTTGTAGAACTCGATGAGATCTACAAGTTTCATGTTGACCAAAAATGCAAAATAGGTTAAATAGAGGAAGAAATATTTTTGTGAGCATTTTTTAGAGGTATAAAAACACTACAATTTTGCTTTTGTCATTTTTTTGTATTTTTAATTTATTCCAAGACTCAGATATATACAATGATTAATCTAGTTTTTATTGATATAATTTATGCTAGGAGGTTAATATCTGGAAACTAATATGATGAAACTGAGGTTCATCAAGCAGCACGAGCTCTTGTCTCACCTTCAGACACTGCAGATTTACAGATTCTAGCTGATGAGAGTTTGGAGACCACACTCATGACACAGGACACCTTAGAGGCTAATGATCGTAGTCAGGAAAGTGAGGCATTTTGTTTCATGTGCTTCAGATTCAGATCCCTCGGATGCTGACACTGATTTTGATTGGCAGGAGTTTGATAATTATTTACCGTTTATTGTGTCTACAGAGCTGACAGCTAGGGCAGAGAGCGAGCCAGTACAGTTTACAGGCATACCAACAGGGTCGTCTTTGTCAGATTTACAGATTCAGCGAGAGTTCTCCCATACAGATCTGGTATCCTTGACACAGACATTTTAGAAGCTAGATTTGCCAGCTCCCACATGTTCACAGTTGAAGACCTTTCCACATAGCATGAAGTATAGGTTCCTTGTTGGTGAGCCAGATATGTTCCCAGACATTATCTTAGCAGATTTGACTGAAGATCAAGAATCTCATTTGATGGAGGTTCTTGAAAGAATCTGCAAGGCAATAGGATGGAGTGTAGCTGATCTCCAGGCGATAAGTCCAGCCCTATGCTCCCACCACATCTATCTTGAAGAGAACGCCAAGCCATCACATGAGTTCCAGCGATGGCTGAACCTGAATCTTCGAGATGTGGTCATGAAGGAAATATCGAAGTGGTGGAGCACCAATTTTATCTGCCCCATCTCCGACTCCAAGTGGGTTAGTCCATTACATGTGGTACCCAAGAATACGGGTACCACCACAGTTTTGAGCGAGTCCACAGAGGAGATAGCTACCCGAGTACCTACTTCTTGGAGGGTCTATGTGGACTATAGATGATTGAATCAGGCTACCAAAAAGGATCATTGCCCGTCGTCATTTATTGATCAGATTATCGAGAGGCTAGCTGGGAAGAGTCATTACTGCTTTCTTGACGAGTACTCGAGGAACAATCAGGTGGCCATAGCGCCCGAAGACTAGGAAAAAATGACGTTCACATGTCCGTTTGGTACGTATGCTTTTAGACATATGCCCTTTGGTTTATGTAATGCCCCAGCTACATTCAAAGGTGCATGCTTTCCATTTTCTCGGACATGGTGGGCGAGTGTTTAGAGGTCTTCATGGATGACTTTTCGATCTATGGCGATGGGTTTGATGCTTATACTGCCTAGACCGTGTACTTCAACATTGCATCGAGGTCAACCTTGTATTATCTTTGCAGAAGAGTCATTTCATGATGACTCATGGGACGGTCCTTGGCCATATCATCTCCAACAGGGGCATGGAGGTCGATCCGACCAAGGTAGATATCAAGAAACTCAATCCACCATCCAATTTGCGGCATTTGCAGTCTTTTCTGGGGCATGTCTGTTTCTACCGACAGTTCATTCAGGACTTCAGTCATATTGCCCAACCGCTACTGATTTGCTAACAAAAGACATCGAGTTCATTGTAGATAAGTGTCTTGTGTCGTTTGAGACTCTGAAGGGACTAGTTGTTCAGGATCATGTCCTTCAGCCACTCGATTGGTCTCTCCCATTCGAGATCATGACAGTTGCTTTTGATTTTGCCATAGGGGTTGTGCTAGGACAGAGGAGGGATGTATTGTCATTTGCCATTCACTACGCTAGCCAGACTTTGGATGTTGCCTAATATAATTACATTGTGACTGAGAAGGAGATGCTAGCCGTAGTTTTTTCTTTGGATAAGTTTATATCTTACATTATGGGATCTAGAGTGACCATATACACAGATCACACTGCCATCCGATACCTCATGGCTAAGAAGGATGCCAAAGCCAGATTGACCAGATGGATCCTTCTACTCTAGAAGTTTGATATAGAGATTAAGGATAAACCTTGAGTCAAGAATGTGGTGGCAAATCACCTCTCCCTTTTAGAGAACCTTGAGGATTCTGATCAGATTGCACCTATTACAGAGAACTTCCTAGACGAGGCGATTCTTGCTACCACCTCGCTTCGGTGGTACGCTGACATTGTGAACTATCTTGTTGCCAAGAAAGTTCCACAAGGTTGGCCCAGACAATGACTTGAGACCTTCCTTGCGAAGGTCAAGTCATACCATTGGTAGGATACCACCCTTTATCATGAAGGGTGGATAGTGTCTGGCGTCGGTGTATTGCTCAGGAGGTGCACCACAGCATCCTCACTTACCGCCACATACTTGAGGTAGGAGGACATCATTCTGGGAGACGGACAATCAGATCTAATCCGGCCTTTGGTGGCCTACCCTCTTCAAGGATTCAGATGAATTTGTGAAGAGATGCACTTACTGTCAGAGGATGAGCATTTGTAGACAGCATGATACGATTCTGATGCAGCCCATTCACTTGTGTGAGATTTTTGACGCATGGGGCATCGTTTTCATGGGTCCATTCCCTAAGAGTTAGGGATTTGAGTACATTCTACTTGCAGTGGATTATGTGAGTCGTTGGGTTGAGGCCATCCCCGCCCGAGCCGCAAATGCTAAGACTATTTGCAAAATTTTGAGGAAGAATATCATTTCACTGTTCAGGGTATCTAGAGTTTTGATTTCTGATGAAGGGGCTCACTTTATCAACGACAAGGTAAGGGCCCTTGCTAACGAGTTCAGCATTGACCATAGAGTTGCCACTCCATATCACCCTCAAACTAATGGTCTTGTTGAAGTATCGAACAGGGAGATCAAGACTATATTGCAGAAGGTTGTCCACTCAAATCGAAAGAATTGGTCACAGCTTTTGGACTTGGTCTTGTGGGCTTATAAGACTTCCTTCAAGACACCTTTGGGCACATCTCCCTTTCATCTCGTTTATGGCAAGCCATGCGATTTACCAATGTAAATCAATCATAAGTCACTTTGGGAAGTTACAAAGTTATTATTGGATCCCAAGAGTGTAGGAGATCAAAGGAAAACAGAATTGGCAGCCCTGGAGGAGTTGAGAGATACAATCTTCTCAAGTAGTCTACAATACAAGGATAGAGTAAAGGTATGGCATGATTCTCATATCAGCCTTAAACAGTTTGAGACGAACCAGAGATTATGGCTATTTGATGCTAGGTTGAGACTATTTCCAGGGGAATTACAAAGCAAATTGAAGGGACCATACTTGGTCAGAAAGGTGCACGACAACGGAAGCATTGATATATCTGAGTTGTCATCTGATTCCACCTTTCGAGTTAACGGTCAGCGCTTGAAGCCATATCTTGATCATGATATGTTGATCGTTGACGTTGTCCCTACTCATTTTGCATGAGATGCGGTCTTTGACTCACATCATTTGCATCTCATGCCTGATTATCACTTCTTCTTCATAGCTGTATAGATCCTTATTGTCCATATCATTCATTCTTTTTGTCTGACTCCCCGTCTTCATCTTATGATTATGCTATACTTAGGGTGTGCTTTACCCTAGGTATAGGGGGGTATCAGACTTGTGATTATTCATTTGATATCATTACCTCTATTTTGCTACCTATACATAGGGATATTTTACCCTAAGTATAGGGGAGGTAGTACATGTACGTCCTATTCTTCGGTGTTCCTCTTGTGTACAGTTTGATATACTTAGGATTATTTGATCCTAAGTATAGGGGGATCACTGACCTCTATTCATTACATTCTTTCATTAATCGTTGCAGTATAGCATTCTTTTCACTTCCTAATACTCAGCACGAGTTATGTCTTCCTTGCATCGCTCTTTGATCACTCTGAGGACATCGTTCGAACTATGTATAAGGGGTGTCGTATATATTGTATATATATTTTAGCCATAACTCGTACTTTGTGTGAGTGTGTTAATAAAATGGCTAAAAATCACAAAAAAATTAAATTTTTACTTATACATAAATGTTTGTAAAAACCTTTTGTAAAAATTATTTTTGTACAAACTTTTGTTAAAATGATTTTGATTGTAAAATTTTATAAATATTTTGGTATCAAAATTATGTATATAAAAAAATTGAAAAATATTTGAAAAATAAAGGATTACAAAATTTTGTTTGTAAATGTATGTAAAAATATTTTGCAAACCTTTTTCTTCTTTCTTGCATTCAAAAATTTACATAAAATTTTGCATATTTTGAAAACTTTTTCCTCAAAAAGAGTTTTGTAAATATTTGCATGTACATTCTTTTGAATCATAGCTGATATTTAAACAAGTCTGGAATTAAATTGGAAAATGGGGCTTGGTTAAGTCCTTAATCCACTTAACTTCAGCGGAACCTTATAGGATTTAGGGTTAAGACTTTCAGGTTCATAGTGGCTTAATTCTTTGAGTCCACTAGGCTATGTTCACATGTCATCTTGATGAGCCTAAGTAGAACACTTAAAAACACATGCATGACTCCCAGAGACAATGGCTTGACTTCGACACGCTCCTTACTCATAGCTCAACACGGATGAGGTGGTGAGGAGGCGGAATTCTTTGGCTTGGGGTAGCATACGAGGTTAGTACAGCTAGCTGGAACCTCTTGTCTTCCTCTAGGGAGGGATGTGCATCTCAACCTGGTCTTATGGCATTAAGGTATAAAGACAGGAGTCTGTGGGTTGCAATAAAGCATCAAAAGAGGGATAGTCTACTAGCTCAAGAAGAAAAACTCCTTACGTACATGTTGCACCATGTGAATATGTTGTATATATGCACATCAAAAAAAAGTGCAAAATCAATAAAAACTCCAAAAAAAAGGAGACATGCATGAATTAAAATGCATGTCGGAGTGTATATTTTGAATAAGCAAAGCTTATGTATTCCATCTGCTCATCTCATGGAAGCTTGCAGCTGGAGACTTAGCTACACTGATTAAGCTCCATGGGATACGTGACTACACTAGCCATGGTCCATTATATTCTTTCCCCTCTTCTTGAGTTGGTTGTACTTGAACTTAGAAGGGAATTCCAGCACTCCTTGAGGAAAGAGTTGCTAGACTGGGGGATTAGAGTTACCTTATTGAGGGAGGATGTTTCTTTGCCATTCTGAGGTGGGGAGCTACATATCTCTTATACAGTACAAGGAAAGATGCATAGTCATTAGAGTTTACGTATATAGACTTGTTCTGACCTGGTTACTAAGGAGTCCTGACCATAGAACTATGGAACTTGAAGGCTGTTGAGTCTTAAAACTATTTCCCAATAAGGTTCCGCCAAACTAATAATCCAAAGGTCAGCCGGAGCTCCATACTCTAATTTAATGAAGATAAGTTTAATAATCAGCCTTAATTCTTCCTTTTTTCTTTTCTTCTTGTTTTCACTTCTTTTTCAAATAAGTGTTTTCTATGGGACTAGCAAAGATAAAGTATAGGGGGTGATGAGTCTACAATTCTCATTCTTTATTCTTTTATTTTAGCTCTTTCTTTTAGCAAAACAACCTGTAAATACCTGTAAATACAATATCTTAACATTGTGCACGCTTTTTTTAATAATGCACAATTAGCACATACTTCTCAAAACTAGAAGAATAAAGAGAAAAAGAGAAAAGAGATGTATTTAGAATAAATACAGAGTGGCCCAAACCCCAAGAGAAAGTCAAGTCTTGACCTGATCGCAAAAGAAAATAAGTAGAGAGATAAGGGTACACTATGTATTGTACACATTACATATACTTGTACAAATTATTTATTTATTTTTGATAAAATATAAATATCCTATTTACACACTTGTATATAGCCCTAGAAAGAATATAAAAATAAATAAAATAAAATTCAATAACTCCCTATACAAAAGATGTATGTAAATAATACAACACCTATTTACTTTACAACCATAACTAATTAATAAAAATCAAATAAAATTTTTTTTATTCCTAAAATTATTACGTAAATAATAAAATATAAAATAAAATATTACTTGTAAAAAGAATAAAATAAAAGTGTTTGTACATAATACATAGGTATATTATACCTGTATATAGTACTATACTGTATATACGTTATTTTATTTTTCATAAAAATAATTAAAAATCATAGAAAAATAGCTTATAAAAATAAAAATATTTTTTATACACTTTTTAATTTAAAATCATTTACTTTTTTAAATTCAATTTTCTTTTATTTTTGTAAATCCTGAATTTTTATTGGGCTACGTAGGATTGTTGACCTTGGTCAACGTCTCCTGCTAGATGGGTCGGGTCCTCCCTCGCATCGCCAGAGCTCCTTCTCGAATTTCTCTTGATTAGATCCAACCTCTGATTTCTTTGATTCCTGCGCCCGATTAAAGGTCTAATGTCCATGATCCTCGTGGATCCCTAGGCACATCCAGATCTGCCGAGGGTTCCACATTATGCTCCGATCTTTCTGAACCCTTGAGCACCCTATATAGCCCTTCATTCTGCCTCTAGTGCTCTTCATCTCATTCCTCGCGCCACCCAAGACCCCTAGACACCTTTAGTGGAGTGAGATCCACCTGGAGCGTAGCTTAGGATTTGTCGGAGATGCCTGGAGGCTTGTAGCTCGCAACGCGGCCGGAGCTCCACCGCGTGAAGCCTCCCAGCCAACCGCAGCTCGGTTGAGGCCAAGACCCAGCTATCCACCTTCGCTTGGAGTATATGCTTCCGCTAGTAGCTTCAGGTATCACTCCTACCCTCCTTTCCTGCCATTTTGATTCCATCTTTCCCATTTTCGCTGTCGCCAGTTTTTCTGCTCCGACCACCCAGTCAGAGCTTCGCAGCACCCCTTCATCTGCTCAGATCGAATCCCCTATTCACTGTCACCCTTTCTACATGACCTGATCATCCTTAGGCTCGCCCATCATAGCGGGATTAAGGTCTAGACCTCCTTCCTCCATCTTCGCCGGAGGTCGACCCTCATCCACCGCCACTTCTTTTTTTCTTATAAAATAACCCTGACCGAAGCTTGGTCTTCGAGCCTTGAGTATATCCTGCAGGTTTGGACGCACATATACAACCACACAGAGCATCTGCTGCTTAGACAGAGTAGCTCCAACCGGACCACCCTCGCCCCGCTCATCCGCCTTTCAACCACCACATCAGCCATGTCCGTTCGATGCGGAATGCTTCCACGAACGTGTTGGATGCCTCGACAACCTCATCGGTGCGTCGGATCTCTAGTATCGCTTCGCTGAAGTTCGTATTTCACGAGTTCCTCCAGCACCCTTTATAGCTGCTCGATCCGATGGTCCGCTCCAGATTTGATCCTAGCCCTTGGTTTGCGATTCATCCTGGCATTCGGATTGAGTATGGACCCACCATAAGCATCGCCTGACTATCACAGTCTGCAGGCTGTTAGATCTGACCTTTTGTCAGATCTAAAACCGCACATCTGCACCACCACCTCGTTCGTTGAATCAGCTTTGCAGGAGACATCTGACGCTCACGTCCATGACAGAATTAGAATTGTCATATGCTTGGCAGAGGTAATCAGAATCGTATGTCAGCGACCATCCACGCGAGCGCCACGTGCCCCTGCCTGGTATATTTCACATTTTCCCCTGCATGTTTCCACATTTCACTTTAGTCTAGAAAATAAAATGTTTAGTTGAAGACATTTACAGTTTGGACCTTATACTTTTTATATTTGCATTTTAGTCCTTTTGAGTCAGAGTCACGTATGTCCTACATGCATTCTGGGATATTTGCAACTTTTCTCATGCACTTTTATGTTGTTATTGAATGAACGTTATGTTTTGAAAATTGTATTATTCCCCCGTGAGCATGGATCACATGTAACGCATGTGTTGCTTAGATTATTTGCAAAATTTAGCCCTGTGATTTTATAGATTGTTATTTATTTGGTCTGTGATGAATCTGTGATTCATCACTCTTAAACTTGAAAATAGAGCCTTATTCCCGGGTAATTAGGAGCATATCTCCACCAATATTGCATAATTAGCATTTGTGTACATTAATAACATCTGCATTTGAGCATTTACATCTACACTAAATAAGAAGCCAAACCAACTTGCAAAAATCACCTATCTGTATATATTTTACACTAACCCTACAACCCATAAATTCACTCTATACTATATATAGTACTAACAGTAATACAATCAAAATACCAAAAAATGCTAACTTGTAAAATTGACAAATAAAATCCCAAACCAAGTTGGAGACCATGGACCTTAGAATGTACATATCCCTCTCATATAGCCTCCAATTTAGGTCTACTCGCTATTAAAATAATATACGTTCAGAGACCTTCAAAATGAGACCAATTTCATTTAAATCAGAGCTTGTATGCAAAACTTGGGTTTTGGGTCACCCATTGTATACTATATGTATGTATATTTGTACCCTTATATTTTATTACTTTATATGATCTCGTTTCCGTTTTTGATCAACATGAAACTTGTGGATCTCATTGAGATATACAACTTTCATGTTTCGAGTTTTTCCAAATTTGGTCATTTTCTCCCTCTTATTTTACATTCTTTTTCGATCAACCAGATTGGGCCACGTGGCGCCCTCTGGTTGCGCCACGTGGCCCTATTCAACACGAGCCATGTGCCCCTCTTTCTCCACCATCCGATGGTGCCTTCTCCCTCCAAATCCTCGCCATCCATTTCACATCAAATTTCGACTGCCCGATCAAGACCCAAACTGCATCTGGGCCGCTCACCAGCGCCCTCATCTCCTTTGACCACGTGTCATCATCCCCATCATTAGATCACCTCCCCTTCCTTCAGATACAAGTCATTCATCCCCGCTCAACTCCAACCCTTGGATCTTCATTCTAGATCTCATCCACATCGTTGGTATCCGCCTCATTCTCAGCCTACCACGTGTCACGATCATCGCCCTTCGATTGCATCACCAGGATCTAATCCTGGCCCTTCTCTCGTGCCTGTCTTCTGGCCATTGGATCACGAGATCCAATGGTCCAGAAGTCATCTTCTTCGTACGAACGAGCCTCGCCCACGTCGCCCCACCTCGAGACGCCTCTGCCCCCTTCCTATTTTTAGCACCACTACAGCCACCTTCTATGCCCAGTGATACCTCTACGACACAGCCCCGACCTCCACCATCCTCTCCAGCATCCATGATCCCAATGATGCCCTTCCTCTTCGCTCCACACACCCTACGAACCCCACATCTCCATCGCCTAGACCTCCATCTCTTCCCTATAAATACTCCATCTCCGGACAACTTCCACCCCATCCTCCATAGCGAGAGGTATCCTAGAGCTCCGAGCTTCTCATTGGTGACAACAATTGAGTGTGTAAGTGAGCGACGACAGGTCTCCACCTCTGGTGAGATCCGCGACGATTCTTCACCGCACCGCAGCTCCTCCAGCAGGCTGCTTGAGCTCAGGCCCGCTACTGACCTTCGAGCGACGAGCAGAGCCGCTTCAGTGAGTCTCCAACCCCAGGTAGCTTCGCCCATTATCCTTTCGATCTTCATCTTCTTTCCTTTGAGTTTTCTCGCAATTTCTCCTCCTTCTCCGATTGAGTTCACCCTCCATCAACTATCCACCGAGCTTCGCCTTGAAGCTCTGGATTTTACGCATCCCTTAGTTTGTCCATATGGCACCTCGCATCTCCTCCAACCAAAGCTCCACCTTCACGGTAGAGGAAGTCACCGGATCACCTTTCGCCCCACTCCCAGGCCTCACCGCACACGTACGCATTCCCACAATCACAAGCACCATTTGTTTTGGCATGATCTAACCCTGCAGGAGCTCCCTCTTCACTGGACGGAGCTTCGTCGGAGCTGCATTCAAACTTCAAAGTCTCCGACCTTCGAATTGCCTCTGCTTCCTCCAAACATCCCAGCAACTTCCTTACACTTCCACGATCGATCCGAACGAACCAGGAGCCACCGGCGAGCTTCATCGAGCATGAGGGAGGGCGGCGGAGCCAAAGCTACCTCATCGGAACCCCGCCAAGTCCGCCGCAGGAGGCGGCGGACCGAAGAAGACGACGTACAGTTGTCGTTGGATCACCTTGATCCAACGGTCCTCTTCACGACACGTTGCCCCGCGCTCGCCACCATTGGATCAGGAGGATCTAACAGACCTCATCGTGCCATGTCGTCTCGCTCCAGCAGTCAAATCCACCGTTAGATCTTCCTTGATCTGACAGAGCCTAGCGTACCACGTCTCCATCACCAACAGCCGTTAGATCTGTCTTGATCTAACGGTCCAGCACGCGCCATGTCACGCCCTCTGAGCCTCTTCCCCGAAGCTAGGCTCGAAGCACCCGAAGTAGACCCGAAGCAAAGTCTGAGCCTCCAGAGCCTTCCGAGCCCTTGCCCGAGCCTCCTACGCCTTCCGAGCCTAGCTCCTCACGTGTTTCTCACACGAGGGCTAGGTTATTTGCAGCGAGGCCCCTGTGACTTTCAGAATTTGCAATTCAGTCCCTACCAGGAGCGTTACGTAAGGAGTACGTGTTACAGTGCGAATTTTGCATCCGTACCCCTAGCATTATAGGTATTTGCACTTTAGTCCATGCATGCACGTTTTATTTTAATTAATTTTTATTTTCTATTTTGCATTTTGGTCCCTGTGTTTGCACGCATATTTAGGTGCCCATTTCTCATCATTTTTAAATTCTAAAAATTGCATGTTGTAGTTTAACTTGTCCTTTATCTTTTGTGACACGTGTCATATTTTTATGAGATGCATTTAATTTAATAATATTATTCTTGTGGAATTTGACATATTTTTCCCATTGTGTGCCTTTTATTTATTATTAAATTATTTATTGCTTCAAAAATCACCATAAAATCACATTAGACATAAGTTAAGTTGCTCTACAATGTGCCCAAAAATCATAGCATTTGCATGTAACACGAGGCCTAAATAAATCAAATTGTATTATGCCCAATTGATTTTTAATAGGTCAAATTTACATCAATCTTTAGTTTATTAATTTTCCTGGATTCCTCTTACATAGATACATCTAGGGTAATTTTTATATCTAAAAATTAATGTACCTTGGTATTTAATTTTGCAAAAACAGCCCTGCATCCTTATTAAATTCATTTTTAATTCATTTAGAGTCTAAAAAATAAAAAATGCAGTAGCGTAGTCTCCTCACATATCATCTTCTGGCCAAATTTCATTAATTTTGGACTTCATCCAATCATCTTTTGTGATTTAACTTAAAATTTGGCTCGAAATTGCATTGTCTTTCTTTTAATCGCATAAAAAATATAAAAAGACCAAAAAATATTCTCCTGAAAATCTGGCATCGAAAGTAACTTAAGATTTACCTAAGGAGACAGTTGCCTCCCTGAGTTCGACCTTAGGCTTTCCGAAGTAAAATAAATTTGCCGCTTGAGTTTAATCGAACATTAAATCTGAGTGGTAAGTCTCGATTACCCGACTGCAACGAACGACAAATCTAATTCGATTGATAACTCGGTTGAATTAACAAGGGTAGCTGAGGGCACGTCAGAATGGCGTCGTTGCTGGGGAGGCACGGCTTAGGTTAATTTTTAGGAAATTTTGATTTTAGATTTTCCATCCTCGGGTAGTCTGATTCCCAGCTTTTCTTGTAAATAGTTTTCTGTTATTTATTTTTGTTTATTTTTGTGTTGTCCTTTATCTGACCTCCATTTATTTCAGTGAGAGGAAAATGAGGAGTCGAAGGCACTTTGCCAGACGAACCGAGGAACTTGCATTTAAATAATTTGAGTGATTGTGAGGACTTGTAATTTTCTTTTAATTTCATTTTGCATTTTTCCAGCGGTTCCCGTTTGGGTTCTCGTGCATGTAAGTATATTGAAAACGTATCCCTGTGTGCTGTGTGGACTGCTTTGCGTAGAATAGGCTTGCACTAGCAGCTCTTAGAGCTACTTTAGGACCTGTTTGTGCTCGTAAAATTCTAGGACCACACTTCACACATAAAAGATGCACATAGACCGCAGATCTTAGCCAAATTCAATCTGTTCTTCACTCGCGAATAGAACTGCATGTCTAAGAGCTGCTTTTATCGCTTGCATTGCATGTAGTCTAAAAAATTTTCAATTCTGTTTTGCATCTTGCATAAAAAGCGAAAGGATCACTATAAGTCTTCTCTACTTGGCATTCATCATAGTTTTATCTTGCATCAGCTTTTCTCGACTCCTTCCCCCTTGGTTTTTCAAACTTAGGTCAAAAGGAAATTGGGACTGGACGATAGGTGTGCTTTGTGGTTGGACTAATCAAGTGATAATCTAAATTAAAACCGGGACTGCTAAACAAAATTGACCAAAAAAATCAATAAAATCGGAAATTCTGTTTGCTGGAGATTAACCCCGACCTTGTTTTCAGGCTGAGTGAGGGTACTAGAGTGTGTGTGCACACCCTAAGGCAGAGCCAAAAATCCCCGCCTTCCATATCGCTTACCCCGATCCGAGCAAATATCACATGCTGAACTACGGGTTCTACTGACCAGCACCAAGTAGCCTCTGCCTACTCCGGTAGGTAGATAGGGACGAAATTGCGATGCACCGCGACAAGTTTCTAGTAGCCTTCGCCTGCTCTGGCGGGTAGATTGGGGCGAAGTTACAGCCTTGTAAGCCTCCGCCTACTCTGTAGGTAGAGAGGGGCAGGTCCTTGAACTTTCAGCTGGTGATAGGAGCGGACAAAGGAAGGGCATTGGTATCTTAGGCGACAGGTTAAACAGGAGAGACGCATCCGGCTTTGAGCCGACTCCCCTATAGGTCGTGTAACCTTTGCTACTTATCTGAAAATTCACACTTAAAATCAACCAGATTAATCGGACTCGATTTCGGGTCCTTCATCGTGTTGAGTGTGAAAATCAAGGTTTGAATTCACTTGCTTGCTTCAGGTAGGAGTAAAATCCTATCTTACATTTATACTACCGATTCTTCTTCTCGCCATCCAAGATGACTGACTGGGGGGTATCTATTCACGCTTCGCAAATCTTTCTTTGAACCCCTCATGTAGTTCATCTTCACCGGCCCAAGCGCAACTTGGGCCAACCCGAGCTCATGGCTCTCTTGAGTTCGAGATCCATCACTCCCAGGGTGGTTACCCTCAAACCAACCCTTTTCTCTCCTCTGATCTCACCGAGGAAGACCATCACCTCGGTGAGAATGTCTTCATTAATATGTCCTCTAACCTAGACCATCTTCTTTACCAAGGAGAAGAGGACAAGATGCCTCCGAAGAAACACCCAGACGAAGAGGAACCCAGAGATGACCCCATGCACCAAGTCCTGGCCTGGCTAGCTAGAGCCAAGCAACTGAATGTTGAACTTATGGCTAGGATGGGACAAGTGATCGAGGCAGAAGGAACTGACCGACCCATGGTAGACACCTACAATCCCGCAGAGAATGAAATACATAGCTGGCTAGTACCTGAGGTCCCCCCTGAAGCGTTCGAGCTGAAGCCCCACTTTCTGAGTATGTTGCCGAAATTCAATAGAAATGCCAAAGAAGAACCATATACCTTCCTTAGAGACTTTGAGTCGGTTTGCAACAACCTTAGTCACCCTAGGGTTGGGCAAGACTACATCAGGCTGAGGGCTACCCCGTTTGCCTTAGGTGTTAAGGCTTCTCATTGGTTGAAAAATCTCGGGGTAAGATGTACGACCTGTATGTAGTTCAAGGACCGATTCTTGAATAAGTTCAATGACTTAACGCATAAATGCCCTTGCCACGTCATTACAAAAGCGATCTTAGTCCAGATCTTGTTCTATTGCATGACCCCGGAGATGCAGGGGTTAGTGAGTGCCACCTGTGGAGGAAGCTATCTGAACAAGAACTAAGATGTCGTATGGAAGATCCTAGAGCAGATGGCAGAAACAGGAAGATCTCAGGCCACCAGGGCCTATCAGTTGTCTCCCTCAAGCCTATCCAATGAGACAACTAGGAGGACTATAGCAGATCTGACGGATGACCTCATCCCCAGCATGGGGATAATAGCTAACAAGTTAACCATGGTCGAGCAGATTCACAAGAGGGTCACCGACCTTGAGGTACTTTCACGATTGCTGAAGCAAGTGGAGGAACTGACTGAGAAGGTGGCCAAGATATGGCTACCTGCCCCTTCTGCACCACATGTACCTGTACACTGAGTCCATCTTGTACAAGAACAGGCACAGGGGCCTCAGAGTAGCTGGGTAGAAGAGTAGAAGTACACTCAATAGGAATAGCACACACCCCCACAAGTGAAGACAGCCTACGAGGAGCCTCCGCAGGTATTCGAGATCAACGGGCTATGGTACATCCATGACCCTATCGGCAGACAGCCGGGGATAGGGAATGGTCAGCCACACTGACCTTCCCTAGCTTACCAGGAAACCATCACTGTCCCCGCACCATGCTTCATATAGTCCCGGCCCGGACAAGGGTACCAGCCTCAGCAGCAGCGCATGTTCCACTCGGGCCAACAGGGCCCTCCACCACCTTCGCATCAGTAGCAGTACCGGCATGGCCAGCAGGGCCAATTTAGACATTCATCCTCTAGTCAGCAGCAGCAAGCCCCGCCCACAAGCGAATTGGAGTCCCTCACCTTGGCGATCCAGACCCTCACTGATAGGTTCCAATAGATGCAAAATGACTATATGGATATCCGAACTTACCTGAACTATGTTTCACACACCCAAGATCAGCAGATGGTGCCAAGGACCCCAATTCCCACTTAGGTTCAGGCCAAACCCAAATAGCCTGAATCGGGGTCAGAACCGACCAAGAGATTAGGTATACTATTTAGATAACCCTTTATCTGAACATGAGATCCTTTGGTACGATAATGTAAATCATATGTCCCTCACGAGCGGAAGGACCGTGATCGTACCTGATCGGGCACGGGCACCAGAGGAAGGCACCGCCAAGTCTCTACCTGAGGAGAACTTGGATGCAGAGGAGCAGCACCACCACCACCACCGGCATAAGAAGAGGACTTCCAAGTCCTCGAAGAAGAAGGAGAACTACACTAGCAGTGAGTCCGGTGAGATCGATGAGGAGCCCGTACCTCCATCTGAGGAGGATGTCCCAGTAGTCGCAGAAGGCGCATCACCGATTTCGCAGCAGAAATTTCTTTTTAGACAGAGTCAAAGTTAGAGTCAGTATCAGTGTTAGAGTCCTGTAAAGAACTCAGTTCCTCATTTCAATGAAAATCTTTCAGTTTCAAAATCTGAGTTAGCATCAATAATCCCTTTCCCCCGAGCTCTTAAGTGTGGAAAGAAGAAAACTAAAAAATACAAAAAGATGACCCTGAGATGGCAGAATTCTATAACAAGTACATCAAGGTCATAATCCCTTTTGACAAGTATGTGGATATGACACATACATTCCAGAAGTACCTTAAGGTGAGATGCACACCTACTAAGGTCATCACGTGGACCAAAAGCCGTGTTGAGAAGCACGTTCTGTCAGTAGCCACTACTTGCGCCATAAAGAATGAGTTTTCAAGGAAACGAAGAGACATAGGTGCACATTATGTGGTGAGTCATGTCGATGACATTGCGTTTGCATGCACTCTCCTTGACAACGGATCCTCAATTAACTTGATGCCTACATCCCTCTTTGAGCGGCTTAATCTCGGTCCTCTTAGGAAATCCAGAGCATTACTCTAATTTGTGGATAAATCAACCAAGAGGTCCCAGGGAGAATTGAGCAACGTTATCATTAAAGTTGAGGGTCACGAGTACATGGTGAACTTCATAGTCCTTGATATGGAGACCCCTCGAAATTGGAGAGATTCCCAGATTATCCTAGGAAGTCCCTTCCTCAGAACAGCAGGGGCCTTATTTGATTACAAGATCAGGAAGATCCAGTTCCAAACTCCAGGCAGAGATGAGAACTTGAGATGAAGCAGACCAAGTGGTAGAGGCCTGATTCTGAATCCAGCACCGAGTACTCTTCCGTAGAAGATCTTGTGCATGAGACAGTCTGTGAGAGCCTTAGGAAAGAATACAGCACAGAAAGTGCATCCCCCTACATCTCCGATGACATAGAGGCCCAGCTGGTCATGTCAGTCCTTCCCTCTTTAGGGCACTCAGAAGATGAGAATGATGAGTCGGACGTGGCTTTTGCCGATTGCTTGGAAACCTTTGATGATCCGACTCCAGAGCTGAATGAGTTGGTGGCAGCAATTTCAAATACAGATCCAGCCACTACCAGCACAAAACCAGATTCGATTGAGCCAGACTTCCTTGATGATCACACCTTACCAGAGCTCAAACCTTTACCCACAACACTGAAATACGCCTTCCTTGCGGGACAAGAGAAGAAGTATCTGGTCATCATCAGCTCGCGATTGACTGAGGAGCAGGAATCTCGCTTGCTAGAGATTCTAGAGAAAAACCGCATGGCGATAGGCTGGAGCATCTCCTATCTCCACGAGATAAATCTCGTTCTGTGTTCGCACCATATCTACTTAGAGAATGAGGCTAAACCCTCTCGTTATTTCCAACATAGGTTGAATCCAAATTTACGAGAGGTCATGAAGAAGGATATAGAGAAATGGTACGATGCGTGTTTTATTTATCCCATCTCCGATTCCAAATGGTGGAACCAATCCATGTTGTCCCAAAAAAGTCAGGAATTCAGAGACCACCAATGAGGATGGAGAAGAGATTGTGACACGAGTACCCACGTTGTGGCGCGTCTGCGTGGATTACAGATGCATGAATGTCGTGACGAAGAAGGATCATTTCCCCCTACTGTACATTGATCAGATCTTAGAGAGATTAGTGGGGAAAGAATTCTTCTGCTTCTTAGACGGGTTCTCGGGCTATAATCAAGTAGCCATTGCTCCTAAAGACCAGGAGAAAATCACGTTCACATGCCCCTTTGGTACCTATGCTTTCAGGCACAAGCCCTTTGGGTTATGCAATGCTCTGGGTACATTTCAAAGGTGCATGATTGTTGTATTTGCCAAAATGGTCGGCGAATTAATGAAAGTCTTCATGGATGACTTCTCGGTCCACGACGATTCCTTAGATTCCTGTCTTAGGAATTTGGACCGAGTCCTCAAGCGGTTTGCGAGGTTAATATGGTGCTCTCATGGGAGAAAAGTCACTTCATGGTGACGGAGGGCATTGTGTTGGGGCACGTCATCTCCAAGAGAGGAATGGAGGTTGACCCTGCCAAGGTGGATGTGATCAGACGATTCCAGCCACCAACCAATGTGAAACAGTTGTGGTCATTCCTTGAGCATGTTGGATTTTATCGGCGATTTATCAAGGATTTTTCGAGAATTGCCCGACCGCTAATTGAGCTTTTAGGCAAAGACATGGAGTTTATTGTGGATCATAAATGTCTTGAGACCTTTAAGTAATTACAAGGGATGATCATGGACGCCCTGATCCTACAAGCCCTAGATTGGTCTCTTCCTTTTGAGATCATGACGGACCATCAGATTTTGCTGTTGGGGCTGTGTTAGGGCAAAGGAGGGATGGCATCCCATTTGCCATACACTACGCAAACAAAGTGCTTGATCATGCTCAGCGTAATTATACAGTTACGGAAAAGGAGATGCTTGCGGTAGTGTTCGCCTTGGATAAATTCAAATCTCATTTAATTGGATCCAAGGTGATTGTGTTCATTGACCACACAGCGCTAAGGTACTTAATGGAAAAGAAGGACGCGAAGGCACGCTTTCTTAGGTGGATTCTACTTATCCAGGAATCTGATTTGGACATTAGAGATAAACCTAGAAAGAAGAATGTAGTAGCTGATCACCTCTCCCATCTCGAAATTCTTGATGATTCTGAGGATACGCCTATTCGAGACTTCTTCCCTGACGAGTCGATTTTTGTTATCGACTTGCTTCCATATTATGCCAATATCGTGAACTATCTTGTCTCCAAGAAAGTTCCCAAAGATTGGCCCAAGAGCCACATAGACCGACTTAAGTCGGATTCAAGACACTACCATTGGGAGGATCTGATCCTTTTCTTTGAAGGATTGGATTATGTCTGGAGACGGTGTATTCCTCAAGAGGAATATCAGAGTGTCCTTACTTTATGCCACAGTCTGGAGGCAGGAGGACACCACTCCGGGATGAGAACCGCATGGAAGGTACTTCAATGTGGCTTATACTGGCCGACTATATTTCGTGATGCGCTCACATTTACGAAGTCATGCCCAGTATGCCAGCGAATGGGAGGAACCGTTGGTTCCAAGGATGAGATGTCGATACAGCATGTCATCATTTGTGATGTCTTTGATGCCTGGGGCATCTACTTCATGAGCCCATTCCCGGTTAACCATGGATTCAAATACATCCTTCTCACGGTAGACTATTTGTCAAGGTGGGTGGAGGCTATCCCAACCCGAGCCGCGGATAGCAGGACTGTCTGTAAATTCATTATATATCATATCATATCTAGGTTCGGGATCCCCAAAGTTCTTATATCAGATGGAGATATCCACTTCATGAACATAGATGTGAAGAATCTCTTGAAGGATTATGGCATCGAACACTGTGTCGCTAATGCTTACCACCCACAAACCAATGGCATGGCTGAGGAGTCGAATAGGGAGGTGAAAACCATATTGCAAAAGCTTGGCTGCCCAAACAGGAAGGACTGGTCTCAGAT
This sequence comes from Ottelia alismoides, assembly GCA_037367405.1. Lineage (NCBI taxonomy): Eukaryota > Viridiplantae > Streptophyta > Magnoliopsida > Alismatales > Hydrocharitaceae > Ottelia > Ottelia alismoides. Next base: position 357,251 of record JAZKJV010004455.1, on the reverse strand, counting down.
CTTGAATCAAGTCCTTTAGTCTTATAGGACAGCTTACAAGACACCATTAGGAACCTCCGCATTCAGGATGGTATTTGGGAAGTTGTGCCATAGGGCAGAAACAAAGAGAGATAGATCTGAATGAGCTTGTGGAAGTCAGAAATCGAGCATACGACAACAGTTTGGTGTACAAGGACAAGGTAAAGCATTGGTATGATAGATATATCAGACGAAAGACCTTTGTTCCTGGACAGAAAGTATGGTTGTTCAATGTAAGGCTGAAGGGTTTCCAATAAAAGCTGAAATCCAAGTGGACGGGTCCATTCATAGTCTGTGATGTAAATGATAGTGGATGCATAGAGATCTCAGATCCCACGGATGGAGCACAGACATCCCTAGTCAATGGAAAACTGCTGAAGCACTTCGTCGAACCCAATGAAAAGTTAGTCCATGTCGAAGAGATTGTATTCATGCACGAGACAGACTCAGTAGATACACATAGAGCCACGCATGAGACCTTGCAGCAGTGAGCTCTCGCCATCAGCAACATCTAAAAAGATTCAGACTGCGATCCTTGTGTATGCTCACCATTCCTGTATATTCTTTCCCTCCCTCCCGCAACTCTAATCACTCATCCCAGCTCCATACATAGGATGACCAGATCCTAAGTATAAGGGGGAGATCACCTGAGTACAATCACTATTCACTGTACATCCTCCAGATCTCATCGGTCCTCATACTCACTCATGTCCTATACTTAGGTTGACCAGAGCCTAAGTATAGGGGGACCGATGCCCATCATGTATTTTCTCATCCGCTTCCCCTCTTGACCTCGTCCGCCCCATTTTTTATCTTCTTCTACACTTAGGCTGCCAGAGCCTAGGTATAGGGGGCAGGACGACTTCTATACATTTTTGTTCTTTTAGCTCTCCTACGCTTAGCACGAGCTTTGTCTTCTTCCTCGCTTTTCGTGCTCTGAGGACATAGCACACGCTAAGTATAGGGGTATGTGTGTATATTACATATATACTTTACCCATAGCTCGTATTTTCGCATATTTTTGTATATATTATACAATAATTACGGGGTGGGTAAAAATTGAAAATAAATACATAAATAAAGCAGGCTTTTTATTTACTCTTGCATATCATCTCTGCATTTAAAAAGAAAGAAAAAATAGTATTGCATTTCATTCATCTACATAGCATGTCATCTGCATCTCATCTGCATATCTTGCATATGCAAAGTGAAAAGTTAGTCGGTTCTGAACCAAGTTAAGAATAGATGTTGAAGAGGGACTTGATTTGACCTTAATCCACCTAATTTCAGAGGAACCTTATAGGAACTGGAGTTAAGATTTCTCAGGTCAGGTTAATTCTTTGAGTCTGCAAGTCTATGCTCACATGTCATCTTGATTACTCTAAGTAGAATATCTCATACACACGTATGATTCTTATAGACAGCGACCTAACTTGGACCAGCACAATGCACATAGCTCTTCATTGATGAGGTGGTGAGGAGGTAGAATCCTTTAGCTTGGAGTAGCACATGGGTGGAAACATCTGTCCTCCTCTAGGGAGGGAAGTGCATCTCAACCTAGTCTGGTGATGTTGACATCTAAGGACGGGATGCTGTGGGTTGTAACAAAGCTTCAAAAGAGGGATGGTCTATTGTCTTAAGAGGAAAAACTCCTGATGTACATTCTGCACCTTTTATATAGTGAAAAAAAAAGAAAAAAAAGAAAAATGCAAGAACTCCAAAAAAATAAGACATGCCTGAGTGAAAATAAAATACCTGTCGGAGTATGTATATTAGCAAGAAGTCTGCAGCTGGATGACTTGGCTACACTGGTCAGGCATCCTGGGATAGGTAGCTACACTGGCTACCGTCCATTCTTTTCTCCACCTCCTCCTCTTGAGTTGGTCGCACATAAACTTAGAAGGGAATACCCCGCTCCTCGAGGAAAGAGTTACCAGACCGGGTAATTAAAGTTACCTTGTTATAGGAGGTTGGTTCTTAGCTATTTCTGATGTGGAGAGCTAATTTACACTTACACAGTACAATCAAGAAACATAGTCATCAGAAATTTGCGTATGAGGATTTGTTCTGACCTGACTGTTAAGGAGTCTTGAATAGAAGACTTGTGGAACTTGAAGTCTCTTAGGTCTTAAGTTCAGATCCCAAAAGGGTTCCGCCACATAATTAATCCAAAGGTCGAGTCAAGCTCCATTTTCAACTTTTGTTCATGATCTTGGTATGGAACCCAAAATCATTTCACTCTTGCATTTCATTTTAGTTGCTCAGGGAAGAGCAAGGTTTAAGTATAGGGGGTTGATGAATATGTGATTCATCACTCTTAAAGTTGAAAAAAGAGCCTTTTTCTCGAGTAATTAGGAGCATATCTCCACCAATATTGCATAATTAGAATTTATGCATACATTAATAACATCTGCATTTCAACATTTACATCTGCACTAAATAAGAAGCCAAATCAACTTGTAAAATCACCTATCTGTATATATTTTACATTAACCCTACAACCCATAAACTCACTCTATATTGTATAAAGTACTAACAATAATACAATCAAAATACCAAAAAAATGCTAACTTGTAAAATTGACAAATAAAACCTCAAACCCAGTTGGAGACCATGGACCTTAGAATGCACATATCCCTCTCATATAGCCTCCGATTTAGGTCTACTCACTTTTAAAATAATATACATTCAGAGACCTTCAAAATGAGACCAATTTCATTTAAATCAGAGCTCGTATGCAAAACTTGGGTTTTGGGCCCCCCTTGTATACTATATGTATGTATATTTGTACCCTTGTATTTTACTTTATTTGACCTCATTTTCCATTTTTGGTCAACATGAAGCTTGCTGATCTCATAGAGATCTACAACTTTTATTTTTTGAGTTTTTCCAAATTTGCCATTTTCTCCCTCTTATTTCACATTCTTTTTTGACCAACCAGATTGGGCCACGTGGCGCCCTCTGGTTGCGCCACGCAGCCGTATTCATAACGAGCCACGTGCCCCTCTTTCTCCACTGTCCGATGGCACCTTCTCCCTCCAAATCCTTGCCATCCATTTCGCATCAAATTTCGACCGCCCGATCAAGACCCATACTGCATTTGGGCCGCTCACCTGCACCCTCATCTCCATTGACCACGTGTCATCATCCCCACCATTCGATCACCTCCCCTTCCTTCAGATCCAAGCCGTTCATCCCCGCCTCAACTGCGACCCTTGGATCTTCATTCTAGATCTCATCCCCGTCGTTGGAATCCACCTCATTCTCAGCCCACCACGTGTCATGATCAATGCCCTTCGATTACATCACCAGGATCTAATCCTGGCCCTTCTCTCGTGCCTATCTTCTGGCCGTTGGATCACGAGATCCAACGGTCCAGAAGTCATCTTTATCCTCCGAACGAGCCTTGCCCATGTCTCCCCACCTCGCGATGCCTTCGCCCCCTTCCTATTTTTGGCACCGCTACAGCCACCTTCTCTGCCCAGTGATACCTCCACGACATAGCCGCGACCTCCACCATCCTTGCCAGCACCCATGATCCCAATGATGCCCTTCCTCTTCGCTCAACACACCCCACGAACCCCACACCTCCATCGCATGGACCTCCTCTCTTCCCTATAAATACTCCATCTCCGGCTAACTTCCACCCCATCCGCCATAGCGAGAGGTGTCCTAGAGCTCTGAGCTTCTATTGGTTATAGCAATTGAGTGTGTAAGCGAGCGATGACGAGTCTCCACCTCTGGCGAGATCCACGGTGATTCTTCACCGCATCGCAGCTCCTCCGGCGAGCTGTTTGAGCTCAGGCCCGCTACTGACCTTCGAGCGACAATCAGAGCTGCTTCAGCGAGCCTCCAACCCCAGGTAGCTTTGCCCATTATCCTTTCGATCTTCATCTTCTTTCCTTTGAGTTTTCTTGCAATTTCTCTGCCTTCTCCGATCAAGTTCACCATCCATCAACTATCCACCGATCTTCGCCTTGAAGCTCTGGTTTTTGTGCATCCCTTCGTTCGTCCATACGACACCTCGTATCTCCTCCGATCAAAGCTCCACCTTCACGGCAGAGGAAGTCACCGGATCACCTTTCACCCCACTCCCAAGCCTCACTGCACGCGTACGCATTCCCATGATCACGAGCACCATTTGTTTTGGCATGATCTATCCCTGCAGGAGCTCCCTCTTCACTGGATGGAGCTTCGCTGGAGCTGCATTCGAGCTTCAAAGTCTCCGGCTTCTGGACTGTCTCCGCTTCCTTCATACATCACGGCAGCTTCCTGACACCTCCACAACTGATACGAGCGAACCAAGAGCCACCGACGAGCTTCATCGAGCACGAGGGAGGGCGGTGGAGCCAGAGCTACCTCGCTGGAGCCCTGCCGAGTTCTCCGCAGGAGGTGGCGGACCGGAGAAGATGACATACATGTGTCGTTGGATTACCTTGATCCAACGGTCCTCTTCACGACACGTTGCCCGTGCCCGCCACCGTTGGATCAGGAGGATCTAAAAGACCTCATCGTGCCACGTCGCCTCGCTCCAGCAGTCAAATCCATCATTAGATCTTCCTTGATCTGACGGAGCCCAGCGCGCCACATCTCCATCACCAGCAGCCGTTAGATCTGTCTTGATCTAACGGTCTAGCACGCGCCACGTCACGCCCTCCGAGCCTCTTCCCCGTTCCTAGGCTCAAAGCACCCGAAGCAAATTCCGAGCCTCCAGAGCCTTCCGAGCCTTCACCCGAGCCTCCTACGCCTTCCGAGCCTAGCTCCTCATGTGTTTCTCATGCGAGGGCTAGGGAATTTGCACCGAGGCCCCTGCGATTTTCAGAAATTACAATTCAGTCCCTGCCAAGAGCGTTACGTGGGGAGCACGTGTTCCAGTGGGAATTTTGCATCCATACCCCCAACATTATAGGTATTTGCACTTTAGTTCCTGTATGCACATTTTATTTTAAGCAATTTTTATTTTCTATTTTGCATTTTGGTCCCTATGTTTGCACGCATATTTAGGTGTCCATTTCTCATAATTTTTAAAATCCAAAAATTGCATATTGTAGTTTAACTTGTCCTCTATCTTTTATGAACACATATTTTTGTTAGCTATATTTAATTTAATAATATTATTCTTGTGGAATTTGACATATTTTGCCCATTGTATGCCTTTTATTTATTATGAAATTATTTGTTGCTCCAAAAATCAGCATAAAATTACATTAGACTTAGGTTAAGTTGCTCTACACTGTGCCCAAAAATCATAGCATTTGCACGCAACATGAGGCCTGAATAAATAAAATTGTATTCTACCCAATTGATTTTTAATAGGTCTAATTTACATCAATCTTTAGGTTTATTAATTTTCCTGGATTGCTCTCACATAAATACATCTAGGATAATTTTTAAATCTAAAAATAATGTGCCTTGGTATTTATTAAAATTAATTTTGAAAAAACAACCATGCATCCTCATTAAATTCATTTTTTATTCATTTAGAGTCTAAAAAATCCAAAAAAATTACAGTAGCTTAGTCTCCTCAATATCATTCTCTGGCCAAATTTCATTAATTTTAGACTTCATCTGATCATCTTTTGTGATTTAACTTAAAATTTGGCTTGAAATTGCATTTTCTTTCTTTTAATCGCATAAAAATATAAAAAGACCCAAAAAATATTCTCCTGGAAATCTGACATCGAAAGTAACTTAAGATTAACCTAAGGAGATAGTTGCCTCCCTGATTTTGACCTTGGGCTTGCCCAAGTAAAATAAATTTACCACTTGAGTTTAATCGAACATTAAATCTGAGTGGTTTTTGACGAAGTCTCGATTACCCGACTGCAACGAACAACAAATCTAATTCAAATGATAACTCGGTTGAATTAACAAGGGTAGCCGAGGGCACGTCAATCCGTAAACTTAAACTAATCACTTTTAGGTCCTTGTGAACTGTATTTAACTCATTGTCTTTTATTGGACTTAATAAATATTAAATTAATTCTAAAAATTGTCTAAAAATTACGGTTAGCTTCTGTTAGTGTGTAATATTTTTGGTGATTTTTGTGGATTAATTTGCTTGCATTTTATATTTTTAGAAATTCAAAAAACCTAAAAAAGACCCTATTTGTGTTACAAAAATCATAAAAATTCAAAAAAAAAGTTTTAAAAATTCTACAAAAAAATTTCCAATTTCCTTTTGTTGCATTCTACCTTCAGTATTAATTTTGTTTGAAAAAACCTTATAAAAACCCTAGAAAATACAAAACAACCAAAAACTTATAAGAATTGTAGAAAAACAAAGAAAAATCTAAAAATTGTGTTTTCAATTTCTGTTCGTATATTTTTATTATATTTTATCACAAAATGGTCATCCAAGACCCTTGGGCACTTTAAGTACTTTTATTTTGCAAATTGGTCTTGGTTGTGCATTGTTTTGCATTTTTAGCAATGTTTGATTTTTAAAAATTCACAAAAACATTTGAAAAATCTCCAGAAATTACCAAAAATACTTCAAAACCCTTAAAACCCAAAAATTTTTTATCTTAATTTTATGGGTATTTTTATTAGAAAAATACAAAAATAGTATTGTGTGTGCCTTGTGTGTTTTGTACTTGTTTTGTTTTATTGAAAATTAAAAATTTTTTAAAAAATCAAAAACTACTAAAAATGTTTTATTTTCTGAGATTTGACTACTTAGTTTTTAAATCGTGCTCCTTGTGTTTGACCCTGGTCGTTATACCATGTAAATAAAAAGCAAACCGCTTACATTTGATTGCTTGATCTTCTTTAGTGGTTATTTTTCTTGTGACTAGTTTGATCTATTAGGGACAACGATAATAGATTTATTAATTCCACATTAGTTGATTAGATTTTGAGTCATCACGACCCATAACAATTGTGGGACGCATGACCACGGTGCACGTGTGGCAGAGGAGGGGGTAATAGCAGGAATAGTAGGGGAGGGTGAGGGGCGACACGTGTTGTGCATGTGCCTAGTGAGGGAGGAGAGAGGAGAGAGGAGAGAGAGAAGATAAAGGAAAGAAAAGAAAGAGGGAAAAGGTAAAAATAAAAAATAAGTAGAATAAAAATAAATAAATAAAATGGGGTGACATATGGTAGCTCCATGATCTACCACGTGTCACTCCCAAAAAATTCAAAAAAAAAATTGAAAGAAAATTCAAAAAGAAATAGTAACTTAAGTCAAATGAAAAAGTGATATACATAAAAGTTGATCATCTTAATGAGATCTATAGCTTTTGTGAAGGGATCGAAATAAAAAAATATGTATAGCAAATATTTTTGGAGGTACTATATAAATAATAAATTACCATATTTTTGTTATTTTTTGTAATTTTAAAAAAGATAAAAATCATGATAAAATTAGATAAAATATTAAATAAATAAATACACACTAATCTATTTTTTATATTTTTTATAATTAAAAAAAGGTGAAGTAAAATCAATAAAGTATGTACAAAATATACAATATACAATCAGGTCCCAAAATTGATATTTTTGCAAATGAGTTCCGATTTTAATGAAATCACTTTTATTTGACAGATAATTTTATAACTTGAATTTTAAAAGTGAGTTTGGTGAATTTGGAGTTCATGCAGAGCATGAATTTAGCCGAGAAGTTGGACTTTACGGTTTTTCGGTTCAAGATTTAAGAGTATATATTCAAGGTGAAAATTATTTTGTATTTTTTTTATTTTTATACATTAATGTACAAAGTTAGAAAAAGAATTAAGTAAAAAGGAGTTAGTATGAATTTATTAAAAATCAAGGGTGTTTGAGTAATTACAGGAGATTATTTACAAATAATTTTCAACATTTTATTTTTATTATTTTTTGTGATTTTTATTTTGAATTATTTTGTGGACTTATTTATAAAAATTAGTCCATTTTATTAATAGATGTGTTTTGTAATTTATTTAATTTAAGGACTTTTATTTGGTATTTTATTTAGAGAGTAAAGCTATGATCAATGTATTATAATGATGAATCAAATATTCATCAAACCCTATACTTAAACTTTGCTAGTCCTCGAGAAAATAAAGAATGAATAATTTAGATTAATCCCTAACTGTGCATGTGAAATACATGACTTGATCTGTTGAAGAACTTACGATTTTAGTGGTTCTAAAACTCTAAGCTGAACCAAGCCCTAGTCAAAAGGTATCCAACTTCCCTAATCATGAGACTCTCTTTGTATACATATAACATAAGGCTATGACATCAAGTGTGGACATTAGTTAAAGATTAGAGTCAAAGTGTCACCCAAAGACTTACAAAGTTCAAGAATACTTGGTTTACGAGGTCCTATAATTCTTGCGAGAACGGAGAGGGAAGATGAAGTGTGGGCTTGTGTCGTGGTGGGATTCATTCCCATAATAATGGTAGAGAGGAGGGTGGAATGTCCAAAATGATCGGCATAGGGTTTCTTGCTCGAATATGGTTGGATGACAACCTTGCCATACCCATTTATGATGATCACGTCATTGGAACCCGAGGAGGAATCCTCAGAGGAGACCATCATAATCGATTTTTTAGAACCTGAAATATGGAGAGGACGATGAGAGTGACACGCCATGAGGGGTTCAGGGAACATCTCGAGGAAACTCTTCATCTTCTAACTTGGAAATTGACTAGAAGAAACAACTTCTTTTTTGGAGTCATTTTGAGAGATGTTGGTTGTCTTCTCAACGAAATGTTCAAGACATTTGACAATGTTCGGTTCCAAATTAGGAGAGGCTTTTGTATTTGAATCCTTCACATGAGCTCTCATTGGGGTGGTGGAGCAAGCATTGAGTGGAATCTTCTTGGTGTGGGAGGTATAAGTACCATGGGTCCGCTCAACAACCGTCATCTCAGGTGTAGCAGAGGGGTAGGACTTATCTACCGTTTGACGGTTACGACTATCTAGGGATTTATGGGTGACCTTAGAGTATTGTGTGTCCTCAAAGGTGACATGCGGACGATGTGTACCCAATGCATAGAAATCGATCTCCCTAGTGTCGCAATCTATAATCACCTTAGCCAAGACTAAGAATGACTTCTCAAAAATAATAGGAGACTGGGTGAACTCTCTTCGGTGCTCAATATCAATGATTGTAAAGTCCACTCTGAGTGGATCACCTTGTCGAGTTTGAGCTTGTCAAACACGGAGGTCGGGAGGATATTTATAGATGAGTCATCATCGATTCTGACATGGGTGAAGGTAGTTTCTTTGATTTCACATTCAACCCTAGGAAACCGCTTCACTCTGTGGCTCTTGGTCTTTCTCCCCATAGCTAAGGAGGTGGCCATAGACACTAGATGTCTCTCAGTCCTTATCCGCTTATTCTCCGACCTCTTAGGCACCAATTTACTTCTCACAAATATTTTGAGACCGGGAAAGTGTTCTATGGCCTTTATTAAATTAAGCTCTAGAATTAATTCTTTAGTAATCACTTCCCTAAGGGCTTGTTTGGTTGCAGGGTTGGGCAGGGTTGGGTTGGGTTGGGTTGGGCTGGGTGAATAGTAATCTGTGAGGAGGAAGTACCCTTGTGAATAATAACCAGGGTTGGATCAACCCTGCCCAACCCTGCAACCAAACAGGCCCTAAGGGCATGGTCCAATTTTTTATGTCTTTTTCATTTTTAGTTTTTATTATATTTTTCATTTTTTTCAAATTTTTGGGCCTTTTTAAGATTTTCATTTTTTTTTGGTTTTTTGATAGGTGAATAAGGAATAGGAGAATGCACAGACTCTAGATTGGAGGACAAGTGGTTAGTAGAAGAGAGAGGTAGATGTGACTCCAACTGTACATGATGTGTGGTCTTCCTATGTCTTTTAGGTTTCCAACATCTGATCCGCAAAGTTCATGATCCACTTCATAACCTTGGCTAGCAGCATACGAATTCATCATATCAACGATATTTCTATACCTCTCAAACAATGAATCATATCTCATGACATGTCTAGAAATATCATCCTCCATAAAACTCTCATGACAAATCCCAGGAGAATTCTGTTCAATTGGAGGATATTGATGAGAACTTGAGGTCTCATACTCAACATACATAGACTCTGGTATGTAATTCTGGGTCGAGTATAGAACATCCATGTAGTAGATATTGGTCGGAGCCTCATGTTGTAGAGTAAATAGATAGGGGGCTTGTATATCGAGCTCATGAGTATAATCCCCTGCATGTGTAGGCCCTCCGAATGGGTGGTGTGAGGGCTGGTCAATATGAGCTTGATCACTAAGGTCAATCAAGTCTAGAAGATCATAAAGGGCGGGCCTCTTAGTTTGATTTGTTTGGTCGACCATGTTATATCCAAAGATCAGTTAGGATGTGGATCACTAAATTGTTGACCAGTCGCAATAGTCATATGAGTATCAAATGAAGAATGTGGGAGTAGGTAACTCTACCACTCATCTATCTCAGCAGTGGCATGCTATTCGAATGGTTCCTTGATTCTGGAAACCACTCGTGAATATGGTAAGTCAGACCATGATGGAAGTGGATCTGAGATGTAATAATGTGGGGTAGGTGAGAAGTGTGAAGAAGTGGAGAAGTCAGTCGAAGCTCTGACTTCATACTTGTGGTGGGGAGGGGAGAAGGAAGATGGCTGGGGAGGAACTGTCTCAAAGAGAGGGTTCTGCTGAGATGAATAGAAGTGGGGGCTAGAAAGTCGGTCAGAGGTCTGACTTTGTAGCTGGAATGGGGTGGAGGGTAAATGGAAGAGTGAAATGGTGAAGATGTTCGGTAATCATTAGAGGAGAAATGACATGTAGAGTTCGAGTACGGATAACGATAAGCTGACATCTTTGAAAGGAATGAAAGTCGATCAAGGCAAACACGTGAATAAACACAGAAGGACACATAAACAGACAAAGACAAGAGAAAACCTTGATTTCACCTACTAAACACAATGATGGTCGAAAAAGTCCAACCGCTATCTTTTCAATTTTACTTAGGTGATCAATCAAGATGTGAATCCACTTACGCAAGGTTCAAATGTGGGTGTTGGGCACTATCCTAGGGATGTGTCGTCACTTCTTAACAAGCAAAATATATAATGCGTACAATGTGGGGTTTGCTCTCCAAAAAAATGTTAATTTTAGTCATTTTTTGGTCAAATGTATTAACATTCCTGATTTTAAGTTAGCATTAAGTCCACCCAACATGACACACCTAATGACCAATTCTGGTTTCTGTTTATCCTAAGTTATAAAATCAAAGGGAAGGGAGTCGAGAAAAATCATGTAATCGATAAAATCAGTAATGGATGCCCAAATTAGAAGGCTTATAGTGATCCTCACGCTCTACATGCGGGATGCAATACATAATTGAAATTTTATACTAAATGGAATGCAAGTAAGATAAAATCACACCTAGCAAAAAGGTCTAATTAGCGGGAAGAATTGATTTGAATTTGACTAAGTTAGAACGATCTAAGGGGTGCATTATTAAATAATATGTGGTCCTAATTTGTATGAGCACAAACAGATAAAACCTACATAATCTCTATGAGCCTCAAGTGCAAGTTTAACCTACAAGCCACTCAAGTCAAACCCTACCCTTACCAGAGAGTGAAACAAGTCTCGGCACACCACAAAAAGTGTCCAAAGTCCTAGTACAGATGTGAGATACCAAACAATAATCTCTAGAAATTAAGCAATTACCTAAATTATTACAAATTAATAATTGCAAAATGAACGAGATTTAAAACCTCTCTCTCAAAAAATGTCTTTGTTGCGTCTCAACAGTCGGCTTCAAGAAGAACCGCTTCAGAGTCCAGCAAATCCCTCGTACGAAAACAAAGGTTTACATTAGAGAGATAAAAATATATATACAAAAATGAGAAAATAAATGTTGAAAAAGAGAAAAGAGAAAAAATATAGGGAAAATAATCACAAGAAATGTTCGAGTGTCAAACTACCCGAGCGAATGGAAAACCTGACTTTAAGTTTTCTAAAATGAACCTAAGTCGTTTGCCTCCCCGGTAACGGTACCATTTGACGATCCCGAAAATACCCTAATTAATATATCATTTTTACATTGTAGTCTGGCACTTAAGAATCAATCAAAAATTAACCACGTGAATAAATGATTTAATCAATTAAGAAAAAAAATGTGATTGTGTTTATTTAAACTAGGCAAGCCCCAGGGTCGACTCAAGAAGACAAAGGAACAACTTAAAGCTCAATTTACCCAACTTAATGTACAGTTCTCCTAGCAGATTTTTGGTATTTTTATGCAGATAACGATGAAAATGTAATTTTAGAAAAGTTTGAGGACTGAAATGTAAATTTCAATCAAATTATCTTTCAAAATCCTAAAACTTGGCCAGAATGTGGAAATATGCCAAATTAGGCCAATTAAATCCCTTAACTAAACCCCTTAAAATCAATATATTAACATTCATTAAATGTGCTAAAATGTGTTAAAATCTGTAATTAAATAATATGTGTTTTTAACCTTGATTGAGCTTATTACTTTATGCGCATAAATTAACTATTTTAATTTAATTCTTTTTCTATTATATTCTTTAATCAAATAGCTAACTTGGCATAAAGAATTAAAATACATAAAAATTAGAAAATCGAGAGAAAATATAAAAATATGACATTATGTATTTTGTACGTATTTTATCTTTGCTGATTTTATTTTACAATTTTCTAACCAATAAAATTAGATTAATTATGTATATATTGTATATAAATTAATTCACTAATATAAATCGAAATTAAAATACAAAAAATATAAAATGCAAAAAATAAGGTATTTTATTATATATAGAGTACCCCAAAAATATGTTTTGTATAGTTGACCTCTTTTGATTTTGGGTCCTTCTCGAAAGTTGTAGATCTCGTCGAGATGAACAAGTTTCACGTTGACCGCTATTTGATCTAATATTTCCTTCTATTTCTTTTTTTTCTATTTTCTTTTATTTCTTCCTCTTGGTCAACGTTTGGTCAAACTACGCCATGTGGCGCACACCCTTTGTCCCCGCTTCCTCCTTGTCAGCCGTTGACCTTGACCGGTCAATGGCTTTTGTCTCCTAATACCTCCCATCAAGATTGTTGGATCGAATCAATCCAACGACCATGCTCCACCCCACTCTTCTCCAACCCCAATCATGTACCTACCTCATGCGTTGATAAACCTCAGATCATCATGATAAAATCCATATATTAATCTCCAGCTTAAAAAATCAATAAAAATTAGATTAAAAAATGTATATATTTTGATTTTAAAAATAAATCAAAAATACAAAAAATACAAAACAAAAAAAATTGCAGTGTTTTTATCCCTTAAAAACGCTCCGAAGAAAATTCTCCCTTTGTTTGACTTGTTTTGTGTTTTTGATCAACATGAAACTTGTAGATCTCCTCAAGATCTACAACTTTCATGTTTTGAGTTTTTTCTGATTCATCCTTTTTCTATTTATTTTTTATTTTTCCTTTGTTTTTTATCTTTGAATAAAGGGATACACCCATAGCCCTGAGTAATTTCACAATTACAATCATAACCCTGTATAATCATGAATTACATGAGAAACCCCGAAGCCATCCAAGCTCACCACCCATGTGATCTTCCCTCCTGCTTGAACCCCATCCGTCGAGCTTCCCTGAATCCCCTCCATCGAAGCCCATGTCGATCCCCCCCTCCCGTGAGCTTCCCCCTGCTCAAAAACCCCCGCGCCAAGCTCCCCTCCTCCCCCCCCCAGCCACAAGCCCCTGGCCGCCTCTGCCAGCAAGCCCCCATCTCCCCTGCTCGAAGCCCCCCACGCCAAGCTCGAGCATCCCATCTCCCAAAGACCCCCTACCACGAGACCCTACCGCCTCCGCCAGCAGCTCCCATCCCCCCTGTGCTCGAAGCCCCAATGAAGCTGCCTGCAGATTCTCCTTGTAAGCCTGCCTTTTTCTCAGTTGACTAATCCCAGCCGTTAGATCATACATTGGTTAGATTAACTTACTTAAATGGTTGGTTTAATATAATAAACTAACAGAGGGTTATGAGTGTGAGACAGAGTGACAATCTGGGGTGTCTCATGTAATTCATGATTATGTAGGGCTATGGTTGTAATTGCAGAATTACTGAGGGTTTTGGGTGTAAAAATCCCTTGAATAAATCTCATTGGGCCACGTGGCTCCTTCTAGTTGAGCCATGCAGCCCACCTCCCCTTGCGCCTCCTGCCTCCCTTCTGCACCGTCCGATCACCTTCTGGGCACCCTCATCTCAACCGCTCGTATCCCCTTCATTTTCCACCCTCTGATCATTTCCTTGCCTTCATCCTAACCTTCCCTCCGTGCCCTTTTCCAGCCATCCGATCTGATTTTAGATCAGATCCAAATGGCTCGTCACCAATTGCTCCACAGCCGCATGATCAGACCTGATGATCAGATCACCATCCTTTGATCGACGCCTCCAGATTTAATATGGAGTGCATGCTTCCACCCGCACTGCAACCGTTGGATCACTAGATCCAACGACTGAACCACCATCTTCAACCTCCCACACCCCCCTTTCTTCCATGATCTCCACTCCTAACCACTCTTCCCCCTTCCCATTTTCTCTACCTTCTTACACCACCCTTGCTCTCCTGACCACGATAATTACAAGCCCGAACTATCATCATCCTTGTGCACCATGTGGCCTTACTTTCTCCCTTTTCTTCTAGACAGCGCAAGCCTCCGAACCCATCACTTCCACCTCCTACACCTCTGCCCTTCTGCCCTTAAGTATGCCACCTTCAACCTTCTTCTCCCTTGTCTATCTGTACGCAGGTCGAGGCCTAATGCCTCTCCTCCCCTCTGTGACAGAGTGGGGACGGATCGAGGATGCGAGGATGACCTCTGGCCCTGGTGTTGACCCATGACCATGGTAGGCCATGACATGGCCCTAGCCCGGTCGGTGAGCTACTCTGAAGGGTCGCTAGAGTCCAGCGAAGATCGGAGTTCAACTTAGAGCTCAGCGTAGATCTCTTCTTCCGCCATATTCTTCTACAATCTCCAGGTAAGTCCTCTCCTCTCTTCCTTCTTGTTTCTTCGAATTAATTAGGCGCTTACATGTACTTTCATCCTCAATTGATGACCTCACGAGCTTTTCCTCACTCCACTCATCCTCGTGCCACTCCAAGCTCATTCCCTCCTCTTCTCCATAACCTGACCACACCCCACCACCTCCTCTTTGGATCGCCGGAGAAGGAGCCTCCGTCCCCTAATCCTCCATCTACACGGGACCCATTCCACTCGCTTCACACAAGACCTACTGACGAACTGCAAAATCGGCCCTCTAATAAGGTGTAATTAACACTAAATATGCCATCGCAGTCGGGACGAATCAGGCTCATCAAAGACCATCTAGTTGATATGTCAATAAGAATCAGACGATTATTTTTTTACTTAGCAAGAAACCAACGTCAAACTCAGGGACACGAGCCTCTCTCGTATTATCTAGATTTTTATCTATTAACTAAGTGTTGAATTAAAGAAGCATAGGTCAAATTATGCAAGAAGACACAACAATGCATTAAAGAAAAGAATAAACATGCATTTTTTATTTTAATTTTTATCATGCAAATCAACGCGATGAAATGCATCAAGAATATGCCCGAGACCATAAGTAAATGAGCCATTAAAATACACGTCCAATCAGAGTTAAATAATGAAGCAATCTTTATTCATGTAAAAATAAGCATGAGGATCAAGACACTTAATCAATAATATACTACTTCAAATTTTGTAGTGTCTAATGTGAAATGAAAGAATGCCATATGGAAGACAATAAAAAGAGCTTCAAAATGCCACTTAAATCACCTGAAACGGAGTTACGAAGCTAAAGATACGCAATAAAGAAGATAAGGGCATAAACACAAGAAAACATGAAAAGATAAATACAAATAAGTCCCTGGGAGGGACTAAAATGCAATACAAATAAAGTGTGAGGCCTTCCCTGTAAAATACCCACACGCACAGGGGCATTTTTGCAATTTTGAAAACACGCGAGGGTATCAATGCAAAATACCCACAGCACACGTGGGTTGCACGTGATTCTAGACCTGGATGCAAATTGAAGAAGAAGGCGGGGCCTCAGTGAAAATAACCCAGATCACACGTGTTGTGCATGTGCTTTCCAAGCTCGGGTCGGCTCTGAGGTTCGGAGGAGGCTCGGAAGACACGAGCCTACAGGCTTCAGCTCGGCGTAGGTTCGGCTAGGCTCGGACGGTTCAAAGCTCCATGCAGGCTCGGCGTAGGCTCGAGACATCCAAGCTTGGAGCTCGGACGCTGAGGCTCGGAGCTGCTCTGAAATGGACGTGTGGCCGATCGTAGACCATCCGATCACGAAGATCGATTAGTTCCTAGAGTCGTATGCGTGGCTGCATCTGCGCCGTTGGATGAATGCCAGGAGAAAGCATCCAACAACGCCTGTACTTCCTCCTTCATCTTCAGCTGGCGGCGGGAACCGAGCTCCGGCGAAGGAGCGCCAGCTCCGCTGCTCCATCTTGGACACGTCGGACCTCCCCGGAGCTCCATGAACAATCGTCGGCGTAGCGGGGAAATCGAAGAAGAGGTTGGACCTTCTGGATCAAGCCATCGGGGGTCGGATGACGCAGACTGTGCTGATGAAGTTCACTCCAACGGCGCTCCGGCCATTGAAGCCAATGTATCTGCAGGTTACTTCCAGCCATTCTATGCATGCAGGGGAGTTAGTGTGCGTGCGTGTGAGTGGTGTGAGGTTCAGTGCGAGCGAAGAGAGATGAGGAACCGGAGCTCCATCTCTGGCAACCGGAGAGGAGGTGGGTCGTGGGTGTCTAGGTAGTGGAGAAAGGGGAGAGGTGATCAGGAAGATGCGCGTGAATGAAGGGAGTGAGGCGAAGCTCTAGGAGCGGTCAATGGCAGGTGAAGATGAGTCATGAAGCCTTATTAATTACGCAAAATAAGAAGAAAAGACAGAGGAAGTCGGAGAGGGTTCTTACCTGAGGTCGGGCGGATCGGAGGCCTGGGTTGGGCGTCGTGGAGATGCTCGGGGTCGTCGCACATCGAGGGCGGTCGTTCCTCAGAGCTCGAGCGGGGCAGAGCCACCGCAAGGCCGCCATAAAGGTCGGCGGGTCTCACCGGAGGTGTGGGGTCGTCGTCGCTTGATCCATTCACCTCCCCCTGTCACAGGAAGGTGGAGGAGGGTTGGGCCTCTTCCCCGCGTAAAGATGGATGAAGAGAATCGGTGGAGGGGCGAGGTATTTGAAGGTGAAGGTGGCGGTTTGGCTGGTGAGGAGAGTGGGTTTCGTGGAGCGTATGGGATGAAGGAGAGGTCGTCGTGATTTGTTGGAGGGCTTGCGAGGAAGAGGGAAGATGGGAAGACGTCGTGGGGTGTTTGGGTAGAGGAGGTAATTGCTGGAGACTGTGGGATAATGGGAAGGGGCAAGCAGGTGTGCGAGGTAGAGAACGTGTGAGAGAGGAGGGCCGGAGGTGGAAGACGAAGTCTCGGCAGTTGAATCTTGCGATCCAACGGTTGAGAAAATGGCGCTAAGGAGCGACGTGGATTAGATCTGAGGCGAAGCAATCTAAGGGTTGTGGAGCTTCCAAGTGTCGAGTGGGTAGAAAGGCGCTAACTGACAGTTGTGATATATTCTAGTGCTCGATCCAAGGGTGGCAATTAAAGCGGAGATGGATGGTGGAGATTTGAACTTCAGACGATGATCTGACAATGGTGGATGCGACGCGTGGCGAAAGGAGAGCAAGGCGGGAACGGGCGGCTGTGATGAGATTCAAGGCTTAATCTGGTGGTTGAGATTTGAAGCGATCGTGGACGGTGGAGATCAAGGCACCGCGCGCGTGATCAAATGGCGCATAATGCGCCACGTGGCGATTTATGATTGAGGCGCCCGTGGATGGCGGTGATCAAGGCCTGACTGGAGATCGGACGGTGGGAATAAGAGGTGTGCATGGAGATTGCAGAGCCATTGGATCAAAGATGAGATCCAACGGCCCTGGGTGAGGGCGGATAAGATAAAGAAGCCAGGCCACGTGTCTCAACCAGAGAGGGCCACGTGGCCCAATCAGATTATTCAGATTTAGGAATTAAAATATGAAGGTCAAGATGGTCGAATTTGAGAAAACTCAAAACATGAAAGCTGTAGATCTCGATGAGATCTACAAGTTTCATGTTGACCAAAAATGAAGATGATATCAAATGAAAACTCGGAATATTTTTGAGGGTATTTTTAAGCCTAAAAATACCACGGATTTTAATTTTGACATTTTTTGTGATTTTTAATTTATTCAAGACTCTGATAATTACAAGACATTATCTGGATTTTATTGACATAAATTTAAGCACGAGGGTTAATAATGGATAATTAAGATGATGAAATTGGGTTTCATCACCCCCCTATACTTAAACTATGCTCGTCCTCGAGCATCAAAGAGAATGAATAAGATGGATTAAGCCCCTTGTGCAAGTGAGTACAGGATCTAATCTGTTCAAGTCTACTCAACTTTAGAGGTTAAAAATTCTAGAATTCAACCCAGCCTTAATCAAGAGGCACCCAATTCCTCTAATTCTCCAGACTCTCTCTGATGTACATATAATCTAAAGGATATGAAATTTAGTGTTTACTGTAATTCCGAGAGTAGAGTCAAATCGTCACCCAAAGTCTTGGTCTAAGAAATTCTCCAAAGGACTCAATCCTCAACACTAGGGAATAAATCAAATCTTGTGTTCAATCCATTGTCTCTTTAGTTGTTAGACTTAGAAAATTTAGATGGGAGGCCAGTGATGGAGGGCATGGGATTGTGTTATTTCTTCTCTCCCTCTCATTGGAACATGGATTCTCTCTAGTGCCTTTTACGCAACACATTTTTTTGGTGTTGATCAGTGTGTCCGTCAAGAGAAGTTGGAGCCGTCTGCACTTGTTTTTCCTGGGAATACACTGGGGTGTGTCTCTTTTGAGTACCTATCGTACCTTCGACACCCAGACTTGTAGCATTTACAATGCAGAGCCCTTTTTTGGTGCAAGCCTGACTCCTGGTCCTAATAGCGGTGGTCCAGATGGACACTTTGAAAAGTTTGGGAGCGCTCGCCTTTGGTGGAAGCTCTTTTTGATAATTGACTTTGTGGAATGAGAGCTTTTCTTTGACATTTCATTGCTTTGTAGTATTTTTGGCTAGCTCCACTGCTTTTACCAAGAGTTGGCGCACACTGATCAATAATTTTTTTTATTTCACACTCTGGCACTTAGGTCAATGTCAAGAGATTAGTATAAGAATCAAGTTCTCATACTGGCCAATATTGCTGACACTCAGATTTCATGAAGCCTTCAAAGATTTTATCCCATCCTCGAGCATCATTAAATCAAATCTAAACTCGAATTCCTCTTCCCAATCCCTCGGGTGAAAAGTCAACTCATCTCATTGAAACCGCAGTCGTGCATGTGATGTGTTGATCATATTCTTTTATCTGAGACTAAGCATGAAATATAGAAATCTAGGGAAATGTGGATGATTAAGTCTATGACCCTGATGGCTAAAGATGGTTAACCTAAAATCTCAAAGACCTCACAAAACTAGTTTCCTTGATCATTTCAGATCCTGGTGGAAGTGTGATTGTAGAGGATTAATCCAACTCCTTCATTCAAAAACTTTTTTTGAAACTTCAATATATATTAGTATTGCCTAAACTCAATTAAATAGATGCATCTGCATTCAGCCAGTATGGATGTAAGTACAGGCCGGGAGCTCGTTGCTTGAGGACGGGGCCTTACGCGATGTCCTCTAAACCATCCAATCTGCTAAGGGTGAACCCTCACTGAACGCGGCTACTTAATTGGGTTTAGTAATCACTAATGACTCCTAAAGGTTTTTTGAATTATTCTCATTTTTATGGATTTTAATAGAAGGTTAGAACAAAAGTTAGACTCAACTTTCCTTGAAACGAGAGAAAATTTTCAAAACCATGTCACACAAATAAAAATTTTCAAAACATTTTCAAAAGATTTTTCAAAACAAGGAAAACTCATTTTTTTCAAATCATTTTCGAAAATATTTTTATAAACATAGTGTAACATAATATAGAAAAGCTGTGAAAAACATTTGAGTCCTCTTAGTTCAAAGGATTTTACTTTAGCCAAAAAAGTTTTTAATTTTTCAAATTTTTCAGATTATAGCTAAAGTAAGTATACTGTATATACGGTATACCCCCCCTATACTAAACTTTGCTATGTCCTCATAGCACTAAATGATACAAGTCCATAGGTCTATTTAAATATAGAGAAATATACGGGAACTAAGAGGGGCTCCCTCTATACTTAGGTTAGAAATAACCTAAGTAAAAAGGCAAGGAAAGGAGAGTAGTGAAAATCATGGGGACTCGGGTCCCCCCTATACTTAGGCTGAGATTAGCCTAAGTATAGAGATGGAGATTTTGATGTTGGAAGAGACCCAAGGTGAATGAAAAAGAAGGATGGATTTACAAGTGATCGGATGAATCTGCGGAGATGAATGGAGTGTTTAAGTATCTGGGAGTGTATCAAAGAAAACATGGCTCAATCAAGAAGCAAGACCCTCAATTTCACCAACTCACACATGAAACCACCGAGGTTGGTTTATTATCTTGTCAGTTTTATTGCTGATAAAACATTTGATGTTTATGCGGAAAAAATGTTAAGTGAAAATCAATGCGTAAACAAGGGTGTTGCTCTCCCAAAACCAAAATTTTACTCCATTTTAGGTTGACTAGCAATTAACAGTCCCAATTTCTTTTAAGGTTGTCACTGATTAATGATGAGCACATAAACCAAGCATTCATCGTCTACCGTTCATTCTCATTTTCCATTAACCTAGGTGATCAAGTTAGGAGGAGAAATCGAGAAAAACCATGTATTCGATAAAAACCATGATCTAAGCTAAGCAAGAAATCATGCAGCAACTTGGCAAAAATACGTGAAAACTATGGTTGTTTTGAAAACTAAAGCTCATGTATGCAAGTCGATCAGAAAGCCGCATCTAATCATGCTTCTATTAGCGGGGAATGATATCCATTAATTTCGGCTAAGTGAGGCGATATTATGTGCGTCTATATATTAGTGTGTCCTACCTACGAGCAAGCACGTAAAAAATGGAAAATAGAATAAGCTCGGCGAGCCGCGTGCCTGGTCCTAGGTCGACACTCAAGTGGGGACGATCCCCACACAACCACAATCGTTCGATTACACTCGCGAGTCTTCGATCGAAGACCGTTGTAAAAGACGAATATTACATGATAAAATATTATGCAAAATGACACATTTTTTTTCTTCTCGACGTACTTGATAACAAGAATTTTTGCGAGGGTCAAAATATGCTCCGCACAAGCCGGGGACGATAGTGTCGCTGAGGCGACCGCTCACAAAAACCATGTTGATCAGAGATTAACCCACAATACAGAATAAGCCAATTAAGTCCCTAAATTGTGAATTAAAATTTATTAACTCTACCATAAAATGCATAGTGTATAAGCATGTAGAGGTTGAACCATAGAGAGTAAGAAAAAGGGGTAGCCTATAAGTATTTATGTACATCCCAGTCATCTTAGAATAGATCCTCTTTTTGTGGGTTTTAAATATATTTTTTTATTTATTATTTTTTTATATTTTATAATTTTTATTTTGTTTTTATAAAATTTCCTTTTTATATTTTTAATTATGTAAAATAGATATATATATAAAGAGATATATCTAGATACAAATAAGAGGAGAGAGATATACAATATATAAGTATTTATATATATAAATAAATAAAATATGTAGATATAATATATTTTTTTGGTTGCTTTTTATATTTTTCTATTTTTTTTCTATTTTTTTGTAATTTTACTAATTTTCATGAATTTTTTATCCCAAAAAAATGTCCCTAATATGGGACTAATTAAATGGGCCGACATAATTTGGGTGTTAAAAATATAGAATAAACCTCAAAATTGCCCAAATTAATTTTAATACATACATAATAATATATAGATAATTATGAAATAGAAAAAAATATTTTTGGATTTTTTGTTGCATTTTTATATTTTTTGTTTAATTTTAGAGTTTTTAAGTTTTTATATTTTCCTTTTTCTTATTTTTAGGGTTTTTCATTTTCTGGACTCAAAAGATATATAAATACATTATATATAATATTTTTGGATTTTTTTCAAAATCATTTTATATTTTTTTGGTATTTTATAATTTAAACAGTGCAAAAATGGCTCTTTTTTCATTTTTAATAAATGGATAAAATGCTCAAAAATGTCAAACAATTATGTGGCATGAATCAACATGGCTGGGAGCACCTCTCCTAATTTTTGTGGATTTTTAGGACCAACTTAGGTATTTTTAATAAATACATTTAACACATAAAAACAAAACAGCCTGGCAGGGGCATAAATGCAATAAAAATAAAAGACAGGGGCTACACTGCAAATACACCAACTGAAATAAACATTTATTTAATTTTTACGAACTATTTTACAATTACAAACACCGCTAGGGCCTAGTTGCAAATTTTACGTGCCTCACATGGGACTGCACGTGAGGCTGGGAGGGACCAAAATGTAATTCCAAAAAGTTCAGGGGTTCCTATGCAAAAATCCCATTTATTTTACAATGCTACATTTAATTTACAAGATTAAATATTAAATACAAAAAGGCAAGGGGGCTCAAGTGTAATTTACCCCTACATGCGCGCTGATGGACGGCGGTGCGCGCGCCACTTATCCACGTGGTGGGCTCTGGGCTCACGATACCGCTTCGCCGATCGACGTTCTAGATCACATCTGGGGTTCGATCGAGCGGCTGAAGCGTGCTCTGAACGGACGGCCAAGATCAGATCTGGGGTCGCCTCCTCCATCTAACGGTCGCTGCTGCTCACGAAGAACAGGGAGGAACAGTTGGCCTCCCTGGCTTCGATCGTCGATTCCTCCTCCTCCGGATGCTCTTTGGTGATAGTGATGGGCTCTACACATCCGACGAAGTGCTCCGCAGCTTCCGAGGTACTCCAGAAGGTCTAGGACCTCCTAAATTGGTCCAGCGAGCTCGAGGTAGCAAGGGGGGTCCTAAAGCCTCGCAGGTGATCAAGTTGAGTCCCAAGGGGCTCCATTCAGCTCCTGACCAGCACCAAAAGAATGGGGGCTCGAGGGGGTCTCCCTCGACTAGGGGATACAGCTTCAGAGGTAGGAAATGAACGGGGGTGGCGAGGTTCGGCGAAGTGAAGGACTTGGACCTCGATTCGCAGAGCTAGGGAAGCTCTGATTGATCTGATGCGGTGATTAGGTGTAGAACGTGTAGGGGCATGAAATGGTGGTGATGCGAGGGTCGGATCGTGCATAAATCAGGTTGGAGAGGTTCGCCGGAGCTGAACTCCGGCGAACTTCGATCTGGCCCTAATCGAGCACCTACGGTCCTAATGACCAAACTAACTACAAGATTATATCCTAGGAACTAAAACTAAGCGATTAAACAAGATAAAGCAGCTTTTATACCTGGTGGTCGACCAGGGAGCAGGACCTCCGGCGAGCGGCGGCCGTGGGTGCTTCCCTCGACTCCTCCGACCAGCTGAAGCTTCTAGGAGAACCCCCCTGTCACGAGGATACTCAAAAGACTGGAAACGAAGGTGGAAGAAGGCCAAAAGAGAGACCAAAATGGAGAAGGAGGTCGAGGGATTTATTTATAGACATGGCGACGCACCCTTATTGACCGGGGTGCCACAAAGAATCGGATGGTCAGAAGATGGATCTAAGGTGTTGGCGTGAAGGATGGAGCATCGACAGAGCTTTTTCATGAAGGAATCTACGCTTGAAAGTCAAGGGATTAGAATGGGAAAGTTGGAGAAGATGGGCCGAAACGACATCTGACACCAGGCGGTTGGGGGTAGAGGAGTTGACCGGGCAGTCAACGAAACCTGATTGGTCCACGTCAGCATTATTTTGACTGATTATTTAATCATAATAAACGACTTTATTTATTTTTACTTATAAAATAAAAAATGTTTATTAAATAATTTAGTATTTATTTATGATTTTTATTTATTTTTTTGATGTATTTTATTATGAGTTTATTTTAATAATGTATTTATAAGTGTATTTATATGTATTTTGTATAATTTATTTTTATTTTGTGTATTTTATTTTATTATTTTATTTTCTTATTTTATAAATTTATAACTTATTTTTGTGATTCTAAATATATTTTTATTTAATTTTTATGAGTTTATTTGCATATTTAAATAAATAGGTATATATACTATGTAGGTATACTTATAGGTATTTTACCTATATTTTATATACATTTTATTTATTTAATGAATTTTATTGGGTTTTATTTTGGATTTATATTTTTAATATATTATATGTAGTATTTACAATATTATAAAATTATGAAAGAATAAAATAATTAAAGAATGTATTCCCCTTTTATTTATATAGATAGGTGACATAGGTATTTTAGTCTATGTATTTCATAGACTTATTTTATTTTACAAGTTCTTTTTTTGGTTTTATTCTAATTTCAATATGTACATGCATTTTGTATATTAATTACAAAATTCTAAAAAAATAAATTTATATAAATAATGAATATAATGAATATTTTAATTGGGTAGACTGTATACTGAGGGTCAAAACCCTAACTTTCACAGATGAACTCCAAAACTTATGAAACCAAATTTATTAAATAGCTGTTGAAAAGCGATATACAATTAAAGGTGATTTTGGTGGATTTTGAGTTTTTATTTGCAAGATATGGGTCTGTGAAGTTGAGATGCTGGCTTTTTATTCTGTGTATAAAATGTACACTGTATATTCTTTTTACACAAACTCAATTTTGTATTTTTATTCACATTATTATCTACAAGTTTCATGTACAAAATATTTATATTTGATGAATGAATAATTATGTACAAAATAGATGTCAAAAAATGAATAAATAAATAAATAAATGAGGAATTTTATTGTATTATCGGCCCTTATCTCCCCCTACTTTATTCCTTGTTGACCAATTCCATTCTGGACTTGGTCTTGGGGTTCGGGTCATAAAATATTTGCAATATTTTATTCTTTTTATTTTATTCTCTTTATTCTAGAATTTTGGCATTAAAAACCTTATTTTATGTGCAATACATGCAATGAATAGTGGATGCTATTATAGAAAAATTAATGTTATTTATATGCATTAGCTAGGGTTTTCAAGGCCAAAATGATAGAATAAAGGTGATGAAATGGAGATTCATCACCCCCCCATACTTGCCTTTGCTAGTCCCTAGCAAATACTTATGCAATAAGTACAAAAAGAATAAAGAATAAGAAGAAAAGAAAAGGAGGAATGAAAAAGATAGAGTGAATAGGGATGCTTTCAGTGCAATATATGTCCTTACAAAATCAGAACTTGGAGATTCTGCTAGACCTTGGGTCTGGATGTGTTTAGAACCTCGTCGGGAACCAGCTTTAAAACACAACAGCCTTTGAGAGTCACAGAACTCGGTTCAACCCACCGCAATAGCCTGGTCAGAACTGGCCTACGCCATACGCAAACCCTTATGACTATGAAGCTGACTTGTACAATGTAAGTGATAGTGGCTCTCCCCAACTGAAATGACAAAGGGACTGACTTCTCCAGAATGACAACCCAATGATTCCCCAATCCAGCCCTCTACCGTCGAGGAGCGGGGTATTCCCTTCTAAGTTCAAGTGGCATCCAACTCAAGAGGAGGAGGCGGGGAAAAGAATGGACGGTAGCCAGTGTAGCTACCTATCCTGGGATACAAGACCAGTGTAGTCAAGTCATCCAGCTGCAGGCTCGCATGATATAACTTTGACGCTCAAGCTTGCTTATTTTTCTATACAACATATATACATGCTTCGGCAGGCACTTTTATTTTTATTTTCAAGCATGTCCACTTTTTTTTCGAAATACTATTCACAGCAGCATTTTCATGAGGACTTTTTCCTCTTGAGCCAGAAGACTATCCCTCTTTTGAAGCTTTATCGCAACCCACACTCTACTGTCATTCGACTTCATTGAAATTGGACCAGGTTGGGGTGCACTTCCCACCCTAGACGAGGACGAATGTTTCCACTCGTGTGCGTCTCAGACTGGCAAATCCAACCCCCTCACCACTCCAACTGAGTTGAGCCAAGTGAAAGGTGCAAGTGTCCAAGTTAGGTCACAGCCGGCAAGAGTCATGCGTGTGTCTCAAAAGTTCTAGTTAGTTAGTTGAGGTGACTTGAACCCAGCCCTAATTTATCAAAGAATTAAGTATGAATAGACCTGAAGTACCTTAAACCTAGTTCCCATAAGGTGCAGTGCAGTTAGGTGCGGTAAGGTCCAACCAAGCTCCAATTTTAGACTTTATTGGACTGTTTCAATCATCAAGCTCACTCAAAAAGAATATGAATGATATGCTCATGCTACGCACAATGAATTGATGCAATCTTTCACCAAGAATTTTAAAAATCAACGAATCTTTTTACATAAAGAATTTTTGCAAATAAAAGAATTTAAGCAAACAAAGTATAAAATATTTGTATCTATTTACACGGGCGTGCCACTTTATTTTTCAAGAATTAAGAATTTTAACGATCCACAAGTGTTGACTTGTTAGTTTTAAGTATGTATATGCTTGATAAAGATTTTTTATTGAACGACTTTGCAGATACATCCACAGTTTTATGTATTATTTTATTATTATCATTTATTATTAGTATTATTATTTTTATTTGGAAACATTTTGAAAACTATAGCACACGATAATTTATGCAAGCATTTACACACATTTGAAAACTATTTTGCAAAGATTTGTCACACTAGGTATATATATTTTCCATGATAGTTTTTACAAACATTTTTCAAAACATTTGCACATAGGTTTTCAAATCCTTTGTTTCACACAAAGAAGAAATTTTTTTAAACAAAGCAATTTTACACAAGTTGAAAACATTTCACAGCAAGTTTTCCAAACAGTTCACACTGTTTTTCAAATCATATTGTAAAGGTATTTAACCTGATTTATTAATCAGTATATACAAAGAAAACTATATTTTATGTACAACAAGGTTTAGGCTCTTATAAGTTTTATTTGGGATTATTGCTTGTTTTTGCATGAGAGATTTTCATACAGACTCCTCAGACGTATTCGAGAATCATTTTCAAAAGATTTTGAAGACTATATTCCAAAATAATTTTACAAACATGTACACGCATTTTGAAATGATTTTGCAAAGGTTTTTCAAATAGTATAGATAGATTTTTCAAAACAATTTGACAACCAATTTTTCCAACCATTTTCAAACCATTTTTCACACATTTATATTCCACTCAAAGAAAATAAACTTTGCAAATAAAACTATTTACAAAGGTTGAATACTTGTATACACTATTTTTCAAGCAATTTTCAAAATATTTTACAAAGAGAACATTATGCACAAAGCGCTTTTCCTAATTTATTAATCAGTATAGACAAAAAGAGTCTGAGGAGCTCACAATCATCTTTTATTATTATAAAAATACTTTTTACATTACTTTTTAGCTTGAGGTGGTATTTTATTTTCAGTATGAGTTATGTCTTATAGTATATACATAGTATATACGACCCCCCTATACTTATCTTGAGCTATGTCCTCATAGATCGAAGAGAAAAGAGAAGTCATAACTCGTACTGAGTATAGACAAGTTTAAGAATGAATAAATAAATAAATGTAGGAAAGAATGAACGAACGAGAAGTTGACCGTCCCCCGATACTTAGGATCAAGTAATCCTAAGCATAGCAGACTGTACACGAAGCAGGGAGGGTCAAGGGAGGGAATAAACAGATCGTACTCAGATTGTCTCCCCCCTATACTTAAGGTAAAATATCCCTAAGTATAGACAAGAAGAGGAGACAATGGAGAGGATCGCAAAGAATAGAGGAACTCGAGGTGCACACCCCCCCTATACTTAGGACAAAGTGCGTCCTAAGTATAGCAGACTGGTAACAATGGGCAGCACCTTTTGATACAAAAAGATGATAGAAGAGGAATAGAAGAAAAGAAGAAAATCAGATAAACAGTTTTTGAGGTGCAGCGTCTGAATCTTCTGATGCTGCCAATGTTGTGGATATGTCATCAAGGTGCAGAAGCTGGATGGATTCGACAACGGCCAAGAATGTATCAGGCTCGAGATAAGGCTTCAGGAGTTGACCGTTGACGACGAATGGTTGTGCGACAAGAGACAATTCTGATATGGCAATACTTCCATTGTTACGCACTTCACGAACTCGGAATGGCTCTGTCCACTTACTCTTTAATTTGCCTGGGAAGATCCACAACTTTGCATCAAATAACCACACCTTCTATCCAACCTCAAAGGTCTTTCGTCTGATGTGCCGGTCATGCCAGCGTTTCACCTTTTCCTTGTACATCAATGTGATATCGTATGCATAGTCTCGGAACTCCAAGAGTCTATTCAGATCATCCTTTTTTTTTCTGACCACTTTTTCGGGAGTCCAAATTGCATATGTTAATTGCCCATAGAGACTTGTGAATTAATTCGATGGGCAAATGGCACGGCTTCCCATATACAAGACGATAGGGCGACATGCCCAAGGGAGACTTGTAGGCGGTGCTATAAGCCCAGAGAACTGATTCCAAGAGTTGAGACCAGTTCTTTCTGTCCGGCCGTACAAGTTTCTGCAAGATCGTCTTAATTTCTCTGTTCGACAATTCGGCCATGCCATTGGTCTGAGGATGATAAGGGGATGTGACACGATGGTCGATGCTGTACTCCTTCATTAATTTCTTGACCTCTTTGTTAATAAAATGTCTACCCCCATCTGATATGAGAATTTTCAGAATCCTGAACCGTGCAATGATGTTATCTCTCAAAAATGAGCACATTGTCCGACTGTCGGCGGCTCGAGCGGGAATAGCTTCAACCCAACGACTCATGTAATCTACGGCAAGAAGTATGTGCTCAAAACCTTGAATGTTAGGGAAGGGTCCCATAAAATCAATGCCCCATGCATCAAAAACATCTGCTATCTGAATGATCTTTAGAGGCATCGAATCTTTGCAGTGAGTGTGCCCTTCAATTTCTGACAGGCAATGCATTGTTTGACAAATATCGCTACATCCTTGAATAGTGTGGGCCACTAGAAGCCACACTGAAGTACTTTGGCTGCCGTACGGTCTCCAGAGTTATGTCCACCAGATTCGAGCAAGTGACAATGCTCGAGGACACTATAATGCTCCTCCTGAGGGATGCATCGGCGCCAAATGCAATCCGCTCCTTCCCTGAATAAAAGAGGATCTTCCCATTGATAGAAACGGATGGTCGACATGAATTTATTCTTCTGATTCTTCATCCAGTCCAATGGTATTACCCCCGAGGCGAGGTAATTGACTATATCAGCATACCAAGGCAGAGAATCCACTACTAAGATAGATTCATCAGGAAAGGTTTCTGTGATGGGTGCACTGTTCGGGGGAGGCTCATGCTGCTCAATTTTGGAGAGATGGTCTGCTACCACATTCTGAACTCTAGGCTTGTCCTTAATTTCTAAGTCAAATTCCTGGAGGAGAAGGATCCATCGAATCAGTCTTGGCTTGGCATCCTTCTTCTGTTGTAGGTACCGGATAGCAGAATGGTCTGTAAAAATGGTAACTTTTGATCCGAGCAAATAGGATCTGAACTTCTCGAGGGTGAAAACCACAGCCAGCAACTCTTTCTCTGTGACAGTGTAATTTCTTTCCGCCTCATCTAATGTTTTGCTGGTGTAGTGAATGGCATAGGGCGCTTTTCCTTTTCTCTGTCCCAGAACAGCCCCGACTGCAAAGTCTGATGCACCAGTCATGATCTCAAAGGGAAGAGACCAATTCGGCGGCTGTAGGACTGGAGCCTGAGTGATAAGCTCCTTCAGCTGACTGAAAGCAAGGAGAACATGTTGATCTACATTAAACTCAGTTTCCTTACACAAAAGCTCTATCAAAGGTTGAGCGATGCGGCTAAAATCCTTGATGAATCTTCTGTAAAATCCCACATGCCCCAAGAATGACCTTACATTTTTCACTGACTGAGGTGGCTCTAGATTGGCAATAACATCCACCTTCGTCGGGTCGACTTCCATGCCACGTTTGGAAATGACGTGACCCAGCACGATGCCTTCGGTGACCATGAAGTGGCTCTTTTCCCATGAGAGTACCAAATTGACTTCACGACATTTCTGAAGCACTCTATCTAGGTGCTCAAGACAAGAATCAAAACTATCACCATAGACAGAGAAGTCGTCCATGAACACCTCGAGAAAACTGCCTGCCATCTCGGCGAAAACTGCTAGCATGCATCTTTGGAATGTTGCAGGTGCATTACATAATCCAGAGGGCATCATCTTGAAGGCGTAGGTGCCGAACGGGCAAGTGAAGGTAGTCTTCTCTTGATCTTTGGGAGCGATTGCCACCTGGTTGTACCCGGAATACCCATCCAAAAAGCAAAGAAAACTCCTTGCCTGCTAGTCTTTCCAGAACTTGATCAATGAATAGCAAGGGGAAGTGGTCCTTCTTAGCTGTTGCATTAAGACGGCGGTAGTCAACACACACCCTCCAGGATGTTGGTACCCGAGTGGATATTTCCTCTCCTTTATCATTGGTAACCACGGTAATCCCGGACTTCTTTGGAACTACATGCAGTGGGCTTACCCATTTTGAATCGGAGATGGGATAGATGAAGCATGTGTCACACCATTTCGTGATTTCTTTCATGACGACGTCCCGGAGGTTTGGATTTAGACTTCTTTGGAATTCGCAGGACGGCTTGGCATCTTCCTCCAAATAGATGTGGTGGGAACACAAAGCTGGATTTATCCCACGGAGATCTGATACGCACCAACCAAGTGCCTTGCGGTTCTTTTCTAGAACCTCGAGAAGTCGAGATTCCTGATCCGGATTCAGCCTGCTGCTGATGATGACCGGATACATTTGTTCTTCATCCGCAAGGAAAGCTTACTTCTGGCCTGCAGGAAGTGGCTTGAGTTCTGATTTTAGTTTGTCCAACTTGTTGGTCACTTCAGACACTATACTGGTGGTGGAATGTTCTTCTTTGATGGGGCTACCATCCTCAGTACTCTGTTGAGACCCTGATGAGGTGTCGAACGGTTCTGCACTCGGCTCATTGTGTTCGGTCTGGAGGGAATTCTTGAAATCATCCAATTGTTCCAGTATCAGAGAATCTGTCTCCCAAGAATCATTGGAGCATAGGTCAACTGTGCTTTCCAAGTCCTCCTCGAGAGTGAGAATTTCTTTAGTCCCTAAATCATTCAATGACAATAATGATTCTCTGATTTCTGCTATAAAGTCACAGTCTACTTCTGATACTGCATGGCTCTCATCAGTCGTGGCGTTCGGCTCTCTGATCATGTCTATAGTGATCTTCTTGTTGTTCGAGCTGAAAGTAATCTTATCGGACCCGTAATCAACCACGGCACCTGATATACGTAAGAACGGTCGGCCAAGGATGATAGGGGTTTGAAGTAAGGGTGCGGGTGAGTCCATATCAAGAACTACAAAATCCACTGGGAATTGCATCTCCCGCACCTTTACTACAACGTCTTCCAACAGACCTCTGGGTCGCTTGATGGATCGGTCAGCGAACTAAAGGATCATTCGTGTCTGCTTGAGCGGACCCAGCCCAAATTCTTGCATTATTGATGCCAGCAAAAGGTTGATGGAAGATCTGCTGTCAAGGAGAGTGCGCTCAAAAACCTGATCAAACATTTCACAACTGATAAGAGGTGCTCCATTGTCTTGCTTTTTCTGTGGGAGGTTACTGATGGCTGCTACCGTGGTCAAGGTGAGGACGTGCTTCTCAACTTGCTGGCGTCTGTTCTTACGTGCTGGGTGACGCTTTCTAGTACATGCTTCTTTCAGTCCTTTCTTAACAACTGGCATGTATTCCACGGCCTTCAGTAAGGGAATCTCAACATTTAAATTGTCTATAATTCCACAACTCCAGGATCAGACAAGGCACTTTTTCTTTTTGCAATTTTTTTGGATTTTTTAATTGCATTAGGAAAAGGAATATTTACATCACTGATAGGCAAAGTAGAGTTCTTACCGGAGGTGGAAGACGAAGTCTCGGCAGTTGGATCTTGCGATCCAACGGCTGAGAAAATGGCGCTAAGGAGCAGCGTGGATTAGATCTGAGGCGAAGCGATCTAAGGGTTGTGGAGCTGCCAAGTATCGAGTGGGTAGATAGGCTCTAACTGACGGTTGTGATATATTCCAGTGCTCGATCCAAGGGTGGCAATTAAAGCAGAGATGGATGGTGGATATTTGAACTTCAGACGATGATCGGACAGCGGTGGATGCGACGCGTGGCGAAAGGAGAGCAAGGTGGGAACGGGCGGCTATGATGAGATTGAAGGCTTGATCTGGAGGTTGAGATTTGAAGCGACCGTGGACGGTGGAGATCAAGGCACCACATGCGTGATCAAATGGCGCATAATGCGCCATGTGGCGATTTATGATTGAGGCGCCCGCGGATGGCGGTGATCAAGTCTTGAGTGGAGATCAGACGGTGGGAATAAGAGGTGTGCATAGAGATCGCAGAGCCATTGGATCAAATATGAGATCCAACGGCCCTGGGTGAGGGCGGATAAGATAACGAGGCCGGGCCACGTGGCTCAACCAGAGAGGGCCACGTGGCCCAATCAGATTATTCAGATTTAGGAATTAAAATATGAAGGTCAAGATGGACGAATTTGAGAAAACTCAAAACATGAAAGTTGTAGATCTCGATGAGATCTACAAGTTTCATGTTGACTAAAAATGAAGATGAGATCAAATGAAGACTCGAAATATTTTTGAGGGTATTTTTAAGGCTAAAAATACCACGGATTTTAATTTTGATATTTTTTGCGATTTTTAATTTATTCAAGACTCTGATAATTACAAGACATTATCTGGATTTTATTGACACAAATTTAAGCACGGGGGTTAATAATGGAGAATTAAGATGATGAAATTGGGTTTCATCACCTACGTGCTTTGACTATTTCCCATTAACACTTGTAGGTACAATCCTTCAATGGTTGGACTTCGGGCGGAGCTAAGTTCTCAAGCTCCGCCTCTGGCGTAGGTTCATCAACAACCACCTCCAGGAAGCTATGCGCCTTCCCCTTGCTCCAACCTTTGTCATCGAGCTTCCAGGGTTCTTCCTAGATATTCTGTGAGCATAGAGGATGATGGTAGAGCTCTGGCAGTCCTGTCAGAGGTCCATTTGTGCTGCCAAACAGCGACGGAGGAGGAAGCGCCAGAAGGTACAGGTGACGTTGGTTGACACCCCTTCGGTGCCCATACAACGACTCATGATCAACCACGTCATCACTCTGAGGCATGGAGGCTCGGGCGGTCTGTGCCAGCACCTGAAGATCAGATCCCTCCACATGGCCCGAGCCTCCTACATGCGGCCTCCCGAGCCAAGCACCGAGCCTCATCTCCATCCGAGACTAGCCCTCACGTGCTTGGTC
Organism: Ottelia alismoides; assembly: GCA_037367405.1. Taxonomy (NCBI): domain Eukaryota; kingdom Viridiplantae; phylum Streptophyta; class Magnoliopsida; order Alismatales; family Hydrocharitaceae; genus Ottelia; species Ottelia alismoides. The sequence goes on along the minus strand of JAZKJV010004455.1, from coordinate 323,745 downwards.
ACGTGGGGGTGGGTAAATTGCATCGGTGCCCTACATCTTCTCCAAATTACATTCAGGTCCTTCCAGGCACATGCAATGCATGTGTGATTGGGGTTATTTGCAAACCAACACCTCCGGGTTTCAATAATTGCAATATAGCCCCTGCGTGCAAGGAAAATTTATAGGGAAGGCCTTGCAATTATTTTTTATTATGTTTATGCCCTTCCAGTGTTTGTGATGATTTTGTAATTATTTTCATGTTTTCTTCACATTTATGCCCTTGGACTATTTTGTGAATATCTTAAGCATATGGTGTCCATTTAAGTTGATTTCAATTTCATTTTGAAGCATGTTTCATTGGCTATCCATTGGCATTATTCATTTTCTATTCTAACACTTAAATTAGGATGATAAATTCTAGTTCTTTAGTGTCATATGTTTGTTGGTTTTTAATGCCATTTGCTAGTTAATTGACCAAATCTGATACATGAATTACTCCTGAAATTGACCACACTTTATTGCTCAATGATTTCACTTATGTAGGGCATATTTGCACATTTTTACATTTGTATCACGTTGCATTATAAAAATCAAATAAAAAATGCCTTCTGTTCATGTATCATCTATGTTCACTGATTGCATCATATTTCCTTGTTTGTTGACCTACTTAGTTGTTAATTAATCACTTGATCCGAATATTAAGAGTCTGAATAGCAACTTAAGAGGCTCGTGTCCCTAAGTTCGACCTTGGTACACTTACCAAGTAAAATAAATTCTCCACTTATTCGAAAGGGTGGTCTTTGATGAGGAATCATTTTCATCGCCCGTGCGACTATTAAAACGATAATATTAGAGAGGCGAAAATGCGGTTCGTCATGCGCACGGCACGTAACCCCATACCCATCATCAACCATCGGATCTCCATCGATCCAATGATACCTATTCTTCACTCCCATCCTTGAGCCATCGTCGAAGCTCTGCCCGCTCATCCTTTCTCTTCTCTGATCTACACCGGGCCCCCGCTTCCGCCACATGCTCTGACCACCCTCTACCTGCTCTGATCATCATTCCCCCCATCCAACGTATGCTTGCTTCTCCTCCTCCGCATGTCAACTTTGCCGTCAACCTATGCATAACCCTAACTCTCGATCGTTACCTTGCTCCTAACCGTCGTACCCATGCAATCTTCTCCGATCATTTTCCTTGCCATTACCCCTATCGTTACCTCCACCACGTGCATGTAACACCTCCAAAATCAATCTCCCCTCGGTCGTTTATCCTCTCCCTCTATAAAACTTTAGCTCCTCCTCCGCTCGAAGCATATGTTGTTATCTGCAAAAGAGGGAGAGAGCTGCAGGGAGATGCGGTGAAAATACCTCTAACCGCCAGCGAAGACCCCCTTCTCAGGCGTGATCCGAAGTTTCGTGCTTCCTGTTGAGGATCCATCATACCTCAGCATAACTTCGTCGTGAACCGTCGCATGACTTAAGGCTATGACCAGAGTGGCCCCGCTACTCCACCCTTCCGGCGACACCATCTTCAACTTTACGCCACCATGCACCTCCACCTCTACAATCTGGGGATCAGACTCTCCCTTCGTTCTTCGGCCATCTCGACTACGTCAACCTACTCCAGCCAGCCGCACCTCTGCTCTCAACGTCGACTACAACCTTGCTCGATCATCGTGTGCTTCCGTCGACCACTGGAGCTCCCCGGCATGTGTCGCCCAGTAGAGCTCCAATGCCCTCGGGGCTTGTGCCACCTCTGCTCTGCCCCTCGACCACACTCCGTCATCTCCATCACCACCATCGGATCAAGGCCCTAGCCTTGATCCAAAGGTCCCGTAGGCTGCCACATCGTTCCATCCCTGAGCCTCAGCCCACGCCTTGAGGCTCGGACCTACGAAGCACTATGCCCACCATGCTCGAGCCTCATGCGCACATGCTACGCACATGCGTGGGAGGGAAATTATAGCCGTACCCTTGCCTTCCTCCAAGATTGCAAAAAGACTCCCGCCACCCAAGTCACATTTCAAAAGATAAGCGAAGTCACGAAAGTTAAATCATGATTAGTGAAAGTTAATCATGATTAGCGTTAATTAAGCGTCATTAGCAAATCTAGAAACCTCTGGAATATTCTAACTTAATCCCTAAGTTTCGGATGAGTTTTGGCCAAAACTATGGGCCAAATCCATTGGCCACTAATCGTGGTTAAGATCTAAACCATGATTTTCTAACCATGGTTAGCGGTTTACTGGAGCCTAAAAATAGCCCCCCTACCCAATTCATTCTCTACGATTTCCACTACCACCACCACCCCAAGGTCTAGGGTCGAGAGGTCAGGAGGAGGAGTGGGAGGTGAGGAAGGAGCGCTAGCGAAGTGCTGCCAGGAGAACGAGGAGGAGGAAGGTACAATCCTCTCTTAGTTTGCTTCGTAAGCCAGTTTTTCAATTCATGTTCTTTTTTCCAGCTTTTTTTTCGATTCATCATTGTTTCCGATTCGTTTTCTGTTGTGGTTCGAGGAGAAATCTGTGTAACACCCTACTTAGGTGCGGGCGGCTATGCACATCAGTGAACCCTGTGATTCGTCACACTTTCACTCACCTAAGACACGTGGTGTCTACCGATTCTCCATTGCTTATTGTTCTATTCATTCTTTTCCGCTTTATAGTTATTTTGATGGAGAAATCTGTGTAATACCCTACTTAGGTGCGGGCGGCTATGCACGTCAGTGAACTCTATGATTCATCACACCTTCACTCACCTAAGATGCATGGTGTCTACCGATTCTTCATCGCTTGTGGTTTGGTTATATTCTTTCGGTTTCTTTGTTGTTTTCCTCCCAAGGAAACTCTTTCTGTCCCGATATAAAGGGAAACTCTTATGCCCCGATATATGGGTTTTATAGAGGAAACTCTTTCTGTCCTGATATATGTTTTACTCTCGAGGAAACTCTTTCTATCCCGATATAAAGGGAAATTCTTATGGGTTTTATAGAGGAAACTCTTTCTGTCCCGATATAAAGAGAAGCTCTGCCAAAATTTTCCTAGAAATACACCCTGTAAAAGGGGAAGCTCTGCTGAAATTTTAAGAGAATATGTTTTTTGTGTTCTTCGTGTTCTTCGTGTTCTTTGTATTCGTCGTTCGTTCTTCGCATTCTTGGCACGTTCTTAGCGTTTTTGATACGAAAATGAAATTCAATCGTTTCAAGAGCTATAAATCATCCTTTTGAAAAAGAATCACGATAAAGCACTGTATACGAGAGAGATGGCTTGATTAGGTAACAAAATCCTTCCTTTTGTTGTTGGGTTTTCATATGAGATCATTGAGATTTCTGTATTTATGCTCCTTGCTACGAAGAACCCTAATTTGATTGTTTCTGAGAAAGTACGAAAAGTTGCTTTCTGATTTCAACTAAAATAAGATCTAAGCATCGAATGGATGCAGTGGTTAGGGAAAGTTAGAGTTTGGAAGCTAAAATAAGCATAAATATGAATATATAAATATATGAATTAATATATGTACAAGTTTATACTCAGTATTTATGTTTATGCACATCTAAGGCTTAATGGAGGGATTACATCATGGGAATTAATGTGTTTCGAGTTGGATCCTTAAAAGGATTGTGTTTTACGTTAAGAATGACTGGGAGTAGAACTACAGATAGGGCGTGCAACCTGTAGGTTTATCGGAAGGAACCCGTATTGGCGTTGCCCTAGCTAGGTGGTACACGGTTGCCCTGTTATGATAAGTGTGCACGAATTGAATGATTTGCAACACGTGGTGCCAGGAGCCAATATATTCGGGTTGAATGACGGAAGATGTGGTCATGCCATGTGGAGGCACGGGTAGTTCAATAACGGCTGGGTCGCGATAATATGTATTTAAAGCTACTAGGTTATGTGATTAAAGGTTAGCCTGAGGTTTTAAGCAATCGGATCCTCGAGGACAGTGTGCTCCTTTGTTTGCCAAAGGTTGAGGGTTTGAGACCCTGATTAATAAAAGAAAAAGGAAATGGTCATGGTAGTATTGGAGGATTGGTTGAGGCGACGTACGGTAGCATAAGCTTACCATATCAATGCACTCTCCAATCGCAAAGTGTCCACAACTTCGGGTCCATATAGTGGTGAGGTAATTCTCTAGACTAATCCCTGGCGTGGAATAGAAAGTAATAGGACTTAAACTAATGAGAATGAATGAAACTTTTTGTGATAACAAGTTTTGAAAAAATACACAATTGTTTACTTTTCTCTTCTTCGTTACTTAGCACTCGCTAATTGTTATCCTATGATTTATGGAAAACTTAATAGGTGTTAGTGAGTCATCACAAGGACTTCCATAATCTAGCCGGCTAAAATAGTCATCCAGCCAACCACAATAGCTTTACTCTGTAAGGTATTTAGTAATCTTTTTGTGTATTTCCTTTCGAGCTGATGTATTAGTAAATGGTTATAGTGGGACAATGTATCATGTGAACTTTATTTTGTGAATGGAAAAGTGTTGAAATTTTTTCTTATAAGTATTTTTAATTACAGTCTATTTCTGAATGTTAGTTGTGATTGCTGAATAAATTATTATTTAATAACCATATCTACATTTGGGAGGATCCGATGATCCAGAATTGGGGTCGTGACAGTTTGGTATCAAAGTCAGGTTACTCCAGTAATTTACTCAATAATTGATAACTATGAGCGGTATTCAGAAACTAAGTTTGTCTTAAGATCCTTTGATCTTAATAAGTGACTGCAACACCATTCACAAGTCATTGCCCATTATGTACATTATGTTAAAATGTATAGGACATAACCTTTAGTCTTGACGCATCCCAAGATCATGGCAGGACAAGATGTGTCTAGGCAATTAGCGGCTATGATAGTGATAACCCATGAGATGGGCCAAAGGAAATAGGCATTAGAGCGAAGACTCAATGCCACAATGAGAGATCAAAGTCATCCAGACCCGTGGATGCTAGAGTTAAGGGTTCTATTCACCCTCATAAGAAAGAGTCTATATATCATTAGTCCATAGAATTTGTTTGCCCCTACTCCATTTGGAGGAGCAATGAAGGAGATGCTTCATAGGCATAAAAAAAGAAAAGAAGAAGAATATTTGATTCCTATTGTAAGGATAAGATTCCGATAAAAGCACAAAATCATTATCTAAGTAAGGAACCAGGAGGTCAATTATAATTCAAGAAGATCTTAGACGACTGTGTGGGAAAGATTGCAGGATATCAGTCACCTGCTTATCTGCTACTTATCGAAATGAATCTCATCCTGGGGATGGACTGGCTAAAAAGGCATCATGCATGCCTTGATTGTTTTCATAAGACAGTAACTTTTCACCTTCCTAACTCGATAGAGTTCCAGTTCATTGGAAATACATCCAATGATAATATTGAATACATCTCTACTATGAAGGCACAATAGTTGTTACAGCAAGGGTGCCAAGGCAATTTAGCTTATGTAATACATCAGGGTCAGACCGAATGATAGAAAATGTACTTGTAGTATGTGAGTTTCCTAATATATTTCCAGAGGAACTACCTGAATTACCACCTGAGCGAGAGATTAAATTTGAAATCTCTCTCAAACCTGATACTCATCCTATCTCCATCCCTCCATATAGGATGGCACTTGCTGAGTTGCGAGAGTTAAAAGTACAGTTACAAGAACTATTAGATAAAGGATTCATTCGTCCTAGTACTTCACCATGGGGTGCACTGTCTTGTTTGTGAGGAAAAAGGATGGGTCAATGCGGTTGTGCATTGATTACAGACAGTTAAATAAGAAGACAGTAAAGAACAAGTATCATCTGCCAAGAATAGATGATCTCTTTGACCATTTGCAGGGTTCAACTGTGTATTCCAATATTGACTTAAGCTCTGGATACCATCAGTTGAAGATTAAAGATGCGGATATCCCCAAGACAGCATTTTGAACTAGATATGGACATTATGAATTTTTAGTTATGTTTTTTAGACTAACAAATACCCCAGCAGCTTTCACAAATCTCATGAATAGAGTATTTAGGGAGTTCTTAGATCACTTTGTAGTAGTCTTTATTAATGGTGTGCTTATTTACTCGAAGGATAAGTACCAGCATGAACACCATCTCCGGCAAGCACTTGAAATACTAAGGAAGAACAAATTGTATGCTAAATATAGTAAATGTGACTTTTGGTTATCTGAAGTATGCTTCTTAGACCATGTGATGAGTTGGGGATGCCAAAAGACTGTCACAAAAATACGATCTTTTCTGGGATTAGCTGGGTATTATAGAAGATTTGTGAAGGACTTTTCACGAATAGCATTGCCAATGACTAGGCTGACTCAGAAGGAAGTTCCATTCATATGGTCTGACACATGCGAAGCTAGTTTTCAGACACTGAAAGAATGCCTAACATTTGCACCTATCCTTATTCTACCCTCTGGGAGTGAAGGGTTTACAGTATAGATTGATGCATCTAAAGAAGGACTTGGGGCAGTTCTTATGCAACATGGTAAGGCAGTTGCGTATGCATCGCGACAGCTCAGGACACATGAGAAGAACAACCTGACACATGACCTTGAATTAGCTACTGTAGTTTTTGCTTTAAAAATATGGAGACACTACCTCTATGGTATTACTTTTGAAATCTTCAACGATCATAAAAGCTTGAAATATATGTTTGATCAGAAGGAGCTCAATATGAGACAGAGACGATGGCTAGAGTTGTTGAAGGACTATGACTGCACCATCTCCTACCACCCCGGTAAGGGGAACGTCGTAACAGATGCCCTTAGAAGAAGAACTTATTCACCTAGGTTGGTGATTACTAATCACTTCTAGGGTTTGCTATTAACGTTGACTGAATGGAAACCATTTGATAATAGTGCTGATACTATGACTATTCCTCACCAATACAAACCAGAGATCTGGGATAGAATAAAGAAAGGACAGGAGAATGATATAGTCCTTAAAAACTTGAGACAACAACTTGAGAAGAATGAGATAGAGGGATTCCAGATACAATATGGGTTACTATATAACCATCACAGAGTTTGTGTACCAAACACACTTGAACTGAGAAAAGACATCTTACGTGAAGCGCATTGTTCTAGATTATCCATTCATCCAGGAATTACGAAGATGTATAAGGACCTTCATTCAATCTTTTTGTGGCCAAGAATGAAGAAGGATGTTGTTGAGTTTGTGAATTCATGTTTCACTTACCAACAGGTAAAAGCTTCACACCAAAAGCCACCAAGATTATTACAACCCCTCCCTGTACCTGAATAGAATTGGGAAAGCATTTCCATGGTCTTCATTACTGGCTTACCTCAGATGACTCGTGGTAAAGATAATATATGGGTTATAATAGATCGCTTGACTAAGGTAGCACACTTTATTTCAATACGCTTATCTTCCACTCCAGTCAGCTTGCTGAGTTATACATTACACATGTGATCTGTCTCCATGGTACCCCAAAGGAGGTAGTTTCCGATCGAGATTCACGATTCACCTCACATTATTGGGAGAACTTCATGAAAGCCTTAGGCATGCAACTATGCTTGAGCACATCATATCATCCACAAACAAATGGTCAATCAGAGCGTACAATTCAGACTTTAGAGGATACGCTACGAGCATATGCCTCAGAATGGAAAGGATCATGGGTGAAACATTTTCCTCTTGTAGAATTCACCTACAACAATAGTTACCATTCAAGTATTGGTATGGCACCGTTTGAAGCACTATATGGACGAAGGTGTACTACTCCTTTGTGTTGGAAAGAGGTCGGGATAAAGAACCTTTATGATTCAGATAGACTCCAGGAGACACGGGAAGCTGTAGAGCTTGCTCAAAAAAGACTTATAACTGCTCATAGTCACCGGAAAAGCTATAGTGATACTAGGCGAAGAGACCTTGAGTTTGAGGTAGGTGACTTTGTATTCCTAAAATTATCGCCTATGAAGGAGTTCAGAGGTTTGTCTTATGTGGGAAGTTGGCACCCAGGTTCATTGGTCCCTTTGAAATTATTCAAAGGATTGAAAAGTCGCCTATAGACTTGCACTTCCTCCACATTTTTCGGCAATACATGATGTTTTTCATGTATCAAATCTGAGAAAGTATATCAAGGATCCTGAGCATAAGATAAGCTATGATGACCTGCATATTGAGACAGACTTGACATACCTAGAAATACCTGTGCAAATACTTGACAGGGATATCAAGAAGTTGAGGAACAAAGAGGTACTTCTAGTTAAAGTGTTGTGGTGAAACCAAGAGTTTAAAGAAGCCACATGGGAACCTGAGGTAGAAATGAGAGAAAATACACGTACTTGTTTGAATGATAACACTATGTACTGTGTATATCTTTATTATAAATTAAATGATGTTCATTCTCTTTAAGGTTGTTATGGTTTCAATCCTCTTTAAGGTTGTTATGCTTGCATTTCTAGTCTCGAGGACAAGACTTCCTTTAAGGTTGTTATAACTGTATAGCCTTGAACTTGGTCATCTCTCGGACCTACATCATAAGATCTGGCTCGTCAAGAGGAAACCAACGGAATTTGTTTCGTGTGAATCGAACTTCGTTTTGATTTGTTATAATTTTTAGAATAAAGAGAAGTAAGGAGGTTTAAGACGGTATTAACTCTTGCTGACCGTCAATAAGACTAGTAAAATATGCTTAAAAGAAAATAATGACAGATTGAAAATCGCTAATGACCATTAGCGAACAATAATCTATAGTTAGCAAAAGATAAGCGTAAGCTGCGAAAGTTAAATCGTGATTAGTGAAAGTTAATCATGATTAGTGTTAATTACACGTCATGAGCAAATCTAGAAACCTCTGGAATGTTCTAACTTAAGCCCTAAGTTTCGGATAAGTTTTGGCCAAAACCATGTGCCACTAACTGCGGTTAAGATCTAAACCACGGTTTTCTAACCATGGTTAGCGGTTTTCTGGAGCTTATAAATAGCCCCCCACCCAATTCATTCTCTACGATTTCCACTACCACCACCACCCTGAGGGCTAGGGTCGAGAGGTCGGGATAAGGAGTGGGAGGCGAGGAAGGAGCGCTAGCAAAGCGCTACCGGGAGAACGAGGAGGAGGAAGGTACGATCCTCTCTTGATTTGCTTCGTAAGCTAGGTTTTCGATTCATGTTCTTTATTCTAGCTTTGTTTTCGATTTATCTTTGTTACCGATTCATTTTCTATTGTGGTTCGAGGAGAAATATGTGTAACACCCTACTTAGGTGCGAGCGGCTATGCACGTCAGTGAACCCTATGATTCATCACACTTTTACTCACCTAAGACGCGTAGTGTCTACCGATTCTCCATTGCTTATTGTTCTATTCTTTCTTTTCCATTTAATAGTTATTTTGATGGAGAAATCTGTGTAATACCCTACTTAGGTGCGAGCGGCTATGCACGTCAGTGAATCCTATGATTCATCACACCTTCACTCACCTAAGATGCGTGGTGTCTACCGGTTCTTCATCGCTTGTGGTTTGTTTATATTCTTTCAGTTTCTTTGTTGTGTTTCCTCTCGATGATTTTATAGAGGAAACTCTTTTTGTCCCGATATAAGGGGAAACTATGCCGAATTTTTTATAGAAATATGTCCCAATATTAGGGGAAACTTTGCCGAAAATTTCCTAGAAATATCATCATGTATAAGGGGAAGCTCGACTGAAATTTCAAGAGAAAATATATTTTTTGCATTCTTCGTGTTCTTCGTGTGTTCTTCGCGTTCTTCATGTTCATCGTTCGTTCTTCGCTTTCTTGGCACTTTCTTAGTGGTTTTGATACGAAAATGAAATTCGATCGTTTCAGGAGCTATAAATAATCATTTTGAAAAAGAATCACGATAAAGCACTATATACGAGAGAGAGAGAGATTAGGTAATGAAATCCTTCCTTTTGCTGTTGGGTTTTCATATGAGATCATTGAGAATTTCGTATTTATACTTCTTGCTATGAAGAACTCTAATTTGATTATTTCTGAGAAAGTATGAAAAGTTGCTTTGTGATTTCAACTAAAATAAGATCTAAGCATCGAATATATGCAATAGTTTTTGAAAGTTAGAGTTTGGAAGTTAAAATAAGCATTAATATGAGTATATAAATATATGAATCAATATATGTGTACGTTTATACTCAATATGTATGTTAAATCTAATGCTTAACGGAGGAATTACATCAAGCGAATTGATGTGTTTCGAGTTGGATCCTGAAAAGGATTGTGTCTTACATTAATAATGACTGGGAGTAGAACTACAGGTCGGGCATGCAACATGTAGGGTTGTCGGAAGGAACCCGTATTAGCGTTGTCCTACCTAGGTGGTACAAGTTTTTCCTTTTATAATAAGTGCGCACGAATTGAATGATTTGCAACGTGTGGTACCTGGAGCCAATATATTCAGGTTGAACGACGGAAGATGTAGTCGTTCCATGTGGAGGCATTGGTGGTTCAATAATGGCTGGGTCACGATAACATGTATTTAATGCTGCTAGGTTATGTGATTAAAGGTTAGCCTCAGGTTTTAAGCAAATCGAATCCTCGAGGACGGTGTGCTCCTTTCTTTGCCAGAGGCTGAGAGTTCGAGACCCTGATTAATAAAAGAAAAAGGAAATGGTCAGGGTAGTATTGGAGGATTGGTTGAGGCGACGTGCGACAGCATAAGCTTACTAGATCAATGCAATCTCCAATCCCGAAATGTCCACAACTTCGGAGTCCATATAGTGGTGAGGTAATTCCATAGACTAATTCCTGACGTGGAATAGAAAGGAATAGGACTTAAACTAATGAGAATGAATGAACTTTTTGTGATAATAAGTTTTGAAAAATTACACAATTGTTTACTTTTCTCTTCTTCGTTACTTAGCACTCGCTAATTATTATCCTATGATTTATGGAAAATCCAACATGTATCAGTGAGTCGTCACAAGGACTTTAATAATCCATCCAGCTAACATAGTCATCCAACCAACCACAATAGCTTTACTCTGTAAGGTAGTTAGTAATCTTTTTGTATATTTCCTTTCGAGCTGATGTACATGTAAATGGTTATAGTGTGACAATGTATCATGTGAACTTTATTTTGTGAATGGAAAAGTGTTGAAATACTTTCTTCTGAGTATTTTTAATTGTAGTTTGTTTCTGAATGTTAGTTGTGATTGCTGATTAAATTATTGTTGAGTAATCAGATCTGGATTTGGTAGGATCCGCACATGGTACCTTAGGAAAATTGCTCCGGAACCCATGCGAGTTTTGTTTATTGCAGATATGTCCTCGAGGGGATGATTTGAGGAGAAAATACTTATTTTTATTGTGTTTTAGTCCTTGGAATTTCAGTTTTGCATATCTTTCTCATTCGAACTCCGATTTTTGCGCACAATATGTCGTTTTGAAGCTATTTCTGTGCTCTATCATTTTATATACTTCATGACTGATCAAAATCTTTTTATGAATGATTATTATTTGAGGAGTAATTTGATATGTGCGGGCTTAAATTTTTATGAATTTGTGCCATATTTATCTTGAGAAAGATTTGATTTTACCTGTTGGGACTCATTTATAGAGATTGAATTTGATTAATTCTCTTATAATTATTTTTTATTATTTATGAAAAAATAATCTTTGCAGGGGCATGATTGGTAGGAATTAATGTAATCCCTCGATATTTTATGTGAATAAAACTCCATTTACTTGAGGATTGGATCACAAGGAATTTTGGGATCACCATCTCTACTTTAGTATTATTTTTTATATCTTTATCTACAAGATTATTCACCAATTAATCTTCAACCTGCAGTCTGAAATCAAATCAATAAATATTTCTGCACTTTATTTGATATGTGATTCCTATTGAGGATTAATTAATTATTTAAAATTGAGGATTGGAAAGATATAAATACAGATCCCGGACTTCATTTCTGTCTATTTTTGCATGCATTTGCATCATCGCATTTCCTTCATTTTACTTTCACTTTATTTCTTATCACAACGATTAACTTAGCAATTAATTAATTACTTTGATTAATTTAAACTCATGCAACTAGAAATACATTGTTCCCTGTGTTCGACCTTGATACACTTACCAAGTAAAAATTCTCCATAATATTTAAGAATTGTGGTTTTGATAGATCACTTTTCATCTCCAATACTAAACTCATCACTATTAAAGAGGTGAAAAACATGCTCGTCGGGTGGTCGAATGCAATTTGCCAGTACGAACACGTGCAGGGCACATGATGCTGATGTCAGCGAGAGGCATGGGCCTTGTTTGCAATTTCTAGAAGCTAGGGGAGGGCTTTGTAATTTGCCCCCACCCCACGTTCTCCTTATGTGAGGGGGTGTTGGGCAGCGAGCAGAAGATGGTGGCGCGAGGCAGTGCGTACAGGGGTCCAGTCGGAATGAGCAGAGCCAAGGTAGTGGAGAGGCTCCTCGGTGGCGCTCGACAAGGGAGAAGGTAGAAGTAAAGCGGAGATGGGGCTCCGTGGAGGGGATGCAGGCTCGACGGTCAAACACATCCTAAGTGTAAAGGCCGAGGTGGTTGGGCTCTTGCAAGCGGTTGATGAGAGTGGCTGGAGTCAAGGGGCTACATGAGGATGAGGCAGAGGTGGTGTGCACTAGGTGGAGGTGCAGCTCGATGGTGGAGGGCACGGTCGATGGCGTGGGTGGCATTGGCTGGTGCGGGAGGAAGCAGAGATTCATGGCAGTGGAGGTCGAAGCGAGTGGGAGGTACAAAACGGAGGGGAAACCCAAAGGACAGCGACGATGATCGATTTGGGGAGGAAGAAGAAAGAGATGGAAAAAAAGATAGGGAAACGGAATCACCTGGAGGTGGGTCTTCGCTCGAAGCCCTCGTGTTGGGGCCGAGCTCAGGTGAGCATAGAAGCTCACAATAGCAGCGCGAGCCGCTGGATCTCACAGAGTCAGAAGATAATGGTGGGGGGGGGGGGGCGTTGTCACGAGCCCGCCCAATGCCTACAGCTTGAAGAACGAAAGATGGCAGTAACCAAGGGGTGGTGACTTAAGAAGGAGGCGAGGCGAGGTTAACAACCATGAGAGATGAGGGAAGTGGAGGCAGCGCGTAACGGTCGTGGGTCGCACGACCATGGTGCGTGCGTGGTGGAGGAGGGGGTAATGACAGGAACGATAGGGGGAGGGTGAGGGGTGGCGCATGTCGTGCGCGTACCTGGTGAGGGAGGAGAGATAGAAGAAGGAGGAAAGAAAAGAGGGAAAATGGGAAAAATATTACAGGAGCTGTTGTGTGTCACTCCCAGAAAATTCAAAAATAAAATTAAAAGAAAATTCAAAAAGAAATTATTAAATTAAGTCAAATGAAAAAGTGGTCTACATAAAAGTTGATTGTCTCGATGAGATCTATAACTTTTATGAAGGGTTCAAAATTAAATAAAACATATATAAAAATATTTTATGGAGGTACTCGATAGGTATTAAAATACCTTTTTTATTTTTATATCTTTTTAATTATTAAAAAAGATAAAAAAATCATGCTAAATTAGATAAAATGTGATATAAATAAATACACACTAATCTATTTCTTTGGTTTTTTTTATAATTAAGAAAAAGGTGAATAAAATCAACAGAGTGTGTACAAAATATACAATATACAATTAGGTCTTGAAACTATCATTTTGCAAACGAGCTTCGATTTTAATGAAATCACTTTCATTTGATAGATAATTTTATAAATTGAACTTTAAAAATGTATTTTGTGAATTTGGAGTACATGTGGAGCAGGAATTTAACTGAGAATTTGGACTTTTATGGCTTTTTCGGTTCAAGAGTTAAGAGTATTTATTCACGGTGAAAATTAGTTTGTATTTTTACACACAATTTTATGTACAAGTTAAAATTATGTCTATAAAATAATAAAATTAAAAAAATACATTATATATAGGCAAATATACCTATAATTATACGTGTAAAAAGAATACCTAATAAATTAACTTATAAAAATAAATAAAAATCATAATAAAATAAATAAAATAATACATATTTGTTATGTTTTGGAAAAAATAAAAAACATGTATTATTTTAAATCAAATTAATATATTTTGTCCTTTTTTGTGCCTACGTGGACCAATAAGGAGCAGGTCAGAGTTAACCTCGGTCAACTCCTTACCCGTCATAGGTATGCCTCTATTAGATGTAGGTACCTCGTTTCTCACCATTTTCACGACCGAGATTTGCATCTTATCGGCATGATTCCTTCTTGACTTTTGATCCTCGATATTATCCCTTTCATGCGCGCATAACACCTCGATCAATGGATCATTGATTCATACTGGAGCCCTCGGTTAAGAGTCGCTTGTACATATACACCTCTACCTCCTCCATTTGAATTTGATCCCAATCTACCCTCGAAATCCCTGATCTCCCTTGTGTTGGAGGTCGCTAGTGATCTTATCGAAGCGTTTGTCATGGAGGAAGAGGCCCGGAGGTGGTGATCCGAGCTCACCGGAGTAGCTCAGACGGAGCTCCACCTTGGCTCCCTATTCCACAAATAAAACCCTAGTTTTCTTATTCTTTTAGTTCCTAGCACTAGAAGTAACCTTAGTTAGCATTTTATTTCATTTAATTTTTTCTTGTATTTCATAAAATCCCCATATCGCTGTTCGTCGGAGCTAGTGCTCTGGCCACCGTTCTCCACCGTTCCGACTGTCTCCCGACCTCACTAACCATCCCATATCGTTCCCCCTTTGCTTCAAAACATCCAGCTCCCCTCGATTCCCCCTAATCTTGCATAGATTAGAAGAGAAAGGTCTTCTCTTCCACCGCACGCCTGAGACCTCCCTCGCGCCTAATTTCACCACTTTTTCCCCCAAATCAAGCCCCAATACTTTGCCTCTTTGTTTCCGAGCTAACCACACAGGTTCTGGCACTTGAGGACTTGAGTTGGGTCGATTTTTGCATGACCAGAAGTTCTTCTAGAGCTCCTGCTTCCCAGGCTTCCCAAGACCCCATCGATGGGTCCAAGACCCTTTTGAGCAGTCCAGCTAACACGAAGGAGCATCAGCTCCATTTTGCATCGCTGGCCAGCCTTTCAGTTGGACGGAGTCGCCTAGGAATCAAGATCTAAGTTCACCAGCATCATGTTCTTCTGCAGTTCTTCCAAGAGGTTTCATCACCGTCCGATCAAGAACAAGTGTCAGGTCGAGATGCAATTGTTGGATCCACGTGCCATCAACCGTTCGATCTCTGCCGGAGATCTAAATTTAGCCATCTAGCACGAATCAGTATCGAGTGATCTGAGCCATCCACGCGTTTAAGTGGCGTACGTGAGCCGTCCATAATCGCCTCAGTAATTTTGATTGTATACGCCCACCTATTGTATTTTATTTTTAGTCTAAAAAGAAAAGGAATTAAGTCAAAAGGAGTTAGTATGAATTTATTAAAAACTAAGGAAGCTTGGGTATTTATAAATAATTTTCAACACTTTATTTTTATTAATTTTTTGCTTTTTATTTTGAATTATTTTGTGGACTTATTTGTAGGATAATCAGTCTATTTTTATTAATAGTTGTATTTTGTTAATTTATTTAATTTAGAAACTTTTATTTGGTAGTTTATTTAGAGAGTAAAGCTAAGATCAATGTATTAAGATGATGAATCACAGATTTATCAGCATGGTTTTGGGATCTTTTAAAATATGGAAGTGATTATGTTAAATGTTTTCCTATCATTAATCTTTCATCATTAAATAGGAGAGAGAGAGAGAGAGAATTTTCCATTTTGAACGTATCTATGCCTCTACATTCCCACGAATACGATTGCATCCCCACGAATATGGTGGATGCAGCGTGAGAATGAGAGACGCAAATGACATGCACAGGAGCCCCTCTAGGAGCGGCATCAGCTCTCTATGCTCGAGGCAGCACCATGGAGGCACCATGGTGGCACGACCACCATGTGTCATGCCCTACCTCCTTCACCGCTTGCGCGAAATGGCCCTCAATGCTCCCAAGGCAGTGCGACTCCACACCATACCACCAAAGGCACCGCCAACCTCCCAGCGGTTGTTCCCCTCGCAGCTCAACCATCGTCAACCATTCCAAATGACAGTCACACGCCGCTCATGCTCTCCCTGATTTAGCGGCGGATGGATTCCCCATCTGGGAACCCTAGGCATGCGTGAGAAAGAAGGGGTCTTGATTCCCATTTCCAATCTTATAGCTTCAAAACAAAGTTTTTTTATATAGAAAAGTTGTAATATTGAAAGAAGAGAGTTGTAATATTTTATTTTGCATAGCAGTAAATAATAACAAAGCATCAATATTTTTTATTTACTCGATAGTAGATAATAACACAATATCAGTAAATACATAATATCAGTAACATTATAATAGTAAATAATAATCCATTATCAGTACTTTTGATTTGTTCAGTAATAAATAATAATACGCCATCAATAACACAACATCAATTAATAAAAAAAGATATCTGCAACTTTGTTTCACAAATATGCAATAAATGAACATAGATTAAATGTAACTTTACTGCAATGAAAATACATTCTGAAATAAATGTAAATCATAGAACCTGGATTAATAAACGTGTTATATAGTTGCAATAATAAAAAAAGAGCTATATTGGGTAAAATGGGGTTACCCCTAGGGGGAGCTAAGTCAGCTTCTCCCATCTGTTTTTTAAAGTTTCTTTCGGTATTTTTTCAAAACACATGGGGGGTTTTAGATCACCTAATATCAACATGTTGTCATCAAAAATTCAATTCACTTCGAGTTTCATATCCCATCCATCAAGCCCATCAAACTCAAAATTGTTAAAATCGACCCCGTCCATGTGAACAGGTTAGGAATGTATGTTCTTCATGAAACTTGAATCAAATATTCCTCTTAGTAACCTAAGTTAAACCCCCCATGTGTTCTAAAAAATAAATAAAAAGTTTAAAAAATAGACAGATGAAACTAACTTGGCTCCCCCTAGGGTAGCCATATTTTTCCATATGTATGCATATATATAGGGAATTTTCCAATGAGCTCTAAGCCCATTTGAGTTGGGATGAACACCCAATCCTAGCCGTCCATCTACAAGATTTAATCCCAAAAAAATAGGAACCGATTTTCGTATGGAAATAAAATAAAATCGAAAATTAAAATATTGCTAAAAATAGCTTTACGTTTCAGAAAAGTAGAAGGCGCGTGCATATGATTGCTAAAATCTATCGTTTCATTCCAATGCAAGGCATTTGTTTCGTTCTAACGTAAGATGGGTGGTATGTGATTCGATTTCATGATTTAATCGCTTATTTCTATCATAATTTCATTGTTTTAATGATATTTTGATTTTTAGCAATGTTTGTTTTGGGATCAAAACGACGAGATGATGAATTCAGTAATTTTTTTATGAATACTGCATATTTTTTATCGTAAGCGATATTTATTCGAGAAGTATGATTGAAATATAAGAAAGTTGTATTCAGAATATCGATTTTTATTCATTTTGATACACGATTTGTATTCCTCATTGATTTTTTATCGAAGGTATTTTGATTTCATATAATAAAAAGTTACAGTAAATACATTTATTATTTTTCATGCGTTACTTTGAAAATATACTGAGTTACTGATGTATTTAAGTAATTTACTTATAAGATATTTTATGTTACTAATGCTAACACAATTAGTTACTGATATTGAATTAAAAATTACTGTTTTTTTCGCAAAAATGAATCTACTTACTTTCGAAAGAGTGATTTCTTACTGATACTGATCTTAATTCAGTAAGTTACTTAAGTAGCTCATCAAATTACCTATGCTTCACATTGAATTACTATTATAAATACAATTCATTACAAGTTACTTGTCATATAACAAACGTTACTAACAATTCATTATAAGTTACTTGTCATTGAATGATTCTTACTGAAGCGATATATTGCTGGTTACTTTTCTTTATACAATTCCTACTATTCACGGATATAAAATAGTACTGAAGCAAGTATCTTCCGGAAACGTTATTGAAAATTTATAAGTAATGTGTATTCTTTTCCAATTTCTTGATATTTTATTTTTTTTAAATGGTCAATTAACTTATTGTTTCTTGCAGAATAATGCAACAATTTGGTGTCTTGAAGAAGATGATGTTATGGCGAGGAACGAGAGCAAAACAACATCATCTGAATTGACTAGAACACAATAGTTGAAATTTGAATGTTCACCATATAACAATAATTAAGTAATTTATGTGTGGCTTTCAGTAACGCTTGACGTATTACAAGTAATTAAATATGCTACATAAGTAAAGAAGGTGTGATTCGATAGTAATTCAAAACAAAGAATACAACAAGTAAGATATATAGAAGCATCAGTAACATATAATAAATTGTAGGTAAAAGAAGATAATGGAATAAGTAAGTTGCAATAAGTATAAAAAACCACGTGATCAGTAACTTATGTATTGTTATCAGTAACATTCGATGCATTATAAGTAATTTAAAAAGTTATATAAGTAAATAAGAGGTGCTTCAGTAAGATTCAAAGTATTAAGTAACTATAACATTAGTAACAATCAAAATGACGTCAGTAAAATGGGCATTTATAATCAGTACTTATTGTATGGACATTAGTAATTTACATACTTAATTACTGATCTCACAACAATAATTACTTGAG
The DNA here is from genome assembly GCA_037367405.1 of Ottelia alismoides. NCBI lineage: Eukaryota > Viridiplantae > Streptophyta > Magnoliopsida > Alismatales > Hydrocharitaceae > Ottelia > Ottelia alismoides. The sequence continues at coordinate 305,112 of JAZKJV010004455.1, read as the reverse complement.
AACTGAATATGTATTACTTGAGTAACATGAATGAATTACTGATCTCTGTACATTGTAATATTACAGATGTAAAATACGGACAATTATTTCAGTATTAATGATCTCGCAACAGATAATTACTTGAGTACATTGTGTACATTACTGATCAAATGTACAATGACTATTTCTTTGGTACGAAATTAATGATTTGAATGTAACTTTCCAAAACCGTCTTCCTTTTTTTAAGGATTCGGTATAATTGGAAATATAAGAGACTCAAACGTATTAATATCCTTCCAAAACCGTACTCCTTCGAAATAGACAACCTTTAAAATAGAAGTACACGTGGAGAGCCTACATTTGGTGCTCATCAAAACTCAAATGGGCACATGGCTCACTGGATAAGCCATATATATATATATATATAAGTGATCCTATGAGAGCAAAAAGTTGTGGGAGCATGGGAGGAGTGATTCTGGACCACTAGATTCTGTCTTCTCTCTCCTAGTCTTCTCTCTCTTGGTTGATTCTAGTGATACAGAATCACTCCTCTCATGCTCTCACAACTTTTTGCTATCACAGGATCACGCATATATATATACACACAAATTTAGTATATAATGTAAATTATTGTTGTTCATATATTCTAGGCTTTTTTTCATTTCTATTTTTTTTACTTCTTTTGTTTATTTTTATGTATCTTGTACTTCATCTTTTTATACTTTTGGTACTTGAGAATATGCAGAAAATGGGATTTTGTGGCTATGTATACTAAGTATAATTTGGTTCTTTCATCATCGTATAATACACCTACTTTTAGTATTTTTGATGTAGATATAATGTAATTTGGTTATAACAACATTTGTATATTACTACTTATACGAGTATATTTACGTATGCTTCAATACGAGTTTCTACTTGATTCGTATTTGTTAGTATGATGAGTCAACCTCTCCTCAGCTACCATGTAATCTCTCTCCCGAGTCTTCTCACTCCGAATAACCAGTAGTAGTTCCTAACCAAGAATTTTTTTGAGGGGTTAACCAATAAGTTAGAATCTTCCTTATTACAACAAGAAACTCTTCTTTCAACCTAATCTTCAACTACCTAATTAATATCATAAACGGCATACTTAACCTCTTATACCTCTAACTCAGTCATGTTATGTCAAAGCATGCTCGACCCCCATCCTTAAGACGGCATCCAAGGGCCACCATTAGATCACATAACCTAAAGAGAGGGGCAGCATTTGGAATTAAAGTTTTGTTACAGGGACCCAGTCGTAAATTGCCGAGGCTATCTCGCCATCTGAACTCGATCTCTCCCTGTGCCCTAACTTTTCCCTCTTCCCCTTCTTCTCCCTGTGCCAAAGCCCCCTTCTGCCCCTGCGATCTCCACAGATAGAGAGGGAGAGAGCCATCCTCTCCTTCCCACTCCCTACCCCTCCAATTCCCCCTTTTGCCCATTGCAATCGCCAAACCCCGCCAAACCCATCTCGCTCCACACCCTCCTCTTCCCTCCCAATTCAAAAAGACGCCTCCTTTTCACCTGCCCACTCCACGCAGGCTCCCCGAGATCTTGGGGTTGGCAATCGCGTTTTGGAGGTCGGCCCTCCTGCCAAGACTCGATCTTCGAACGTCCCAGCTTGTAAAGGACGTATCCTGGTCCGATTTCGGGGTCGAAGCTGCTTCTGGTGAGATTGGTTCCAAGTTTTTGCCTCGTGTTTGTCTAAGGTGGTGTTGATTTGATTCGTCGGCTGTTCTTGTTATTGGCGTTTATGTGGGTTTTTTTGAGTTCTAGATGTGCCTGTGCTGCGTGTAAGTGTTCCATGTTTGTGCGAGCAATCTGAATTCCGGTATTGGTGGCACTCTTGGAGCAACCCAACTTGGAAAGAAAGGATCTTGGTTGACTTAAACCCCCTGTGGTGGCTTCTGGTGAGATTGGTTTACTTTTAAGTCGGCGATTTGTGATAGTAAAAAGGCTGTTGCTTCAATTTGCGGGGTTGTTGATGGAGTTCATTCATACAGGTTTTCTTTTATTAGTATCAGATAGTTTGGTGCAAGGAAGTTGTGGATATTGCTGGTAGTGTCATGGTTTCACGGGGCATCTGAATTTGTGCTTGGCGGTACCATTTCGAGCTGCTGTTTCATGGCAAATCATGAGCTGGTGCTTGGACAAAACCCGGATTTGGCGCTCGGGCAGAACCACGAGATGTGTATCAGACAGAGTCATGGAATCAGCATGGGTCAGAATCATGGAATTGGCATCAGACAGTATCCTCTAGAACAGGGCCTTGGGGTACATGACCACAAGTTCACATTGGTGCACCCACACGAGAGCGAACTTGGTCTCGGACATCATCACCACCACTCGCATCCCCTTCAACATGATTCGGACCAAATTTCCAGCAATGAGCTGGCTTTGGTGCAGAATCTTGATACGGGAAATTCTGATGATTTGGAAGAAACTGATGCGCATGAACTAGCATTGGCACAACACCCAGAATTGGCTATTGTCGAACCCGGTCTGGATCAGAACATGGAGCCATTGTCCATTGAGCACTCCCAGGAACTGGCACTGCAGACTGTTCATGACATGTCGATAGCGCAGTCACAGATGGTCACACCTGTTCTCCAATGTAGAACGCTTGTGTTGCCCGAGCATCAAATCTCAGTGGGGCAGGAGTTTGCTGATGTGAAGAGCTGCCGCAGAGCTCTTCGAGACACAGCCATTGCTTGTCATTTTGAGATACAGACCGTGAAGTCAGACAAAACCCGCTTCACCGCCAAGTGTGCTAGCGACGGCTGTCCTTGGAGAGTCCATGCCGCCAAGCTTCCTGGTGTTCCGACATTCACAATCAGGACCATAAACGATAATCACACCTGTGGCGGGATCTCCCATCTTGGTCACCAGCAGGCCTCCGTCCAGTGGGTCGCTAACTCTGTCGAAGAACGGCTTCGCGAGAACCCCCACTACAAGCCCAAGGAAATACTTGAAGAAATTCATCGGATGCATGGGATCACGTTGTCATATAAACAAGCTTGGAGGGGGAAAGAGAGGATTATGGCTGCAGTGCGGGGTTCCTTTGAAGAAGGGTATCGTCTGTTACCGCAATATTGTGAGCAGGTGAAGCGGACAAATCCGGGAAGTATAGCTTCTGTTTATGGGAACCCGGATGATAATTGCTTCCGGCGCCTGTTCATTTCATTTTACGCATCGATTTATGGTTTTATCAATGCTTGCCGCCCGCTCATAGGACTGGATAGAATGCTCTTGAAAAGCAAATATCTTGGGACTTTACTTCTTGCTACAGGGTTTGATGGGGATGGTTCTTTATTTCCTCTAGCATTTGGAGTTGTCGATGAAGAAAATGATGAAAATTGGATTTGGTTTCTTTCCGAACTGCATAATCTTCTAGAATCCAATACAGAGAACATGCCACGGCTAACGATTTTGTCTGACAGGCAGAAAGGTATCGTTGACGGGGTGGATTTCAATTTCCCTACTGCATTTCATGGATTTTGTATGCGTCATTTGAGTGATAGCTTCCGTAAAGAGTTCAATAATACCATGCTCGGCAACCTTCTTTGGGAAGCTGCCCAGTCTTTGACGGTTATTGAGTTTGAGGCTAAGATAATAGAGATTGAGGAGATCTCATCTGAAGCTGCTTTTTGGATCAGACGCATCCCAGCTCGGCTTTGGGCAACGGCTTACTTCGAGGGGACCCGATTTGGACACTTGACTGCGAACCTTATGGAATCACTGAATAATTGGATACTTGAAGCATCTGGACTCCCTATAATTCAGATGATGGAGTGTATCCGTCGGCAGCTAATGACATGGTTTAATGAGCGTCGAGAAGCAAGCATGCAGTGGTCGAGCATCCTAGTGCCATCTGCGGAGCGGCGTGTATCTGATGCCTTAGACCGTGCTAGAGGTCTGTCAGTTGTCCGTGCGAATGAAGCGGAGTTTGAAGTCATATCACATGCCCCTGGGGACCAGCCAATGATCGTAGATATCCGCAATCGCTGCTGTTTGTGTCGGGGCTGGCAGCTCTATGGGTTGCCCTGCTCGCATGCAGTTGCGGCTCTGCTTTCCTGCCGTCAAAATGTCCATAGATTTACAGAGAGCTGCTTCACAGTAGCAAATTACCGGAAGACATACTCACAGACCATACATCCGATACCAGATAAGAGTCTTTGGAAAGAATTGTCAGAGGGGACTCAAAACGGAGGGGAAAGGATTGAGATAATCATATGCCCACCGAAGTCCCTCAAACCACCAGGAAGGCCACGAAAAAGGAGAGTCCGGGCAGAGGACCGTGATAGAGTGAAGCGGGTTGTGCATTGCAGTCGATGCAATCAGACAGGACATTTTAGGACTACATGTGCAGCGCCTATTTAAAATCCCCTGTTTTCCCTTAGTTGAATTATATTTGGTCATAAGAAATACTTTTATCTGTTTCATGCTGGCTGAGTTCAGATGTTTCCTGATGCGCGAGTCCTGCAAGTTAGTTCTCTATGTTGAATAACGACAGTCCCAACAAAATGATTAGTTATTGTGAACGCACTCCTAATCGATAAGATGAATGATGTACATTAGCTTTTTTTTGTTTATCAAACCTGATTGTTTCCTTGTTTGAAATTGGTGCTCCTTTTCAGTATATGCTGGTTCTTCATACTCTAGTGTTTCTCATTGATGAGTTTGTTCTGGATATCAGATCCCCCAGGCTACGACCCAATCATTTCTATGTTGGTTTGTTTCATTCATGTAACTGTCAGTTTTAACTCATCCATTCAGGTGATGATTACTAAAAAAGAGACTTGTTAAGTACATTTGATTTTTTTTATATGTTTAGAAAAAAATGGCTCTTTTAACGTATCTCATACTCACGGAGACAGAGTATAAACTTTTCCGTTTGTTCTAAGCTACAGATGACGACTGGCTGCGGAGTCTTAGACAGCATATTTGATTGCTATCTTCAGGTATGGGAACGATCAAATACCCTGTACATAGAGGGCGACATGTCGTCCGTTAGCCATGGAATTATGATGCGACTTTAATCAGATCGCATTTCTGTAATTGTGGGAAACCCATGCAGCATTCAACCACCATAGAAAATCCCTGTGTGCAGCCATGCAAACTGTCTTCCCTCGTATAAAAGATGAATTTCGTAAGTTTATTTCACACAGGGAGTGTTCGTTTGGGGAATAACTCCAAGAATAAGGGCGTTATTCCCTTCCCTCCTATTTCCTTCCTCGTATGACTATTCCCATCCCCTCTCTCTATCCTTATTCCACATTATTCCATCTTTATTCTTATACTTATTCAACCTTATTCCTATCCTCCAGCCGAACATGAATAGTGCATTATTCCATTTTATTCTTCACATTTATTCATGCTTATTCTCGAATCGAATGCACCCATTGAGTAATATGGGTGTCCTGAAGATAATGAGAATATGGAGAGCACATCTTCTTTTGCAAGCATGTCTGTAAGTTCTTTGATGTTTGCACCCTTGGTTCCCTTTTGCGCATCTTTTGCATTTCTTTTTGGTGTTGCTTTCAATACTTGTAGAGTTGCACATCTCATCTTTTTCTGCAGTTCCTCTTCAGTAGATTTGTGCATAGAGATCATCTCTAGATAGAATCATTTTAGTTGCTACCCAACTTCGGTATGGTTTGTAGGCCAACGATCGAGATTTTTGCCAGAATAATGTTCCAGCTAGGGGGGTGTTAGGAAAGCTCGAGCTTGATGAGTTCAACTCTAACTCAACTCGATAAGAACTCGTGAGCCAAGCTTGAAAAGCTAATGAGTTTGAGTTGGATATTGGGCTTGTTATCCTTATCAAGTCAAGTTTGAGTTAATTGGTGCTCGAGTCACCAACTCTACTCGACAACTCAATTTGACTCACTAATTTTTTGTTAAATACGTTCACTAAACACATGCTACATCTGTCCATCGGTGTTCATTTCCTGTAAATGGATGGATAAGTTGGCACACCACTAAACTCTCCTATATGACATGAAAAACTCACTCTGGCTTTCATAGACCCTTCTCGCGGCTCTTCATCCTTACACCTCCTCAACTCTCCTTCCTTTACTTATGAGGTCATTTGCAACTACCCATCGGCTCCCCCCAACTCTAATGTCGTGACACTATCAACACCACCTCCAATTGCCTTTCGCCGTGATGCCAACGCTATTGTCTTCCCTTTCGAAGGTTTTTTCACATTGATCTTTCCTCTTTCGATGTCATCCTTGATTTTTCATCATTTTCAACACATTTTCTTTTTAGGGATTTTTACACCCATAACCCTGAATAATTCTGCAATTACAATCATAACACTGCATAATCACGAATTACATCCAGAACCCTCAATAGTCTTAACTCTTACATCTATAACTCTCGAGTTAACTTCCAATCATATGTATCTTAATATGTATTAATCAGAAAAACAATTCATGCGTTGTTTTAATATGGATCTATTTTTTTCAAATGGATATTAATAATAAAAGCACATAACCATGATTAAACTATATTTGAACACATTCGTTGAGTCAAATATGTTTATGATTTTATGATTAAAATTCATATCGAGATTAAACTAGCATCATTTTATTTCAATGAGATTAAATAGCTGCTTTAGTCCTCAAATTATTTAGATCATAACAATGTGTTTATTATAATAATGTCCATATAAATTACAACTGGATTTACTTGAAATGAAATTTTGACATTGTAATATATCTAATTAAAGTGGCATGCCATCAGAAATAGAAAGCCTTATAAATAAGGGAATATAAGTTTGGATACTCCAATACCAAAATAATGTTTATATATAGACAAGAGTGGTCAAGGATAAGTTCATTTATATATATGGTAAAAAACCTTACCATTGTTATGATTATTGAGATTGCTAACAAGTTCAACTTAGTTCATTAAAGAAAGTTTACGAACAAGTAAATATAGAAAACAGCCTATATATAGCTAGCTACAAGGCTCATGAGCCAAATCGTATTCAACGAATCAAGTTTGAATCAACATTTCTGGACTTGAAATTTATCGAGTATGAGCTCGAGTCCAAGTTTGGATATCGTGTTAAAGTTCGAGTTAAGACAGATTCGACTCGTTCAGCTCAATAAACACCCCTAGTTCCAGCTGAAGTGTCAACTACCAACTGACCTTGTCAGCACTTAAGACAGCTTAATGAATGTTCTGTTTTTTTGCCAAAGGTAATTTTATCCTTGTTCAAGCAAATTAAGCCATTTATATGCGCAAAAAAATCGGAACCAGACAAACATGGATGTCTCTGAGATACTTTTCCTGGTCGAACATTACCAAAATGCTACATTATTTATCAGGGAGCATTATGCAATGCTACAAAGGGACTTATATTGTTGGCCAAGTCCTTCTCTGCCCTGTCTGTTATTTCAAACAGTCAGAAATATCGCTGAAGAAACAACAAATATTACAATCTCAGGAAAGTTTAATTACATCTATCGATCATTTTCCCATTTATTATCTAAATAATGCAGGAACTGGTCAATTAGCATGCCACTGTACATGTCCATCCTCTTCTCAGGATTCAAAGATCCTAGCCATATGATATACGCAATTCACACACGCAATTTCTCCATCCATATGCAACGACCATAGGACCCGAAACTGAGTCAGTCCAGGGACAATTTAGCAAGTGTCAGTGCTAGTACTTTAACGCCATTTGCGATGTCTTTAATGGAAGAGTACTCCTCAGGTTTATGACTGTAACCTGCACATTAAACCAGAAGTGAAGATGGCGAGAGCATGATATGTGAGTTAGTTTACAGTCAACTTGTCTTGATACTAATAACTTGGCATAAGTTTAAACTATAATACAACATGAGGATGAGAGGGCATGCCAGGGTTACACAATTTGCCGTATAACCAGCCATCTGTCTATAATCCACAGACCAATACCCAAAACTAGTGACATTCGCTATGGTGATCTGGCTTGATACATCATCCTGTTGACTTAGTCAATGCTTGTAGACATGGTATTAGGAAAGATCCACTTAAACAAAATCATGAAAATATCCATGAAATAATTGGCAACCCTCAACATAATGTTTCTTGTGTACCAATTGACAACTTCCGAAAGTTGAGATGAAGATGCAAATGGAAACTACATGTTTGAAGACTTGGGCAGGGATGCAGATGTTTATTGACTCATATGGAGATCCCCTATTCCGCCACATGTGAAGATGTTTCTCTGGCAAATGAAGAAAGACATGCTGTCTACGCAGGCTCTCAGGAGCACTTGGTCTCAGTCGATAGATTCCATTTGCCCCCGGAGTAGGTTATCTGTGGAAGATTCTAACCATATCTTCTCATGCATGCTTTCTTCTGATCTTTGATCTCACCTGGACATGCCGTGGCCGAGAAGGACTTCGGCTGAGGAGTTATGGAATTCGATGCTTTTGGCGTGTTGTGATGCCCATGACGGTTGCCTTCGCCCTTTCATCGTATTATGGGTTATTTGGTTATCTCGAAACCGAGTTGTATTCAGCAGGAAAACTGTTGTGTGGAGAACTTGTTGATACACACAAGGGTGTTATTTGGGGAATGGTCCATGTACATGTTGTATCGTACTTCCTATTTAATATATTTTAGGATGTGACTCATCTCGAGTTCACTCCCCTTACCATCTCAAAAGAAGAAAAATGGAACCTGCATGGATACTGACAGGCTTGAGCAACAATTGAAGAAACAATAAGAAATTTTAAGAGCGTCTGGAAGAAGCTGACAAGCCAGCATACCTGGGGAGAGTAAAGTAATCATTTAATGGATAATTCGCAATATAATAGGCATTCTACTAGGCCGTCATTCTTCTGGGATATTAAAATGACGGGAAATAGACTCAAATTTACGAAAATGTTGTCTAAATAGCCAAAGTGGTTTTTGTATGAAATAAAGAAAGAGGAAAAGCCCATGTTTGCCGTTCACATCCTCATCAAACTATCGGATGTTGATGTTATAATTAGGACAAACAAAATGCTGAATAAATCAGTTAATGTTAGGAAAAGAAAAAAAATAAATTGAGATATACCAAGGAAAAAGGGAAGCATAGGTGACATATGATTACCTTTGTAGCAGGGGATAAAGATCATGCCCATTGGAGATATTCTGCAGGTGCACAAAACAAAATATTATTCCTTACCAAACAATATGTATAAGAAAAAGAGAATAAATGAGCCCATGACCCGCAAAAGCTCGTGGTGATGTAGAAAAGACTGACGCTTATTGTTCACCAATGTCCATAACCAGATGAGGATGTCTGCGATCTATTTTACGCTCAAGAACTTGCAAAAGCAAAGACACGTGGGAGGAGCAACAAGTTCACTTATTTATTCTTTTCATAAATAACGAATGAAGATAAGCATAAATAAACTTCTCTAAAGTTCATTTTTAGAAGTATTTTTTACAAAATGACCCAAGATCCCTATAAACTTGTTAAATGACCTCTACGATCTTCGAAACATCGATATTCCTCCCTCGACCCTATAAACTTGCTCCGTTTTACCCCACAGACCATGTCGTTAATTGTACTTTTACTTGAGTCAATAGTGTGGGTTAATCTAACCAAAGGTGAAAATTAATAGTGGATCTTCCACCTCCTCTCTCTTCTTCCCAGACAACCTACTTCTCTCTTTTTCCCTCTCTCCTCTACGCCTTGCCGCTCCATCGCCCTTTCCTCTAGCCACCGTCATGTCATCGCCCATCTCCCCCCACGTCGCTACTGCTACGACCGCCTCTTCCCGCACCCTCCTCACCGCCACCACAGCCACCCTACCCCTCCCCGCACCTCCTCACGCCACCACAGCCGGCCTGACCCTCCCTCGCCTCCCCACGTAGTCGTCGTTGCTCTCTAGCCCTCTAGCGCATCGCTCCCTCCATCGCCATGGTCCAACCCCCATCCGTCGATTTTCCCGCACCGTCTATCTGGAAGGAACACTAGACCCCCAATTGATCGCTGGGAGAATCGTGCTCTGTGATCGGGGCATCAGCCCCAGAGTTCAGAAAGGCGAGGTGGTCCAGGCAGGCGAGGTCAGCATGATTCTGGCCAACATGGTTGCCAATGACGACGAGCTTGTGGCAGACCGCCACCATGTCCCAACTATCGGCAAGGTCATCAGAAAGAGGGAGAGGGAGAGGGGGAGGAGGCGGGGAGAGGAGGAGGTTAGGGTCGGGGTCGAGGAGGCGACGACAGGCGAAATCGAGGAGGGAGAGGGAAAGGGGGAGGAAGTCCGGGTCGGGGAGGCGACGACGGACGAAACAGAGGGAGAGGGAGAGGGGGAGGGTGCAGGGGAGAGGAGGAGGTCTTGGTTGGGGAGGCGACGACATGCAAAACCGAGGGAGAGGGAGAGGGGGAGGAGGCGGGGGAGAGGAGGAGGTCGGGGTCGAGGAGGCGGCGCGGGCAAAACAGAGGGAGAGGGGAAGGAGGCGAGGGAGAGGATATCGGGGTTGGGGAGGCGGTGATGCATTAGAAACAGAGGAGAGAGAGGGGGAGGAGTCGGGGGAGAGGAGGTCGGGGTTTGGGGAGGAGGCAGTGGGTGAAACGAAGGAGGGAGAGGGAGAAGGGGAGGAGGCCGGAGCAGGAGAGGATGGTGTAGAGGGAGAGAGGGGTTGGAGGAGCAACAACTGCTGCGGGTGGAGCAGCTGAGGTTACGATTGTTAGTGGAGGAGCAAGGGGAGGGGGAGTAGGTGGAAGGGCAGAGGGATGGCATTGTTTGTAAATGTTTTAAACAGAGATGTCAATATGTACCTCATTTTAATGGAATTCGGTTAAATTTAATGGGTAAATGGATGGAAGTTAACTGCGAGGTTCATAGGGTAAGGGTTAGCAAGTTTACAGGGACGAGGGAGGAATATCGATATTTTGAAGGTCTTAGTGGTCATATTTAACAAGTTTGTATGGTTCGTGGGGGTAAAAATCCCTTTTTACAAAGCTTTGTAAATGATCAAATGGTAGTCTCCCATTTGGTTTTGGCTATCATAATTGACTGTCCTTATCTGAGCATCGATCCACCTATGGGAAGTCAGAGATCTTAGCCCAAGAAAAGTTTGTTTCAAAGGAGAAGAGATATTTACATCATGGACCCTAAAATCTTTGTAATTACCTTTTCGATCGTGTATACATCGTAATTATCACCTAAACCCTATAAAGTTACTCTTACACTACGAGCATCCATTTGACAAACTTATACCCTCCCCCTCACCTCCCCTTCCCCCTCCCCTCCCCCACCCTCCCTCATTAGCCCCTAGTGCTGCCCCTACCCATTCGATAGTTAACAAGCATCCATTTGACCATTAAAATGAATCGGATTCTGCTAAAAAATGTGCATATTACCTTTTTTTTGTTTATCGAATTTACAAACTTATACCCTCCCCCTCACCTCCCCTTCCCCCTCCCCTCCCCCACCCTCCCTCATTAGCCCCTAGTGCTGCCCCTACCCATCCCAGCACCGCCCCAACCTTCGCCCTTATACCCAGTGCCGCTCCGACCTCCGCCCCCCTTCCCAGCGCCGCTCCGCCCCACCTCCCCCATGCCACCCGAACTCCGCCCCCATCCCCCGCACAGCTCCGTCCCAGCCACTCATTGGCATCTTCGACACCACAATCTTCCTTACAACTTCATTGTCATCATCGTTACCAACACCCCGATCTTGACTACCAAAGAAATTCTGAGATTCTTTATCAGGTTGAAATTTCCTCTTTGCCTCAGAACCAACTTCGAAAGAAACAAGTGACTCTTTGGCTGCATAGCCTGTAGTATTACTATCCATGCATGTATGGTGCCATCTGTATGTGCCGAAAAAATACTCATTTCGAGAAATGTCTTTAAATTCCTCTGAGCTATTTACTGGTTCATTTCGAGAAATGTCTTTAGATTCCTCTGAGCTATTTACTGGTTACCATTTAGCAATCATATAAAGAGATCAAGTAACCTCAGGGGTGATAAGCATCTTCTCCTCGACCACAGATTCCTCCTTTTCTTGTCCAGCCAAATTTTTATCTCCATGTTGCACTTCTTCCTATTTTATGCGACACGGGTCATGACCCTGGACTTCGATAACAGTAGACACTGTTTGATGATGCTACACTTTCACTAAAAGTAGTGACATTTGTAGCTTCATGAGCTGAACTGTCATCATTTAAGACATTAGAAGCTGCTGTGCAATCTGTGGATGCATGAATGCTTTCAGTTTCTGAAGCAAATTTCTCTGATGTAGGTGAAATGACTTCATATAAATCGTCAACAGATCTATTAGTCAAATACAATATTATCTCCGAAACAAGAAGCTTCACTAACCAGTTCTGCACACCTAATCGGGTATGAACTAAGGTCAGAGTAGGCACACAGTTCTTTGCATCCACCTCACCTCCCCCATGCCGCCCAAACTTCTGACCCCTCCCTCATGCCGCCCCGACCTCCAAACCCCCACACCCAATGTTGCCTCGACCTGCCAATGAGCCCACCTCCGTCATCTAACTATGAGCGGAGCAGCTTGACGTGCTTCTACCTTCGTTGGGCTTACCAGAATGGAGAGGAGGAAAAAGAATTAAGAAGAGGAGACAAGGAAGGAAAGAGATGGAAGAAAAATCCAGCATTGGATTTGGTGCGGTTTGATTAACTCAACTTTAACCCAAGCAAGTTGACTCAAGAAGAGTCAAATTAACAGCAGTGTTCATGGTGTTAAACGGAGCAAATTTGTGGAGTTTAGGAGATAATTACCAAGAATACAGTTTTCTTCTAAAATATTTACGAAGTATACAGGGCCGGAAAGGTAATTTACAAAAAATTTATGTTCGCGGTGTAAAAATCCCAAAGGAGAAAGGCCCGTCAGATACTTTATGCAACGGCAGGACATTGTTTAAACATGAAGTTAAAATTACAATTAGGCCTAAATGTTCCTGAATCAGGCCTTGAGAAATGCAGACAACTATCAAAATGAAAGTATTGAGGGGTAATGCAGCCACACATGAAAGGGAACATAATATGTATAGACTACTTAAAAAAAGATCAGCGGGAACAGAACAGTAGATAACAATATGAGAAAGATGATTAAGATTGTTTGAAAAACTTTAGATAAGTTCACAAATGGTGCACCGATAAAGCGTACAAAGTTGAAGATGATACTGTGAAGGATGACCATAAATAACTGGGTTGAAATCAACTTGGTATAACCTGGGAATCAAGCACAAATTTTGGTCTGAGACAGGCAAGAGTATCCATGAAGGAAACTCGCAATGGAAAGGACTTGGTTTTCTGTTTAGCTACTACTGAAACATGATCTTCCAAATTTTCAAAGGGCTTAAACTATCTAACGATTCATTAAGCATCTATTTTGTCTTGCAGCTGCAGGATGTCCAGATGACACAAACATTTATAGACTTGGATCTTTGATTTGACGATGGCACTCGTATTTGTTGGATTATAAGCTAAAAATAGAAATTTGAACTTTCTTGTCATTAAAGTCTTCTAACAAATAAAAGCAGTATTTACCATTCTTGACTTGTTCCCATATGTTGTAAGGAGATGGATTCAAGTTTGTTAGCAAATACTTATCTACATTCTTCAAGGAGCTCTTATTTATTACCTCAAGTAAAAACTCCGCAATAGGATTGTGTAGCTAAAAGGATGGTGTGGCACTTACACAACATTATCCGCACGTCTTAAAGTGAGTATGTTTTCCCGTCCTTCAAAAACGTGTCCCATCCTATGTTGTCATGGTAAAGATCCTTCCCAATACCACAGAGTGTTTGATTGTGTGTATTTGGGTCATCTTTTTCAGTAAAGAAGTTCGTTCATCATGTTGTAAAGAGTGTACCTTGGCTACTCAATAACACAAAAGAGGTACCATTGTTATGATCCACTCTCAGGTCATATGTTAGTGTCGATGCTACATTTTCTAAACATGTTCCATGCTTTTCATCCTACGCTCCCGTCATAACATGACCCTTCTAGGAAACCACAGAAAGACCTCTATTTATGTGAAAACTTTCCGCTCCTAAATACGTGCGCAATCACGTGCCACATCTCTTGAGTCGGAGACTGCTGAGGCTGACAAGATCTTGCAAGTTTTCTTGACCGAGGAGCCATCCCACCAACACCATGAGTTAGTCCCTCCGACAGTTCTTTAGTTCTAGCCAACATGATCGACATGCAAATGAGATCTTCGACTCTTTGGTTTGAGAGCTCGGACATAAACAACGGTATCCAAATCCCTTTGACAACACTTCTGCTACAACGTGGAGCGACACCTCCATTGGATCCCCTGGCCGAGCAACCAGTGTGCGAAGGCTCTGTCCATTGCCACTAGCTCCATAGGCGAGTCGAACCTCAAGAGGTTAGGGTCCAAAGACCGAGTCTTCACAAGATCCAAAAGCACTACATGCTCGCCAAAAGGAAAAGGAGCCCCGATTAACAGCTGGATCGGGTTCCTCAAGTTCGGATCTTCGCTTCGGGTCACCCCTTGGTCGGATCTTCCAAGCCCCGTCATACAATCCGCTTCGTTATGAGAAGGCGGAGCCTCGAGAAGGCTCAAAAGGGTCCGACCCTCCAAGTTTCGGAAACTTCTAGACCAAAACTGCATTAGGAGTAAGAGAAAAGCCCTAATGCTCCAGTTCACCACCTCCGGGAAGTTCGTCAATGCCTCCCGAAACGTCACATCCCTTCGAATACAGTAAGACTTTGATTTTGAAATTCAAATTCTGTAGGATCTGCCTTCGATTCTGTAGAAAATTATTATATGCTATATACCTGTTCGTTATTTTTATGTTCTCTCTGGACTACTATGTATTTTACCCTTAAGGTCTCTCCCTATATAAGAGAGCCTAGGGTTCCCTTGAATAATAGATTACTGTAGAAGTTTATGTAGAGGATCACGTTATGTTATGATGTATCGTTATGTATTTCCTATTTATCTCATGTACGTCTATGTAATTTACCCAAGGGCTTTCTCTCTATATAAGAGACCCTAGGGATCTATGGAATAACACAACAGAGCATTATCAACTCTTACATGGTATCAGAGCCAAAACCCTAATCTAGGGTTTTTCCACCGCCGCCCCCCCTCTCTCTCTCTCGGCCGCCGCCCACCTCCCGCCCCCCCACCCGCCGGGCCCCCTCCGAGGCCTCCTACCGCCGAGGCCTCCTCCCGCCGCCCCCTCCTCCCCCCTCCCGCCGAGGCCTCCTGGCGCCGCTGAGGCCTCCCTCCCTCACCGAGGCCTCCCTTTTCCGCCGGGGGCTGACGTAGCCCTCCCTCGGGCCTCCCTCACTCGTCGGTCGGCATCCCTTCATCTATGGGTTCAAGTGCATAAAGTCTACATATGCACTTGAATCCAATCCAGTCTTTGTAGACAAACGTTCATTTGTCTATCATCTCAGCGTCTTCTTCTCCGGCAACATGTCAGACCAAAAGGTTGATATACCCTCCATAGGTGCCTTTAAAGGTTCGGCACCAATAGTCAAAATGGACGGGACGAACTACGAACTCTGGGCTATGCAGTTCATGAGTCTTATGAAGTCATGTGGTAAGAAGCACATTCTTACCGAGGATGAGCCGGCAGAGAAGACGGGGATATATGTCTCATGGGAGGCTGATGATGCGTATGCCAAAGTCTGGATGTCAGGGATGCTCACGATGGAGATCGCCAATGACGTCCTTCATCAACCCACCGCCAAGGCGATGTGGGATATTCTGGCTACTACGTATTCTCAAGTGAGGAACGAGACAAAGATGCTGTAGTTGCAGCATGACATTTTTACCATGAAGCAAAATGGTCGGCCTCTTCACTCTCTGTACACGTCCCTACGTGGGATGTTCGAGAAGTTATATAGCACCATTCCGCTCACAGCCACCCCCGAGCAGCAGAAGACGTTTCGCAATGCCACTATGGTGAGCGTGTTACTTGCTGCCCTTGATCCGGAGTACGAGGCAACCCGCTCTCAGATCCTCGCCGATGCCACTATTCCTCCGATGGAGGAAGTCTACAGGAGACTCAGTCGTATCTCTGTCCCTTCCAGCGCAGCAACTCCACCTCTTTCGGCAATGGCAGTCTCCAGGGGACAAGGTAGTTCGTCTTCATTTCGTGGCTGCGGCGGAGGCGGACGTGGCCGAGGCGGTCGTACACGTTTAACGTGCTCATTCTGTCGTCGCACTGGTCATTCCGAGGATACATGCTATTCCAAGCATGGCTTTCCTCCTTCCGCATGAGTAGTTGATCATGTTCAGACACCGTCCACATCTACTCCAGATCACAGGTTCGAGGAGTTTGTGGCACGACTTCGTGACATTATACCACAGTCATCATCAGAGGTTGCTGATACATCTAACGTTGCGGCCTCTGCGTCAGCCAGTACATCGGCAACTGCCTGTACCTCAGGTAGCACTTCTGCCTTTCGTCATAGTCATGATCTCTCAGGTTGGATTGTTGACTCTGGAGCCACCCATCATCTCTGCCGTGATAAAGATATGCTGCAGTCCTACAGGGATATTCAGTCTGGTCGTTCTGTGCTCATAGCAGATGGCACTCAGTCCCCTATTGTGGGTCAAGGGGAGACTTCCTTATTGCCCTCCATGTACTTACACAATGTTTTACATGAACCAGAGTTCTCCATGAATTTATTATCGATTAGCCAGCTTACAAAGGATTTGCACTGTCATGCTATATTTGACCCATCTTCTGTCATTTTTCAGGACATACTAACGTGCAGGGTGATTGGTTGTGGTTCTGAGCATAATGGCCTTTATCATCTAGTACGGAACTCCTATGCTGGCGTCTCACTACACTCTAAAGGATCCGTTTCTCCGTATACATGGCATCTTCGATTTGGTCACCTTCCGCTCCAGAAGATGCGTCACCTCCTGCCACAGATTTCTTCGAATTCTTCATTTCGATGTGATGCGTGTCAGTTAGGGAAGCACCATCGTTCGAGCTTCCCTAGTCGTCAGGGTCGGAGCAGTCGCTCCCCATTTGAGTTATTTCATATTGATATTTGGGGTCCTAGTCGTGTCCCGGATCATCAGGATCACAGGTTTTATCTTGTTGTGGTTGACGATTTCTCTCGAGTTTCTTGGACTTTTCTTCTTAAAAATAAATCTGAAGCAGGAAGTGTTATCACAAATCTTATCAATGAAGTGCAGAATGTTTTTTCGTCTACTGTTAAATATGTACGCACCGATATTGCATTGGAATTCTTGCACTCGTTCTCTTGCTCAGTATCTTTCCTCTAAGGGCATAATCCACCAAACTACATGTGCTTACACATCTCAAAAAAATGGTGTTGCGGAGAGGAAACATCGTCACTTTCTTGATATTGCTCGCACTCTACTTATTCAAAGTTGTGCACCATTAGCCTTTTGGGGAGATGCTATACTTACAGCATGCTATCTGGTCAATCGCATGCCTTCTACCGTTCTTAGGGAAAAGGCTCCAATCTCTGTTCTCTTTCATGAAAAGGACTTGTTCTCACTTACCCCTCGTGTCTTTGGAATTGTCGCATTTGTTCACCGCTTGTCTCCGGGACTTGACAAGCTCTCTCCTAGAGCTGTTAAGTGCGTATTTTGTGGGCTACTCACGGACACAAAAAGGATATCGTTACTATGACCCCATTAATAACAAGTACTATGTTAGTGCTGATGTTACACTTTTTTGAGCCAGTTATGTACTTCTCCCCTGCAGGTGACAGATTGGTTTCCTCTACATCTACAGATGATAATGTCTATGTTCCCCTACCTCCAAGTCTGGGTCGATCTGAGTCCACTACACCACCACCACCACAACCACCACCACCATCTCCATATCCTTCCATTCCACCATTCCCTAAGTTCTACACAAGACGGCCAGGGCCTGCTCATGCTACACGTCAACCATCCAGCACGCCTCAGGTATGCTCCGATGCTATCACTAATGATGGGTCAATTAATGCACCGGTGCAGGAATCTTTGATTCAGGGGAGGATCCACCAGTCAGTACAGTGGATGATGATCTTGATCGTCCTATTGCTCATAGGAAGCAGAAGAGGCAATGTACATCCTATCCTCTTGCGTCTCACGTGTCCTTTCATTGTCTTACTGGTGATTTTCAAAGGTTTGCAGCAGCTGTCTCGACAGTTGAGATTCCACGGACATATCAAGAGGCCCTGAAGATTGATAGCTGGCGTTTAGCCATGGAGGAGGAGATGTGTGCCTTACAGTCTCGAGGGACTTGGTCCCTAGTTCCTATTCCCCCTGGTGCTTCTGTGGTGAGTTGCAAGTGGGTGTTTACAGTTAAATATCACGCAGATGGCCGTCTTGATCGGTACAAGGCCAGACTTGTTGCACGAGGCTTCACCCAAACCTATGGGGTAGATTATTTGGATACATTTTCACCAGTGGCTCGACACTCGACTCTTCGCATTCTACTATATGTTGTTGTGGTACGTGATTGGCCCATTTTCCAACTTGATGTCAAGAATGCATTCTTGTATGGTGATCTAAAGGAGGAAGTCTACATGCAACAACCACTAGGTTTTACTGCTGAGGGGGAGACTCAGATGGTGTGTAGACTTCATAAGGCAATCTATGGCCTTAAACAAAGTCCAAGGGCATGGTTCCAGAAACTTTCCCAGATAATTGAATGACAGGGGTTCAAAAGATCAAATGCAGACCACTCGTTGTTTATCCAGAAGACTCCCAGAGGTACTGTTGTCGTCATGATATATGTTGATGATATTCTGGTTACAGGAGATGATGCTCAGGGAATCGAGATGACTAAATCCCTCTTGGGAAGTCAGTTTATTACGAAGGATCTAGGTACAATACGATATTTTCTGGAGATAGAGTCTGCAAGAAATGCACAAGGAATGGTAATGACCCAAAGAAAATATGTCACGGACTTGCTAGTTGAAACGGGAATGGCTGGATGCAGACCGTCGAGCACTCCTATGGACCCAAGTATGAGACTTTACGACAATGATACTGAAGAGATGGACAAAAGAAGATACAGAGAGATGGTGGGCAAGCTTCTATACATCATCATAACTCGACCGGATATTGCCTTTGCAGTAAACCGGGTGAGTCAATTTATGGAGCAGCCTAGGCAAGTTCATATAGAAGCCCTGTATATGATATTGAGATACCTAAAGTCATCCCCAGGCGCAGGTTTGTTATTTAGAAAGGACACAGATCTATCCATTTCCGCTTGTGCAGACGCAGACTATGCAGGGTCCCCAAAGGATCGCAAGTCTACTTCAGGATTTGCTATCTTTATTGGAAGCTCTTTGGTTTCTTGGAAAAGCAAGAAACAAACTGTTGTGGCGAGATCCAGTGCTGAATCCGAATATAGAGCCATGGCACAAGCAAGCACAGAAATGATGTGGGTTCGCGCGGTCTTGGAAGATTTAAATATAAATGTCTCTTTACCCATGCAGCTTCAATGTGACAACCAGGCATCATTGTTCATTGCCAATAATCCAGCTTTTCATGAAAGAACAAAGCACATCGAAGTAGATTGTCACTATACTAGAGACATGATCTAGAAGGGCTTGATCTGCACTTCACACGTCAATTCAGAAGATCAGACTGCTGATATATTTACCAAGCCATTGCTCAGAGGACCCTTCCAGAGATGTTCTTCCAAGCTGAGCATGATTGATATCTATGCTCCATCTTGAGGTGGAGTGTAGAGGTTTATGTAGAGGATCACGTTATGTTATGATGTACCGTTACGTATTTCCTATTTATCTCATGTACGTCTATGTAATTTACCCAAGGGTTTTCTCTCTATATAAGAGACCCTGGGGATCCATGGAATAACACAACAGAGCATTATCAACTCTTACAATTACAGACTTTTCCCAACATGGTATCAGAGCCCAAGACCTAGGGCTCCCCACCCGCCGCCCACCCCCACCCGTCGCCCACCTCCTCGTCTCTCTCCGCCGCCGCCGCCACGTCACCGGCGCCCCCCCTCCCGCCGCTCCTCTCGGCCCCTTCCCCCTCGCTTGTTTTCGCCGCCGGCCCCCATCGCCGCCGGCCCCCAGCCCAGCCAGCACCAAGCCCAGCCGGCACCCAGCCCCGTCGGCTCCCAGCCCCGCCGGCCCCCATTCCGCCGGTCTCCAGCCCCGGCGTGTTCTATCCCGTCGCCTTTGTTTTGCTCTAACGGCACCGCTAGGGCGGTTCCTCCTGACGCCTTAAGCCTAGCCGTCTCTTCCTCAAGGTGTATGGATTTGGGTACGTAACATCTACATACGCACTCGAATCCTATGCAGTTTGTGTAGACTTCTGTCACTTTGTCTACAAACCATAGTTCTTCTCCAGCGGCGATATGTCAGAATCGAAGGTTGATATGCCCTCCATAGGCGCATTCAAAGGTCCTGCGCCAATAGTGAAGATGGACGGGTCGAATTATGAGCTCTGGACGATGCATGAGTCTCATGAAGTCAAACGGTAAAAAGCACATTCTTACCGAGGATGAGCCAGCAGAGAAGACAGGGATATATGCCTCGTGGGAGGCTGATGACTCGTATGCAAAGGTCTGGTTGTCAGGTACATTGTCGATGGAGATTGCCAATGACGTCCTCCATCAGCCCACTGCCAAGGCGATGTGGGATATTCTGGCTGCTACATATTCCCAGGTGCGAAATGAGACCAAGATGTTACAGCTTCAGCATGATATATTCACGATGAAGCAGAACGGCAGACCTCTTCGTTCCTTGTACACATCCCTGAGGGGGATGTTTGAGAAGCTATACAGTACTATTCCACTCACTGCGACTCCTGAACAGCAGAAGACATTTCGGAATGCCACCATGGTGGGCGTTCTACTTGCGGCCCTAGATCCTGAATATGACGCCGCCCGTTCTCAGATTTTGGCCGATGCAGTTATTTCTCCAGTGGAGGATGTTTACAGGAGACTCAGTCGCATATCAGTTTCTTCCAGCTCATCTACTCCACCCCCATCGGCGATGACAGTATCGCGTGGGAGAGGTGGTCAGTCTTCTGGCCGTGGACGTGGGCGTGGACCCCAGGATAGGGGTGGTCGCTTTAGTCAGCCGTGTTCATACTGTCACCGCACATGCCACTCGGATGGACATGCTACTCTAAGCATGGGTTCCCAGCATCGGCACGTGTAGCAGAGCACTCTCAGCCCCAGTTGGCATCTATTGCAGACAATCGTTTCGAGGAACTTGTGGCATGTCTACGTGATATTATGCCACAATCATCTGGTGATTCTTCTGGTGGACCTTCAGATGTTGCTGCTACAACATCTGCTAGTTCCTCTGCTGTTGCTAGTACCTCAGGTAGAGCTACTGCATTTACACCTTCTCATGATATCTCTGATTGGATTATAGATTCGGGTGTCACACATCATCTCTGCCGAGATCGAGATAGACTTGAGTCCTACAGGGACATTCCTCAAGGCCGCTCAGTGTAGAACGCAGATGGTAGTCATTCCCCCCTGGTTGGACAGGGGGAGGTCTTCCTATCTTCCACTATGCATCTACAGAATGTCCTACATGCTCCTGAGTTATCGATGAATCTGTTGTTTATTAGTCAGATTACGAAGGATTTGCACTGTCGTGCTATATTTGACCCGTCTTCTCTTATTTTTCAGGACATACTAACGGGCAGGGTGATTGGTTGTGGCTCTGAGCAGAATGGTCTATATCGGTTGGTTCGGAATTCTTATGCTGGCTTCTCCTCTTATTCTGCCGGACCAGTTTCTCCGTACATCTGGCATCTCCGTTTTGGTCATCTCCCGCTCCAGAAAATTTGACATCTTCTGCCTCAGATCTCTCCCAGTTCTTTCTTTCGCTGTGAAGCGTGTCAGTTGGGAAAGCATCATCGGTCGAGCTTTCCTAGTCGTCAGAGTCAGAGCAGTAGCTCCCCGTTCGAGTTGTTTCATATAGATATATGGGGTCCAAGTCGTGTACCTGATCATCATGGACACAGATTTTATCTAGTGGTAGTGGATGATTTTTCTCGTGTATCTTGGGTCTTCCTTTTAAAGAATAAATCTGAAGCAGACGATGTGATTAAGAATTTGATTAATGAAGTGCAAAATGTGTTTTCTTCTACTGTCAAATATGTTCGTACAGATAATGCTCTAGAATTCTGCACACGGTCCCTCTCTCAGTTTCTTTCGTCAAAGGGCATTATTCACCAAACCACTTGTGCTTACACATCTCTGCAGAATGGTGTGGCAGAAAGAAAGCATCACCACCTTCTTGACATTACTCGAACCTTACTGATTCAGAGTTGTGCTCCTATTTCTTTCTGGGGGGATGTTGTTCTTACCGCTTGCTACCTGGTAAATCGTATGCCATCTTCTGTTCTCGTTAAAATTCCTCTCTCTATCATTTTTCCTGACAAGGAATTATTCTCACTTACTCCTCGTGTCTTTGGTACTGTGGCATTTGCTCATCTTCTGACTCCTGGACTTGACAAACTCTCTCCTAGAGCTGTCAAGTGTGTCTTTGTTGGTTATTCTAGGACTCAGAAGGGCTATCGGTGTTATGATCTGATGCAGCGTCAAAATTGATGCAACGTGAAATGAAGAAATAGGGCCGCATTTTTTCTACTTTTGTCCGTTAATTTTATTTATGTTTATTTTGAGTCGTCGTAATTTTATTTAAATAAAAGAGATCGCATGTGATCTCAAAGTAGTTAGTTTGAATTTCAAAATTAGTTAGTTAGTCGGTTAGAGTCAAATTAGGATAATTAGTTTTGAATTTGAATTGAGTTTCTATTTTTGTAATCTCATCCTTCTTATATAAAGGGATGATAGACTAGTTGTTTAGGTAGGTCAGATTATGAAAAATTGAGATTTTTATCTACTCTCCCTCTCTCTATTCCTTCTCCCTCAACGCGGTCTACGCGCTTCTTCTTCCTCAAATCTCTCGTTCTCTGATGGGCTTTCTTCTCTCAACCCCTCTATTTCTTCTCCACCAAAATTTCCACCGTTCAAAATTTATTTTCAACCGTCGCCAAGATCCATTTGCATCAATTGGTATCAGAGCATGTCCTATAGGTCATCCTCACGATCTGACGATCCGTCCAGACATACTCGCCGACATGCGACGAAACACCATCATTCGTCGGAGCAGAAACGACGAGCCGAGGAAGCTTACAACAAGGAGATGGACGCACGACGTGAGTTCCAGTCCAAATGTCAAGATTACCAGGCCAAATGTCGAGATTTCCAGTCCCAATATCAAGATTTCCAGTCCAAATGGCGAGAGATGATGGCTAATTTCGAGACTATGTGCGGCCTATCAAAATCTCCCACTACCAAAGCCGCTGTCCAGATTGGTGACGAAGAAAAACTCGCCGTCAAGGATGATTTACTCACTGTCCAGGCCATTCCAGAAGAAAAAAGTGACGAAACGCTTGCTGTCCAGGTATGTTCAGATTCGCAAAAGCCGCCGGAATCGATCTTCTGCCCCTCCGCGGCCCTCTCGCGGACCCCTTCCACCATCCTCACACCTCCAGACCCCCCTCACGGTGCATCCGCATCCCCAGCCCCAGCCATAACACCTCCCGATACCCCCGCATCCCATATCGCATACCCTCCAGTCCCAAACTTCCCTCTCGTCGCCACCCTCGACCCCTCAGCACCCCTTTCCACAGTTCCCCCCGCAGCCCCTGAAGCGTCTACGGCACCCCCTGCTGCCCCACCCCTGCTTCCAGCCCCGCGGGTGCCTCCACCCCCACCCGATATCTTCACACTCCCGCCGTCACCAACCCCTTCTCTCTCCCCGACGCTCGACCATCTTTCCCCCTCCCCTCGCGTGCCAGTACCCTTCGGCCCTCCCTCTCACCGCTCCGCCGCCAAGGCCCCTCTTCCCCTTCGCCCAACCCATCCTCCCGACGCTCCCGCACCTATCATACTCTTACCGCAACCCCCTCTCACCCCCCAAATCCCATCGCCACCGCTCCCGTTACGACACCTTCGCCTCCGCCAGTCCTATTCTGGCCCCTCTACCGCCCTGTGTCGCCCCCGCGTACTTCCCGCGCACCGCCGCCGCTCGCACTGGCTTCCCCGCAGGCTCCATCAGCCCTTGCTCCCATCTAGCGTCCGCCGCCGCCACTGCCAGAGAAGGAAATGTAGAACCCTAACAAAGGGTCCGATATCTAAGGGGTTCGAATCCCATGAAGCTTGGGATAAGGAACTAATTTGGAATATTTGCAGGAAGACCCCCCTCCCAAAAGTTTTTATCAACAGGGTTATTTGGAGGATAGAAGATGCTAAGGATTTTATTTAAGTGAAGGGGTACGAAATTTGCATTCCAACCCCCTGGAGCAGAATTATTTTAAAAGAAGGGCTGAAAGAGAGAAATATGGAAGGCCTCATCCAAATAGGATTAGGATCATGGGTTTCACCTATTTAAAGGCCCCATGGCTTAATTCATTGGACACATCTCCTCCTCTACTCTCATTGTGCTATTGCTTTACTATGGACTCTCCAAAGGCCGAGTTGATTGTCATGAAGATGCCCCGTCAGTTCTTCGAGCACCATGTCAAAGGGATGAAACCCGGATGGCCGCCCGCCTGTGCACCTCACCTGCTCTTCCGTCACGAAGCCAACGTCGCCAACACTCGCGCCGCGCACGCATGGATTCCACCATTTGCTCCACACTAGTTCTTCCATGGGATGATTGAGAACGCTGATTCGAATTTATCAACCTCCAAGCCTGCAGTTCCAGCAATTCGTCGGGAGACGAATTTTTCAAGCGGAGGAGAATTGATGCAGCGTGAAATGAAGAAATAGGGCCGCATTTTTTCTACTTTTATCCGTTAATTTTATTTACGTTTATTTTGAGTCGTCGTAATTTTATTTAAATAAAAGAGATCGCCTGTGATCTCAAAGTAGTTAGTTTGAATTTCAAAATTAGTTATTTAGTCGGTTAGAGTCAAATTAGGATAATTAGTTTTGAATTTGAATTGAGTTTCTATTTTTGTATTCTCATCCTTCCTATATAAAGGGATGATAGACTAGTTGTTTAGGCAGGTCAGATTATGAAAAATTGAGATTTTTATCTCCTCTTCCTCTCTCTATTCATTCTCCCTCAACGCGGTCTACGCGCTTCTTCTTCCTCAAATCTCTCATTCTCCAACGGGCTTTCTTCTCTCAACCCCTCTATTTCTTCTCCACCAAAATTTCCACAGTTCAAAATTTATTTTCAACTGTCGCCAAGATCCATTTGCATCATGATCCCATAAACAAGAAATACTTTGTTAGTGCTGATGTCACGTTCTTTGAGTCTGTTATGTATTTTTCCCCTGCAGGTGGCAGACTGGTATCATCCACTACCAACGATGATGTCTATGTCCCTCCACCTCCTACTTGGAGTTCACCTGAGTCTACTCCTGTTTCTGCCTTTATGTCATCTTCACCACCACCACCTCCACCTCCACCTCTTCCACGACCTCCCATTCCACCTCTACCAAAATTCTATATGCGTCGGTCAGGTCCTGCTCAGGCTACACGTCAGACACCCATCACGCCTCAAGTATGTTCAGATGGCATTACTACTGACGGGTCAGATATGGTACATGTGCAGGATTCTTCATTGCAGGAGCAGACTACACCATCTAGTGCAACAGAAGATGATCTTGATATTCCTCTTACTATCCGGAAGCAGAAGCGGACGTGTGCATCTTATCACTTTGCTTCACAGGTATTTTTTCATCGTCTCACAGGAGACTTTCAGAGATTTGCTGCAGCTTTGTCTTCCGTGGACATACCACGGACCTACCAGGAAGCTATGAAGATTGATTGCTGGAGAATGGCTATGGAAGATGAGATGCGTGCATTACAGTCCCGTGGCACATGTACATTGGTTATTGCTCCTCTTGATGCATCTATTGTGAGCTGTAAGTGGGTATTCACAATTAAATACCATGCTGATGGCAGTCTAGATCGGTACAAAGCACGGTTGGTCGCGCGAGGTTTTACACAAACCTATGGCGTGGACTATATGGACACATTTTCTCCAGTGGCTCGTCATTCTACCCTTCGCATTCTCTTATCAGTGGCTGTGGTACGTGACTGGAGTATATCTCAACTAGATGTCAAGAATGCCTTCTCGTATGGAGATCTGCAGGAGGAAGTCTACATGCAGCAGCCACCAGGGTTTACTACTGAGGGGGAGAAGCATATGGTGTGTAGACTTCACAAGGCAATTTATGGCCTCAAACAGAGTCCAAGAGCGTGGTTCCAGAAGCTTTCCAATCTGATTGAACAACAAGGATTCAAGAGGTCGAATGCAGACCACTCGTTGTTTGTTCAGAAGTCATCGGCAGGTACGGTTGTTATCATGGTCTATGTTGATGATATTCTGGTTACAAGAGATGATATTCAAGGCATAAAAGGGCGAAAGCATTCCTAGGCCGTCAGTTCGTCACGAAGGATCTTGGGAACCCTAAGATACTTTCTGGGGTTGGAATTTGCCAAGAATGCACAGAGTTTGATGATGACCCAAAGGAAGTACATTACAGATTTCTTGACTGAAACAGGCATGGCTGGATGCAAACCAACAAGTATTCCCATGGATCCAAGCATGAAGCTGTATGATGATGACACTACTGAAGTGGACAAGAGGAGATATAGACAAATGGTGGGTAAGCTCCTTTATATTACCATAACTCGACCCGATATTGCTTTTGCAGTAAGCAGGGTGAGTCAATTTATGGAGCAGCCAAGACAATCTCATATGGATGTTATATACATGATACTGAGGTATCTGAAGTCTTCTCCAGGTTCATGGTTGCTATTTCGAAAGGGCACAGATTTGTCTATCTCAGCATGTGCAGATGCCGACTATGCAGGATGCCCTAAGGATAGAAAATCAACCTCAGGATTTGCAGTTTTTTTTGGAAGCTCTCTGGTTTCTTGGAAAAGCAAGAAACAAACTGTTGTGACAAGGTCCAGTGCTGAATCCGAATATAGGGCCATGGCGCAAGCAAGCACGGAGATGATGTGGGTTCGATCTGTACTAAAGGATCTACATGTAGCCGTACCTCTACCCATGCAGCTTCAGTGTGACAATCAGGCAGCCTTGTTCATTGCCAACAATCCAACTTTTCATGAAAGAACCAAGCATATTGAAGTTGACTGCCACTATACTAGAGACTTGATCCATAGAGGAATGATATCTACAACTCACGTGAGCTCAGGGGATCAGACTGCTGACGTACTCACCAAGCCGTTGCTCAGAGGACCTTTTCAGAGATGTTCTTCCAAGCTGAGCATGATAGACATCTATGCTCCAACTTGAGGGGGAGTGTAGAGATAGAAATTATTATATGCTATGTACATGTTCGTTATTTTTATGTTCTCTCTGGACTACTATGTATTTTACCCTTAAGGTCTCTCCCTATATAAGAGAGCTTAGGTTTCATTTGAATAATAGTTACAGAGTTTTCCCAACAGATTCTGCATCGATCGACCATGGAGATCTATCATTGAACGTTGTCGCCGCCTTCGACGAACTTGTGATGCCATCACCATCCTGCTCCCGGCAATCACCCTCATCATCAACAAGTAGATGCGACAGAGGCGGATGGACCACCATCTCCAAGCACCAGAAGCTCGCCCTCCCAATCTTTAAAGTGCAAGAGAACTCCGATGGAATTGTTTTGGCTCCGAAAAAGGACAGTAGAGTGACATCAGGGTTCGTACCAGGCCTGCAGCTGTCCGACAATGGATGGAGGGGGAAGCTGACAAGGCTTGTGCGTTTAAGGTTGTTGTACACATTCTTAACGCATGAAAATGCTATTTGATCCCGATCTCCACCACGTGCCTCACTCCCTCAACAAGAGTTGCAAACTACTCCTTGTTCTTGAAAGAAAAAGTACCCTAGTCACACACACTCAACACATGCATTGTAGGGGCTCTCTGATCTCCATCAGTGAACCGCGATCTTCACCATAAAATTTTCTCCGTATGTCCATTACGACTGAGAAGGGTCCTTGATTTCAATGGCGTCAGACCTCTTGCACACAAGAAATCTTCACCCAAAGGAACCATGCCACCTCCAAATGATGGTCCCAGTATGGATACCACCGTCGAGGACAAGGATGATCCGCCACGACTACCTTGGACCATGCCTATGAGTATCTCCGAAGCTAAAGAGCAAACCAACTTCTATGTCAAAGTTTCTGCAAATGTAACCCCTTCTCGAATCAATGACGGAGCGCCTCCGGTCTTGTCCTTTGA
This sequence comes from Ottelia alismoides, assembly GCA_037367405.1. Lineage (NCBI taxonomy): Eukaryota > Viridiplantae > Streptophyta > Magnoliopsida > Alismatales > Hydrocharitaceae > Ottelia > Ottelia alismoides. The sequence continues at coordinate 276,885 of JAZKJV010004455.1, read as the reverse complement.
AACATACTCCCTCATACCTTCGACATTTCGATCGATCTTCACCTACGCTGAGAGTGGTTGATTGGTTGTCAACGAGATCCAACACGAGGTCAGGCGGTGATCTTCTTTGCAACAGCCATAACACCGCATGCTTGGATGCAAAAGGAGGTACGTTGGCCGACCTTGTTGCAGCGGAAGCAACGCAGACCCTCCTTTCGAAAGGAGACCATCTTCCAACCCCTCTCCACCTCCTTGGAACCCCGACCCTCACTACCTCCAAACTCCCTCACAATCCAGATCTCCTCCCCCAGATAAGGCTCCTCCCGACGTCTTCCCCTGATACAATCCTAGGCCTCCTCTCCTCCTCTATGTCTCCCAACTCGTTTATCCATTACGACTGAGTCCCTCGCTTCTCTCTCTCCCTCATTGTTCCTTTGCACATGCAACGGTGATAAAATTTTAATAAGTCAATTTCACAAACATTGCTGGAAATGCACTTAAATGTGGAGATAGAGATATTATGGGTATTCTTACCCTGCCCAAGCAGAGGGATTTTTCCAGGTCCATGTATAATCACAAATTGCATGAAAACCAAAATACAAAAAAAAACTAAAAAACCAGGAAAAAGACACAAAGTGACCCTGTATGTATTGCCATATGCCTTGTATATAGCACCTATTTGTATTTTATTTTCCCTTTTCTTTAATCTTTAAGCTAAGTGTGTAAATAGGTGTCCTTTATTTTCTATAATTAGCAAGCATATATAGCACCCACTCCAATGGTCTGGTGCCAATGCAGTGTGTCTACCATCCAAAAGACTAGGGGTTCAAATCCCCTCTTGTGGGGTTCGCATTAGGTAACCGACAACCAGCGTAAAAAATAGTCGGATCTTTCAACATGGATTTGAGCAAGAATCCATGTAGTTGACCCTACTTAAAGTGGGAGAAGGCTTCGTCATTTTTTTATATAACATCCACTTCAATGGTCTGGATAAAAGACCAGGATTCAAATCCCCTTTGTGGGGGTTGCGTTAGGTAGCAGACAACCATCATAAAAAATAGTCAGATCTTTCAACATGGATTTGAGTAAGAATTCATGCAGCCAACCCTACTTAACATTAGGAGATGACTCTGTCATTTTTCACTAGGTGTATATAGTGTCAAGAGATAAAAATTAAAATACTTAAAAATCGATATTTTATACCGATAAAATATTAAAAAAAATTTGCTATGTACATATGTCGTCTTTTGGTCTTGCACCCTTCATGAAAGTTGTAGATCCCATTGAGATCCACAAACTTCATGAAGGGAACTTTTTCATTAGAGGTCATTTTCCAACTTTTGGATATTTCTTTTTATTTTGTTTTTGAATTTTTCTCAACGTGCCATGTGGTGCCTCTCCAAGGCCCCATGCAACGCACTCCTTTTTATTAACCTGCTCGTTGTCCGAGGCAGTGTTTAGAAAAATAGCCGAGTAAGCCGCATACTCGTACTCGGTAGCCTTGCCGCTCCGAGTATGATGAAACGACCATGTATGCAGGTTGACCCGCATACTCTGCCGAGTATACCCCCTATGCAGCCGCATACTCGGCCGCTTTTTTGATAGAACTTTTTTCATTTAATCTAAAATCAAATCACCCCACCCGCATAATAACATTAAACCACATACTCCCCGCATAAAACCGCATACTCCCTGCATAAAACCGCATAATCTCCTGTATAAAACCGCATACTCCCCGCTTACTCTCCCGACTGAGGATATTACCATAATATTAAATATTTATTTATATTTTTAATAATAAAAATACCAAACCGCATACTCCCTGCATACTCTCCCGCATACTGCATACTCTCTATTCAGTGACCCTTCTGACTGAATACCGTATAGCGCCTTCCTGAACATTGGTCCGAGGTCAACATCACCTTTCTCATCAGCAACACTGCAATCACTCTTCTACCGCCACCTCACCGTACGAGCTCGTCTTCTTCCATCTTCTTCCTCCTCCATCTCCGCCTTCTACACCTTGCCAACATCCTTGGCAACTTCTTCCATGTTTACCCTCACCAACCACTACCCATGCCGTCGTAACCACTCCTTGCTTGATCACCTTCCCTAACCGCTCCCCCATATCATTCTCCCTCAACTACATCTTCCATGGGTACATAACCCATCTGAGCTTGGCCGACAACCACCATATGCCAATTAGAGAGTCCAAGGTGCACCAACATCTAGTGTAGATTCAGTGACAGTGCGGTGTCATCATCGAGGCAAGAACGATCCCAATATTCCCCGATGAGATCCATGAAGTACCTCAACTCCAAGTTGTGGCTGTTGCGAGGCACCGTCCAACTTCTCTAGTGCCCGATCGCTTACCAAATAGAGGCAACGAGCGTCGACGCCATAGCTTAGAAAACACTTCCGACGACCATCTTCAAATATCCCTTTTTCCCCTTGCATCTTTTTCCAGCTATTCCTTTTATATGCTCCCCACACTTCTTGTCCCCCTTGTTCCCGTCTTTGATTCGGTCGCAAACCCTTCCAAATCCAACCATAGACCACCTCGCTCCTTCCATTCTCTAACTATTTTTATACCCCCATCCCTAGTAACCTCCTACCATAGCTCCAAGCTCTTCCCCCATCTGTTACACGTAGGCTCTTCACCTCCCCTTTCTCTTTGTACCTTACCCCCATCGTCGAGATTTAAAGCTCAAGAATCCCTACTACTTGCAACTCGGGTGTTTCTATTGTTGATGTCTCATGGTAGAGAATCAATCTTTGTGAGGTGTCATGTGATGGGAACAACCAAAATTAAGTATCTATGTCTAAGAATATGTTTGATACATATGGTAAATATTTAATTATCATACGAACCATTTCCATTCCGAGCCACCATAGCCTTGCCTTTTTTGGCAATCTCTCTACAAATGTCCATATCCGAACCATTTCCATTCTGAGCCACCATAGCCTTGCCTTTTTTGGCAATCTCTATACAAATGTCCATATCCTTCAGTAGTTGCAAACATCCTTCGGATTGATTTCTTCAAATTGTTTGGATTTTCCCTTTGATACTCCTAGGCAACACCATAGCTCTTCTAACGGGTCTTTATCAACCCTACAACTTGTGTCTTACTGGTACCCACGGTTTGTAGAAACCATATGTCAAAGTTCATGAGTATGGAGACTCGACTGAACTACTTCTAGGGTTAACTCTTCTATGTTGACTATGAATGACCGAACAAAGTAATTAAACGATTGTGGCAATGAACAAATAAAATGAAAGCATAATCCTCATCTTCTATTTTGGCCTTTTCTTCAAATCTAGAAAGAATGTGTTTAAAGGATCTCGATGTTCTTTTAAAGGAAAACCTTCTTGCAAATAAAAGGATAATAGAAATTGCTTCAACAACTTGTTGAACAGAAACTTAGTCATATACAGACTTTACAGTCCTAGCCACAAAGTCACGATGACTTTCTCATAAGGCATAACTCTACGTTTTTTTTTAAAAAAGAAAGGATGTATTCTCAAGGCGAGACATGCATCAAAATGCATTCATAACATCAAAGAAAACATCCAAACGTCTCATAGAGCCCTGATATGTTCAACTATATTCTTTGCATAAAATATCTGCTTGTTAAAAATGAGTTCGTTCCTAGCAATCCAAATGGCTCATAGACGTGCAAAGGGGATGGTACAATCCTCTTATGAAATGCCACAAGTCAAGCTAACAGAGTCCTAAAAAGCTACAAAGCTATCCATGCAAAACCAAGGGCTTGGAATCGAGTTCCATACCATCACTGAGTATTAGCATTCGAAAAATGTGTGATCGAGGTTCTCTTTAGCATTGCGGCATCTTAAGAAGTCAAGCCCCTTCACACAATATTTTTCTTCTAAATTCCTTCATCAGAAACCAGGCGTGCCTTAAAAGTCATAATAAGATCTTACTCCACGGCAGCGCCTTTCTTTTCTAAATCAGCATGCAATTACATGCCAAGTCATCTTGCACAACATTTTACATGGTTGGTGAGTGCCCTATATGCTTCCTTGACCAAGAAGGTTCCATCTGACCACCTTAAGTGGTCCCTACCATCTATAGGGTGTCAACATCCTCTAGTACTTTTGACATATCCATGAAATCATGCACTTGTTGATCAGAGAAACCGATCATGAAATAGGACGACCAAGTTCCCTCCATCCAAGCCTCCGCCATAGTGAGACCATGATTGCTTGCTAAGGCAAAGAGTCTCTAGAAAAGACCAGCAAGAATACATATCTCGATCCAGTCAGCCAACCAGAATTTGTAGCCACGTCCATTCCCTATTATGGGCCACAAGTGTGGAGTCACCTCAAGTTAATTTTCATAACTGCATTGCCATAATGGTAAGGGTGCGCGCACCACACACTGTATGGCCCCCAAGCTTGCACCAACACCATAATTTTTTTCTCATCGACTAACATAACATGTCCTCACCAATGCCACGTATTCTGATAATCTATGTGGCCGATAATGCTTTGTTTATCGATTGCAGCTTGAAAATGGGGACCACCATTCGAGACGGAGCCATCGTTTGAGAAGGTGCACAGGCTCGTGTTCAGGTTTCACGAAGCAGTGAGCAGTGGCAGGAGAGGTATGGGAGTGGGAGAGAGGTTTGGATGGTCATGGAGGGTCTATACTGCATTTTTGGGCCTCATTAGTCTACTATGTTGCTTTTTCTGGGGTTGGAAGTGGCTCTCGGAGGATCCGATTTGGCGTAGAGCCCCCTCCTTGGGTTGTTACTGGGAGATTTCTTGCTTCCTCTCTTTCGCCTAGAGGCTACCAACCTCCGCGTGGCAGCTCCAGAGCATCGCCTCCTTTATCGGTTGGCAGCCGACCTCCGCCTAAGGGATACAACCAACCACACAGAGCGGCTCAGCGCTTTGCGACCGAAGCTAGTGGTCTGACCATTCCGCCAGGAAGCTCTCGAACTTCACCTGGCTTCTCAGACCTCAGAGGTTTGGGCTAGCCTTGGGAAATGTGTCGAGGGAAAGTGTTGGTTTTAGGCATCATCTTTAGATGTTGCGGATCTCCATAATGATGTTGCGTCTCGTCAAAAACCAGTTGTGGTTGATGGGAAGAAGTAAAGGATTGCATGTGGTGGATGCCGTTGATTGAGAAGTGGTGTGTAGGCGTTGGCAACGACGACATGTGGCATCGGGTTTCCATTGTTTCAAATGCGGTAATTGGGGTCATTGACGGAGAAATTGCAAACTTCACAAGGTCCCGTAGGCTTCGGGTGTGTCCCGCCTCGTCGATGGAAGGTTACACATTATAGAGTCTGAAGCACTCATATGCTCGAAAATAAAATTCCAAGGAGGTTCATCCTCATTTTTGATTGCATATGTGGCTTATGATGACTCAATGAAAATGATTGGGAGCTACCTTAGATGTTTCTTCACGGATTGTTCCTTTGGAGTCCATGATTGCTAGTGTATGTGGTATTTCCGCATCACGGGCAAGGGTTCTCCTGGCGGCTAATGCAAATATCTTAGGGGTTGTCTGGAGGCGGCCACGTTGCAAAGATGGCACGCTAACTCACAATCATCATAGGACAATCCGTGTTTCTAGCATGATGTTTACCTCTCGATGGCTTGACTGTTTTCAAGATGTGATGGCTGGCTGTATGAAGGTTTTGAGATTGCTTCAGATGGTCTCCAACCTGGAGACAACATCGATGCTTTTATAGTGTTTGAGGGTTGTTCTGTTGATCGGATGATTGAGGTTGTGCATGTTGTGGGCATAACGATTTTTTGATTTCATTTGGTGGAATGTTTGCCACCTTTAGCGACTCCCCCATCCCCCTCTTCACGAGGACCCGATGGAAGGCTTTTTTACTCTATGGATGTATCTTCTAATGTGATCCAGGATTCGTATGCCCTCGAGGTGGATCCATTGCTTGGATCTGATTGCCCAATCCCACGACACTGATGGGTGTCAATTTCCTTTCAAACATTGTTCGATGTTGTGGTTCTGGCTCACAACCGTATGGTCCCATTGTTCTGCCTTTGAGCAAGGCTTCTTATGGAGTGTCGATGGAGGTTGTGGTTTGCCCTACGGAGGAACCAAAAACTATTGTTGCACATCGCAAGATCTGCAAGAAGCATGCCGCCAAGATTCCTGTCCCAACACTGCTTGCACTTGCCATCTGCAAAGCTGATCGTTGGAAGGTATTTGTTTGACACTGTCAAAGGTGACCTTTGGGATCGTGACCACATAAGCTGAGTACCTCCATAGAGAAGGTATAGATGACGATGAGCCGATAGCGGTTTGTGAGTGTATTGTGGGCCATGACCTTGAGAGGTATACATCCCTTGAGGCGAAACATGCAGTGGTTACGATTGTGGGGGGGTGGTGTCGAGGGCATCCCCAACAGTTAGTAGACGGAGATTTTCTCACAGAATGTTTGTGGCCTTGGCCAAACAGACAAAAAGAGAACGATGGGTCTCAATTTGGAGAGCTAGATGGATATTGTTTGTTTACAGGACACAAAGTTGGAGGGATGAGTTACGCTTGGTACGTGTGTGTTTCCAGATCATGTTTAGACAGTTGGTGGTGAATTCAATGTCACCATGTTTGTAGCAAACTGCCCACTTGACAGGGGTGGCTAGGACCCTGACACCACCTTTTTTACGGATTTTGTAGGTGAAATGGAATTGGAAGCTTTCGATGATTCACATATGAAGTAACCCTGGAGGAACACCTCTTCTAGATTCCATCTGGATCGTTTTCTTGGTTTGGTTGGTCATATAGTGTGTTTCCCTTTGGGTTCTGTGTTAGAGATGGCCAACATCCGGGAAGCATTTTTCATTTCGAGTGTTCCTGGATGCAAGAGGAGGGTTTCGTGAGAAGGTCACGACATATTGGCAGGAGTTTGGGGTAGCAAGATCGGCTTCAAGGATAATGGCTGAGAGCAAGATCGGCTTCAAGGATAATGGCTGAGAATCTCAAAGCCTTATGTGACATGCTTATTCGGTTTAGGAGGGAGTCTCGAGTACTTCGAGGGCAATGGAGGGACTTAGCACAGGTAGAGGTTGTACTCCTCGATTTGGTCGAGGACTCTAGAAAGATATTAGAGGAGTTGGCAATGACACGTGAGCATAGTCATACTCTCTTAAGAGAGCAAGAAGCGAGAAATGGAGTGGAGGCAACGCTTGAAGCAGAAGTGGTTGAAAGAGGGGGATGCGAATACCAGATTCTTTCATGAGGTGATTAGATGACATCGGAGGCACAATCTGATTCACTCGATTGAAGTGAATTGGGAAAAGTTGGGGGGCGCTCATGCAATTGGCAGCATAGTGAGGCGGTATTACTTTGAGCTCAACAGACATATGCCCAATAGAGACGCTAGATGGTTGAGAAGAGATCTCCCGCATTTATCTGCCTTGCATTCTGAAATTATTGTGTCATTTTTTCCTTTGCGAGGTCAAGCAGGTGGTTTTTGATCTTAACTCTGACGGATCTTCGGGACCGGACGGCTTCCCAATTATCTTTTTTTGGGAGTTTTTGGACTTGATGGGCAAGGAGGTGCTAGATGTAGTTGAGGAACTGTGCCGATCGAATGGTGGTTTTGAGCAGTTGAACCATTCCTGTCTTTTCCTTCTGTCAAAGAAGGAAGTGGTGCGATGGGTTGAGGACTTACGTCCTATAGCAAGGTCAAATGTTCTCTATCTGATTGTTGCTAAGGTGTTGTCCAACAGACCACGAGAGGTACCGGGTTCTATTATAGATCTGGCATAAACGACTTACATCCCAAGGAGGCACATGATGGATAGGGTGGTGTTAGCATATGAACTGTTGCCAAGTAGCAGAGGAAGAAGACCAAAGGATTTATGTGGAAGTTGGACTTCTTGAAGGCATATGACTGGGTCGACTGGGTTTCATATAGGCATCCCAGCATTGTAGTTCTCAATGAGTGGATTGACTGGATCAAGAGATGTGTGATGACAGCATCCTACTGACGGCATCCTATACAGTTTTGGTGAATGGCAGATAGGAGGGTGGTTTCTTTCAGCCACAACATAGTGTTCAACAGGATGCCAGCTGGCACCTTTGTTTTTTATTGTGGTGGCAGATGCTCCGGCCAGAATGGTGTTGAAGGCAAGAGAGGGTGATTTCCTGACGGATTCAATACAAGGGACATTTCTATCCCCGTCTATAGTATGATGATGATAATATCTTCTTTGTAGAGGATAAAGTTGCAGTTGCGGAGGAGATGGCCATAGTGCTCGAGTTGTTTGAGCTTGTCTCAGGCTTGAAGATTAACCATGCCAAGTTTGCTTTTCCATTTGGGATGGATGAGGAGGAGGTGGCGCTTTGTGAGACTGCTTTGCAGACGCAGAGGGGAGCCTTACCTATCATTTATCTGAAGTTGTCCCTCGTAGGGGGAAAGGTTCGACAGTCTGACTGGCTATCGATTATTGAGGATGGAGAAAGAAGCCGGTGAGTTGGCATGCAAATTGTCTCTCGAGAGTTGGTCGGCTAATGCTTTTGAAGGTGGTTCTTTCGACCATCCGTGTCTCCTTTTGCACCTCTATTGTCGATGGCCGAAGCTGCCAAATTTGAAGAACCTCACCAGGTTTCTACATACTTACGCGAGATGTCACCTATCTCTACTTCTGAAGCAACGCTCATAGCCACGCTTGTCCATCACAACATCGGATGCACTCCTTCCCATTGGATATCTGATGGTGCTCGCCTACGTAATGAGTATCGATCATCTTCTTATGGAAGTTTGTCACTCTATGTCCATCTTCTCTAGTCCTCAATCCTCCTATATATACCTTTTATAAAGGAAGACTAAATTTGTTTAAGAAAACTTCAGTGACCTCTATAAATCTCTTCTTGGTGGGGTTTCTCTTATACATATGAATTTTATTGGACCTAGAAATGAGACATTGGAAGATGATCTCATCTGCCAGGCTGATAAATCCCAGATTTATCAGTATTAAATAGTATTATTATCTCTCTTGCTTAAGAAAATCAACAAGATTCATTGACAATTAACCTTAATTATTAATTTGTGTGTTATACATAAATGACCCTAATTATATTATATTAAATAACTGTTGACGCATATAGAATAACTGTACGTCTTTGTTATTTTATTTTTCCTGTTATTCTCTTTATGTAATTTACCCATAGGCTACTCTCCTATATAAGAGAGCCTAGGGCTTATGGAATAGATCATCTCATTCATTTTTCCCAACATGGTATCAGAGCGACGGTCCTAGACCGGAGTTCTCGAAACCCTAACCCTACCCACCCCACCCGCCGGCCCTATCTCTCTCTCCCTCGATCGGCGCGCCTCCAACACCGCCGCCTCTCCTCCCTCGCGCGTCGATCTTCTCCAGCACATCTTCTCCGGCGCGCCTGCGATCTTCGCACATCTTCTCCAGCACATCGATCGGCGCGTCAATCGCCTGCGCAACTGCGCACAGGCGCAACTGCGCATCTGCGCACAGGCGCACCTGCGCCTACGCCGCCTGCGCACGAGGTAGCGCATCTGCGCCTACGCCACGAGGGCGCATCATCTCCAAGCGCACCATCTCCAGTGCGCCTGCACGTGAAGGGCTCCATCTCCAGTGCGCCTGCGCGTGAGGGGCTCCATCTCCAGTGCACCTGCGCGTGAAGGCTACATACCGCGTGCGCATACTGTGTGCATCGTTGTCATTCCTGTGCGTGTGCGGATTGTAGCACGCGCAAATTCATGGGGATAGTTGCTTGAGGTCTACACATGCAACTAATCCCGTCTATGTCATTGTAGACAAAGATTATCTCTTGTCATTCGCTCCAGTCTTCCGTCTCCAGTATGTCAGAAAGCAAGGCAGATATCCCGTCTATTGGCGCGTTTCGTGGTCCAGCGCCCATTGTCAAGATGGATGGTACGAACTATGAACTATGGGCAATGCAGTTCATGAGTATGATGAAGTCTACAGGTAAGAAGCACATTCTTACCGAGCCCGAGCCTGCAGAGAAGACTGGAGTCCATGCCTCATGGGAGGCCGATGATGCATATGCCAAGGTGTGGCTATCTGGCACATTGGCTATTGAAATTGCCAATGACATTCTACATCAACCCACAGCCAAAGACATGTGGGATATCCTGGCAGCGACATATTCTCAGGCGAAGAACGAGACGAAGATCCTGCAACTACAACATGATATATTCACAATAAAGCAGAACGGCCGTCCTTTACATTCTCTCTATACATCACTGAGAGGGATGTTCGAGAAGCTCTATAGCTTCATGCCTCTTACCGCCACGCCAGAACAGCAGAAGACATACAGGAATGCGACGATGGTGGGTGTGTTTCTCCCTGCACTTGATCCAGAGTATGAGGCAGCACGTTCTCAGATTTTGGCGGACTCGACTATTCCTCCCATGGAGGAAGCTTTTCACAGATTGAGTAGGATCACAGTGCCTTCAGCAGCTGCGAGTCAGAATTCCTCAGCTATGGCGGCCAACAGAGGCCGCGGTTTTCATCACCAGGGCCGTGGACGTACTCCTCGTGGAAGGGGTGGCCGCACTAGGCCAACATGCTCATATTGTCACCGAGTCGGACATAATGAAGACACATGCTACTCGAAGCATGGATTCCCTGCATCTGCACGAGCCGCTGAGCAGATAGAGCCCCCATCTGCTGCTACACTGGATCAACGATTTGATGATCTAGTTGCCCGCCTCAGGGGCATTATCCCACCATCTGGTCCAGCACCGACTACAGAGAGTCATACTGATGCTGCTGCTTCTGCCTCTGCCTCTACTAGTACTTCAGGTAGTACACTTGCACTCCACAGTAGTAGATCTGATACATTACCATGGATCATGGACTCGGGCGCTACACATCATCTATGTGGCGACCAGAGTCTACTTACAGGATACACTCAGATTCCTCCAGGACGGACAGTAGTGATTGCCAATGGCACGCACTCCCCTATCACGGGTCAGGGGGAGATTAGATTGACATCGTCTATGCAGCTCAAGAATGTCCTACATGCACCGCATTTTTCTATGAATCTGTTGTCAATTAGTCAGATTACGAAGGATCTCCATTGTCGAGCTATTTTTGATCCATCTTCTTTGATTTTTCAGGACATCTGTACGGGCAACGTGATTGGTCATGGCTATGAGCAAGGAGGCCTTTACCGTCTGAACCAGACCCCATTTGCCGGAACCACATCTTCTCCTGCTGGACAAGTATTTCCTCTCCTGTGGCATCCGCGTTTTGGTCATTTACCGCTTCAGAAGTTGCGTCTAGTTCTACCCTATGGTCTCTCTCACACACCTATCCAGTGTGAGGCATGTCAGTTGGGAAAGCATCACAGGTCGTCTTTTCCCAGTAGTCAAGGTCGGAGTAGTAGCTCCAAGTTTGAGTTGTTTCATGTCGATGTCTGGGGTCCGAGTCGTGTTCCCGATCATCAGGGACACAGGTTTTATATTGTATTTGTGGATGATTTCTCTAGAGCGTCATGGGTCTTTCTAATGAAAAATAAATCTGAAGCAGGAAATATTATTATCCACTTTCTTAATGAAATTCAAAATGTTTTTTCCACATCTGTCAAGATTGTGAGAAGTGATAATGCCTTAGAGTTGTGCACCAACATTCTAGCCAATTACTACTCCTCAAAAGGAATTATTCACCAAACATCTTGTGCTCATACGTCTCAACAGAATGGGGTTGCTGAAAGAAAACACCGTCACCTTCTTGATGTCACAAGGTCACTTCTTATTCAGAGTCATGTTCCGTACTCCTACTGGGGTGATGCAGTCCTTACTGCATGTTACCTAATCAACCGTATGCCTTCGTCTGTCTTGAATGAACAGATTCCTTTTTCACTCATTTACCCTGACAAGGATTTGTTCATTCTTACCCCTCGTGTGTTTGGGTCAGTCGCATTTGTCCATCAGTTGTCGCCTGGTACTGACAAGCTCTCTCCTAGGGCTGTCAAGTGCGTCTTTGTGGGGTACTCCAGAACTCAAAAGGGGTACAAGTGTTTTGATCCTGTGCGTCGGCGGTATATGATCAGTGCAGATGTTACATTTTTTGAATCTATTATGTACTTTTCATAATCTGGAAACATGCAGCTACCACCTATATCTCCTGATGCCGTATTCATGGCACCACCACCATTGCCACAAACAACACCACCGTCACCACCACCGCCACCGCCACCACCACCGCCATCGCTAGTATCCCCGCTACCATTCCATTACACCCGCAGGCCTCCTCCAGCTCATGGTCCTGACCCGTCAACTAGCTCGCCTATGGTATGTAATGAAAATATTAATGTTGATGGATCTGACGACATTTCTCAGCAGGATGCATTACAGGAGCATGGTGATAACACAGATGATCTGGATGTTCCAATTGCTCTACGCAAGCCGAAGAGAAGCTGTGCCAAATATCCATTATCAGCAGCTGTGTCTTTTGAGAGGCTATCTGGAGACTTCAGGAAGTTTGCATTGGCACTTTCAGCTACAGACATTCCACGGAATCATCATGATGCTTTGCAGGATGCTAGATGGCGGCTAGCAATGGAAGAAGAGATGGCGGCACTTCAGTCTAGAGGAACCTGGAGTTTGGTTCCTATACCTCCAGATGTCAGCCCGGTGAGTTGCAAATGGGTGTTTACAGTTAAGCACAATGCAGATGGTTCCATTGACAGGTACAAGGCACACCTGGTTGCACGGGGCTTCACACAGACATATGGGGTAGATTACCTTGACACATTCTCCCCTGTGGCGCGTCATTCCACTCTACGGATCCTGTTATCAGTTGCAGTTGCTAGAGACTGGCCACTTTATCAACTGGACGTGAAGAATGCATTTCTGTATGGCGACTTGCAGGAGGAAGTCTATATGCAACAGCCACCTGGTTTTGCTGTTGAGGGGGAGTGTTCCAAGGTTTGCAGATTACATAAGGCCATCTATGGCCTTAAGCAGAGCCCCAGAGCATGGTTTCAGAAGCTTTCAGACCTCTTTGAGAAACAAGGATATAAGCGCTCCAATGCTGATCATTCCTTGTTTGTACAGAAGACGGCTAGAGGTATCATTGTAATCATGGTTTATGTTGATGATATCTTGATTACAGGTGATGATGACCAGGGCATTAAGCAGGCAAAGGAAAGGCTGGGGACCGAGTTTGTCACCAAGGACTTGGGAGTCCTTAGATATTTTCTGGGGCTGGAGTTTGCTAGAAATCCATATGGATTAGTCATGTCACAGAGGAAGTATGTTACAGATCTACTGAGTGAGACAGGTATGCTAGGATGTCGACCTGCTACGACACCAATGGATCCTAGCATGAAGCTGTATGATGATGACACAGAAGAGGTGGATAAGAGAAGGTACAGAGAACTGGTAGGCAAACTACTGTATGTCACGATCACTACCTGATATATCATTTGCAGTGAGTCGTGTGAGCCAGTTCATGGAGCAACCACGTCAGGCCCATATGGATGCAATACACATGATTCTGAGATATTTAAAATCATCTCCAGGTGCAGGCTTGCTATTTAACAAAGGAAAGGAGATCTCTATCACGGCATGTGCGGATGCAGACTATGCAGGATGCCCCAAGGACAGGAAGTCCACATCAGGATTTGCAGTCTATGTTGGAGATGCTCTAGTTTCGTGGAAGAGCAAGAAACAGACAGTGGTAGCTAGATCCAGTGCTGAATCCGAATACAGGGCTACGGCCCATGCTAGCACAGAAATGATGTGGGTGAAATCCTTACTTGCAGATCTATGTCTTGATATACCTCTTCCTATGATGTTGGAATGTGACAATCAGGCCGCCTTGTTCATTGCAAATAACCCAGCCTTTCATGAGAGGACCAAGCACATTGAGGTCGACTGTCACTACATACGTGACATGATTCAGAAGGGGTTCATTGCTACATCTCACGTCACATCAGAGAATCAGACTGCTGATATTTTCACCAAGGCATTACTTAGAGGCCCATTCCAGAAGTGTGCGTCCAAGCTGAACATGATTGATATCTATGCTCCATCTTGAGGGGGAGTGTTGACGCATATAGAATAACTGTACCTCTTTGTTATTTTATTTTTCCTGTTATTCTCTTTATGTAATTTACCCATAGGCTACTCTCCTATATAAGAGAGCCTAGGGCTTATGGAATAGATCATCTCATTCATTTTTCCCAACAATAACATATTTTTGTGTTATTATTTTATGTATTTCTTACTCATTAAAGATCAAATAAAAATTAGACTAATATTGTACATAATTAATATAATATAAAATTTAATTTGAAATTCAAAAAATGAGAAAATAAAATAAAAGGTTTTTATTGTTTTATTTACTTGTTTAATTTTTATGTATGTATATATGATGGTATTTCTCTTTGACTTCTACATGAAAGTTGTAGATCTCATCGGGATCTAACTTTCATGTTTATCGTTTTTTTTTGGATTCGACTCCTAACTATTTCTTTTCCGAGTATCTTTAATGTTTCTATTTTCATTAAATCAAATTCGGCTACGTAGTGCCTCCTCAGCGCACCACGTGGCTTGGCCCGATTCCTAATCCCACCTTCAATGCTGGTCGTTGATCCTTGATCAGATCCAATCTAAGCCGTTCTTTCGCGCTGCAATCTGAACCTCTTGATCTCACAAGATTAAGCTCATCCAGCCGCCCAATTACGCCTTGCTATAGACCATTGGATCTTGATCCAACGGTTATCACGTCGCCTTCAACCTCAAGCAGATCTCCTCCAAGAGACACATCCTTTCTTTTTCTCCTAAAATTTTCCCTTTTTCCTCACTATCTCTAAGCAACTTCTGCTTAACCACCTCTTCCAAGCCACTCGCCTAATCATCCTCATCTTTGCCAACTACCCAAAACACTCTCTTTCCCTCCATATCGTCGATTAGCGGTGGTTGAAACCACCGCTTGGAACTACCAAGCCACTAACTTCATCTCAAAACTCGATTCTCCTTCACCGGTTACCGGGATCCCGCCACTTTGTGAGCCAATCCCCTAGCCTCTCCACCTTCCAGTGACAATGAGGAAGTCTTGAGACAAGCGATGATGGAGGACTTTGCTCCGGCGAGATCCACGAGTTTTGCCTCATGTTGCGGCCTTCATTTGCGTTGCTAGAGCTTCCACGCAAGCCCTCGTGGTTAAGCGAAGACTCCTGGAGCTTTTAAAGCTCCAACCAGGCATCGATTCATCAGATCCATCATTCACTTCATCTCCATTCTGGGTGATGTTTTCCATCTTGTTTTCTGAGCAGTTTCATTTATTTATTCACTTATATTTGTAGCACCATTGTATCAAATAATATGTTATAATTCTTCGTCTAACTCCATACATTTATGCGAGTACTTCTAATGTTCTTTGCTACTTCTCCATCCGTGTTTTCATTCCGATCCATTTTTCTTGTTATGATCAAACAAGAGCACATCGGGGGCTCAATCCTCCATCGCTTGCAGCCCTATACCTCGCCTCCATAGCATCCTATCAAATTCACATTGGCACGTAGTATCTTCGGAACCATTTGCAGGTCCTCAATGGCAGAAACTTCGCCGGAGTTCATTTGAAGGTCCACGCCTCTGACGAGCTTCGATCGACCCAGCAATCCACAGGTGCTCGTTGAGTATAGAAGGCACCATCTTCTTCGCAGGAGCAAGAAGAAGGTTTCCCGACCTTCACGTCACGAGGAGAAGCATGGAGGAATCTAAGCATCATCGGAGCACAACCCTTGTGCCGTCGCCCACGAAGGAGGAGCAGTGGATATAACGTACAGATACCGTTTGATCTCCCCGTTTTGGGCGTAATCGAACGGTCCAGAAGCCACGTAGAGCATTCCGAGCCTCAGATTCAGACACTAGCCTCGGACCTTCCGAGTATGATGCAAACCTTTCGAGAGTGCCACATCAGCCCAAGCACGACCAGCCGAACCGAGCCTCGGTCACATGTTCTTCACACGTGACCAAAATAATTTGCAGATTCAACCTTCATATTTCTCCTAAATACAGATAAGTCCCGCCCTTTGGTAAAATTACATATCTACCCAGGAGGGTTTTTGTATTTGCTTTTGAGTCCACTTTTGGACTTATTTGTTGTAAAATTTAATAGTTTTCTTACAATTAAGTCCTTGGATTAAACATTGGATATCTTTTGATTCCTTTATCCAAATTAAGTGACTTTGGTCTCGTTGGAAAGCTTGTTTAATTCTTTACATGTTTGAGTGTTTGGATAATTTATTTGACACTTAAGTCACGCATTCCCTATTATAGAACTTCATTGACAATTTTGGCTCCTTAATTGAATTGGAGATTGATATCATGTGTATTAATCGATCCATTAAAGCCTTGAATTGATTGATTCGTTGACTAGGATCATTAATCTAGATATTAATTTCTGTATTACTTATTAGTTCATTAACATTTAATTATATGGAGTCATTTTCCCATTAAGTACGTGAAAATCAAGTTTTGGTTGATATGATAAATTGAGATCTATTCACTTTGCTCATTTGATTATTTATCATTGATTAAAAGATTCATTGATAAATTCAGGAATTTTGTTGTTATATGCATTATTATATATTGTGTTTGTATTTTTTCATGTAACCTAAAAAGTATAAAAAAAATCTTTCTTTTTAAAAATTGCACTACTTTGTATTTTGCATTATCTTACCCTAAGATATCCTCTAAATCATTAGGTTGAATATTCGATGCTTGAATTAAATCATAGAATTGTCCATGTCCTTGTGTTCAACCCTGGACTTCCCAGGTATAAATTAGAAACCGAGAAACTTTACGCAGAGATAGTTCTCTCGGTTCTGAATGGTCTGTTAATTGCTTGTGCTAAACGGATACTTATTAACATATGCAATTAGCGATTCATCACAAGCATATCATGATCGTCAAATCCGTCTTTTCTTCCCGCAGTAATGGTCACGAGGGATTGAGTGCCTTCATTCTAACACCGTCCAATGGTGCCCAAATCCCCTCTTATTTGAGAAGGACATGTACCGTGACCCACTAGATGTTGAAGGTGTTCTTGCCAACGAACTTCTCGATATTCATATTGTGTGATGCCACCTCCTTCCTGCTTTAGACGAAGCTAAGTCTCTTATACCAGTTTGTTGCACGTAGCGGAAGTAAGATGCAAATAATCACACATATAAGTATGCAAGAAAAAATCGTAAGTTCATAACATAAGATTTACAAGATTCACCTGTAACGGAGCTACGTCCTTAGCAGTCGCGACGGATCTCTCTCAATAAGGTGGAGGAACTGTAGTGTAAAGAATGATCGAAAATACTATAACCCTATTGGGTTTATATAGTACCATCATATAGATGGGTCTCCCAAATCCCAGTAGAAATAGGATCTGAAGTCCAACACAAATAAGATCCAAATCCCAATACAAATAAAATAGATTAGGATTCGAGGCATCTTGACATCACACAGGATATGTGACATTCTCGAAAAAGTTCAATAGAGGAGAAAATATTTATTATGTTTATTAGAACGACTTGGAAAGTAGTTGATCTATCAGATGGATGATTGTGGCATCTAGGAAGGTGTTTACCCTCAAACATTTACCAAATGGGTATTCAAGTCCAATACACAAGTTGCTAAATTGGAAAATTTCAAACTTGCCTCGTAGCTAAAGGATATACAGTCCTACAAAGTTGACAACGTTGAGATATTTTCTTTTAGTGCTTTCCAAATTCTATTTGTATATAGTTTTTTTACTGTTGCGTGGGTCTGTATGGCATGTAGTAAATGCATTTCAACAATGGCTTGCAAAAAAGGTTTACATCCCAACAAGATTTTATTCATGAGGAAGAGCTTTCCAAAGTTGACGACGTTGTCAAGGTTATTCATGATATGATACGATGGAACTTAAGAATATGATTTTTTATGTTGTGAAAGAGATTTTGTTCTATTCATAAAAGAGATGGTGGTCCTCTTCTTTAGTTTTTGGTTGTATCATAGCTGATCAAAATCTGGAACCTTCTGAAGATATAACTTCGAGTGAAAAAGCTGAATGAATGATAGTTTTCCCTGTCTATTGAAAGTAGCATTCATCCAAAATTAATCATAAAACAAGTATAGGTGCTTTACCTTGCCATGAACAAGGAATCATGGTATGCTCTGCTGATCATAAACTTATGGCTCAGGTTTAACTGCTGTGACGCGAACTTCATAGCAGAAATAACAGATTCATGTGACGAGGCTGGTGGATCCTGATTGACAATCCTGAATTCTGATAACTTTACTTTGCGTTTTTTACTGATTTCAACAGAAGATGCATATATCTTTTGTATAACAGCATTTCTTCTCCCTTCATCAATATCTCGTGTATCTGAAAACTTGAAAGAGAACTTCAGAAATCCGGCTGAAAATTTTAAAGAATTCTTTGTCCATGTTGACATAGACAACATCATATGAAGAAATTCCAAATGGAGCATAAAAATTCTGCAATCTTTCAAGTTGGTGACAGACCATCATGATGAGAAAGCTCAAAACACAGTTATTTCATATGATAGATTAGTCATTTCAGTAAGATCAAAAAGTCCATTGCACTTCCACGCAATGGCAAATCCTAGTTTAGTCAATATGAACAAATTACTAACCACTTATAAAGGATGTCATCTCACATGTCACTCAATTACATTTCAACGTGCATAAATTCTCCCCCTTAGTGTGTGATGTATTGATGGTTTCATAGTTTTAGGACTTTATTGTACTCCTTTTTATTTGTAAGTTCTCTATGCAATTACCCCTTTGATCTCGTTATACTGTCATTCTCATTATCAGCATACTAACCAATTATTCTCTATGGTATTTGTTGAGATATTTGTACCTCTTATATTTCTTATTTCTATTTATTCTTTGTACCTCTTATGTAATTTACCCAGGGCTTTTCTCCAAGAGAGCCTTAGGTCTCTATGAATGAATGCGATTATATTCCTTCCACATGATTTCAGAGCGACGGTCCAAGACCGGAGCCTGACCAAATCCGTACCCCACCACCAGCCCTCTCTTTTTCTTTCTCGGCATCGCAACCGCCAAGGGGCATGGCCTCAAATTTTAGCGAAATTCGGTCGAATTTCTGTCGAAAATCGATATCAAGTCGAAATCGAAATTCGACCGAAATGGCTGAAATGACCGAAATATGAGTGTCCTAGTACAAAAAATGACTGAAATGATCGAAATTTCGGTCGAATTTCGACCGAAATTTCGTTTCGGTTGGTCACCGAAATGGTGACCGAAACCGACATTTAGGGCCTTGCCAAGGGGTGATGCCAGCACTGCCAGCCCCCATCCCCAGCGCCGCTTCCCTTCGAGGGGTGCTGCCAGCATCACCGACCTCCAAGGGGCTCTGCCAGCACTGTCGCCAGCCCTTGAGGGCGCTGCCAGTGCTGCAACAACACTCCGTTGCAGCTTCCAACACCATCGCGTGTCTCATCCACAATTTCAGAGTGTTTTCCAACCCTCCTAGGATATTTTTGGGTTCGATTTGGTCTGTTTTTTTTTGACCGGAAAACGTGATTTCAGACCTACAAATCGTGTTTCCCGGACCTAGCAAGCACCGAGGATTGACGAGGATGGACGTATAAGTCTATATGTACGCCCAATCCTCTATATGATCATGTAGACATCATCTTGGACGATCTATCCCTAGTCAAGTTCCGTCGTGGTCTCTCTTTTTCATCATGTCAGAAAGCAAGGGTGAAGTGTTTTCTTCTACCGGTGTCTTCAAGTGCCCGGCCTCCATCGTGAAGATGGATGGGACTAACTAAGAGTTATGGTCCATGCAGTTTCTCACCCTCATGCAGTGTAGCAACAAAGAACATATTCAGACAAAGCAAGAGCCAATGGATAAGACTGGGGAACATGCTTCATGGAAGCAAGACGATGCATATGCTCATATTTGGCTCTCCGAGACGCTCACCACGGAGATTGCAAATGATATTGTGAATCATCCAACGGCCAAGGCCATGTGGGATATCCTCGCTACCACATGTGGTCAAGCGAAGAATGAGAGCAAGATCCTCCAGTTTCAGTATGACATACTCTCGACCAAGCAGAATGGTCGGCCTCTTCATGCCCACTTGTCGCATCTTCAAGGCATGTTCGAGCAACTTCAAGGCCTTATGCCTATTACTACCAGCACAGAGCAAAAACAAGCATACTGAAATGCCACTATGACAGGGGTCTTTCTATCATCTCTTGATTCTGAGTACGATGCAGCACATACTCAACTGCTTACTAGAGAGACGATACCACCGATGGAGGAAGTATACAAGAGGCTGAGCAGAATCATTGGTAAATCCACTATCATGGTCCAAACCCCCTCTGCGATGGCTGCTTCTCGTGGCGGGGGTACTTCACAGTTTCGTGGGCGAGGACCCTGTGGTCGAGGATGAGGATGCCAGTGTGGCCCTTGCACATATTGCCACCGTCCAAGCCATTCTGAGGAGATATGCTATCAGAAGCATGAGTATCATGCGTCTGCCCGTGTAGATGAGCAGGCTGAGACTACTCTGGCTCCCTCTTATGATGCGAGACTCGACGATATTGTCACTCGATTGAGAGAGATAATGATCACACTGACTACACTTGTGGCAGGATCTTCAGATGTTGCAGCTACTGCTAGATCCTCTATGAGTTCTTCAGGTATAGCTTATGAACTTACCAGTTGTAGAAGCTCAAATTTGACAGACTGGATCATGGACTCCAATGTGTCTCATCATATGTGTGGTGATCGAGCACAATTTAGTTCTTACAAATATATCCTTCTTGGTAGATTAGTGGTGATTGCAAATGGGTCCATTTCCCCATTGTTGGTCAAGGAGAGATTGTCCTAGCCCCCTCGATGCGCCTACAGAATGTCTTACATGCACCAGCATTTCGGATGAGTCTTTTGTCCATTAGTCAGATTACAAAAGATTTACATCGTCGTGTCATATTTGACCCATCTTCTCTTGTGTTTCAGGACATACTCAGGGGCAAGGTGATTGGATGTGGATGTGAACAATAAGGGATTTACATACTGATCCAACCTCCTTTTGCTGGTGTTGTGAGCCTGCGACTATTCCTACTGGATCAGTCTCTCCGTTCATGTGGCACCTTCGCTTTGGGCATCTTCCTCTGCAGAAGTTATGTCATGTCCCCCCTCAGATCTCTACTCGTACCACCTTAAAGTGTGAGGCATGCCACCTTGGGAAGCACCATCGTTCCTCTTTTCCGACTAGCCAGACTCACCACAATAGTCAGCCATTTGAGTTATTTCATTTTGATATTTGGGGCCTTAGACATGTTTCCAATCATTAGGGGCATTGGTTCTTTCTAGTCATTGTAGATGATTTCTCCAGACTTGGGTTTTCTTGTTAAAAAATAAGTCTGAAACTGGTCATGTCATTAAATCATTTCTTATTGAAATAAAGAATATTTTTCTACTCATGTGAAGTTTATTCGTTCTGACAATGCCTTGGAGTTCTCTACTTTACAAATGTCTGATTTCCTCAGGTCTCTTGGTATTGTTCACCAGACTTCTTATGCGTACACATCGCAACGGAACGATGTTGTTGAACCCAAATGTGACACCCCTAAGGTCCGAGCACCCGTTTATGCCGCATTCACGGTACTTCATGCGATGTTTAGCGAATCTTGTACCGCGAATGCGGCGTAAACGGGTGCCCGGATCCAAGGGGCGTCACAATACGTATATATACAAATAAAATAAAATGGCATCTCACAAGGAATATTGTCGAGATCAGAAGAAGCTCCTTCCTACTGGAACCAGTTCTTTCATTATTGTTGATTTATTTCACAAAAATCTTAACATTATATACTGCAATTTCTCTTATTATAAAGATCATGAAGAGTCCAAATATCCAGGCTGTAAGACTTACACTAAATATACTTTATAGATATGTTTATTTTCTAAACTAGGTGTGTATGGGTTAAATTAAGGCATGATTTAGTTCTCGTTGATCATAGCAAGACCGACCTCGTTAATTGGTATTTTTATCCAAAAATCATCCCATACAGATAAGAAATCTGAGATGGACATATATATGCATGCACAAAGACATTAAAAACCAGTTACTATCCATGCAGTTGAATAAGTGGAGAAACACCTTGTAAAATATGTAAATGCCATATTGTCTGTTACTTAAATAAGTTAAGCAGGGGTTCATGCTTAAATTCCCAATTTACACATTCTTCCCTTGAGGAACAAGCCATTTAAATTTTAAATTGCAAATGTTAACTTTAAAGATATGGCTTAAGAATAGTCAAGGGAAACACATGCATGGTGACTTGCAGGTGTACAATTATAACATATTCTTAGAATTAAAATATGAACTAAAGATCGATCTTCGAGAACACCAAAGATTCCTAAAGCTGATCGAATAAATCATCGATACGTGGTAATGGATAACGGTTCTTCACCGTTCTCTTGTTCAACTGCCGATAATCGATGCATAATCTCATGGATCCATCCTTCTTCCTGACAAATAGAATCGGAGCACCCCAAGGTGAAGTGCTCGGCCTCACGAATCCCAAGTCAAGTAACCCCTGCAACTGCACCTTCAGCTCTCTTAAGTGCCATACGATAGGGAGCCATCAAGATTAGTTGTGTATCTGGTAGGAATGTGATCTCGAACTCGATCTCTCTCTCATCTGGTAGCTCATCAGGAAACACATATGGGTAGTCTGATACTACTCGGATGTCTTGTGCCATCAGCTCATGATCAGTTACCTCTGGAACAAATGTTAGATATGAATCACAACTGTGATCAACAAGTCTCTGAACTCTAAACACAGAAATATAAATGTACCCTCAAAATAGAACTTAGGCAAATCTGGAATCCTGAAGACAATCGACTTTCTAAAACAATCACAAGAGCATGATGAGTTGATAATCAATCCATGCCTAGAATCAAGTCAAACTCATCAAGTTGTAGTAGCAGACAATCTACGATCATCTCGTGACCGCCAATCAATACTGGCAAATGCCTGACTATCAGGGAAATGATAAACAACCGGCCACCTGGCCCACGGATGTAATATGGAGAAGATAGAGTCTCTGCAACTCTACCTAAAGAAGCTAGCAATCTCGATGCAAGGAAGGAATGTGTCGCTCCAGAATCAAACAAAACATGGAAAGTTATGCCTTTAAATGAGTTGTTTATATATATACATGAATCTGGTTGTTCTACTGGTACAGAAATTTAATTTTAAAGATGGGATTATCTGGATTTTGCCTAGCTGTGACTGTGAGCATCAACTATAGATATATTAAAAGATTTTTCTATGTGCATGCATCATTTATGTTATCAAATACTAATCACCTTTCTCATGATGTTTGATGTATAAAATTATGGGAGATTTGAGGTGGTTTTCATTATTATATTGTAGTTTTAAATGCATATATTAAGCTTATATAGCATATGGAAGTCTGAAATTAATAAATCCACTGCTTTCAACAGTATCACAGCATGGGTCTGTTGTATCTTCTCAATTCAAATTTGATCTAATTAGGTACAATCCTATCACCCCTTATCTTTGTTGCCATACATGTTGACCTACACATTTTGATGCCATTTTTCTAGTATAATGTGTCGATTGAGGTGGTTTGGGGGGGGGGGGGGTCATTTTAGTACGAATCATTTCCTCCTTGCCTGCTGCATAGAAAATTTGTTGAGATATTTATGAGGATATGTTCAATATGATGAGATTCCACGTACATCTCAAATTGGCAGATTCATTGTGGTCAAGTCTCACATTTGTTGTGATACATTGATATTTCATGGGTATGTTAATAACCAACTGCGAAGTCCATCTTTTCCTTCGTCAGATTGTTGGGATACATGTATGTATTGTCAACCTTTTATACATATATATTATGAAAGTTAATGAAATGAAATGATGGTGGCACATGTTATTATTGTTGAATTTGTGGTTCTTACATTGAATGCGAATGTTATATGTAAATAGCAATGCGAAAAAAATCCATGTATTTTCATATACTTAATGTGATCTTTATCGAATGTTGTATTGTGAATGTGGTGTAAACGGGTGTCCGGATCCGAGGGCATCACACCAAACACTGAGGTGCCCGTCTCGGGAATGGGGCTACCCGTTTACACAACACTCGCAGCACTGTATTCGATATGGGTCGCACTAGGTTACTGAAATTGATGGATTTTTTTTTTAGATTTGAAATGGCATGTATAAGCCACAAAAACGACAAGTGTCACTAATTCACATTGCATTATTTTTCATATACAGATACATGTAACAAATGAAACCTCATTATATACATGCATCTCGAAATGTAATAGAAGAGAAACAAAAAATATTTACATTATCTTGTACAAAAACTATAACATAAGTACCATAAAAAATAACTGCGGAATCTCGAGGTCAATTGTCATTCTACTGCAATGTAGGTAATTGCAGGTGCCTTGCTTGCCATACAAAAATAAAATAGGTATTTCATTGGTTCCAAAAAGAAGCAAGTAGATAGGTTTTGACATTAAAATTTAACAAGCTACTTGCATAGAAAATGGTTTTCAAGTTGTTCGGAATACGAAACCCCTGCTCACCCATCACCCCTTAACTTTCCATATATAGCATTTTTATTTATTGATTATGTGATACATGTGTAGGTTATCATCTTTTTATCACATATAGCTCAGTTGATGGATCTTGGGATTGCAGATGATGAGTCCTTGATCTGATCTTTATCTTTGTCTAATTTCGCAAGCCTAGTGGATAGTCGGTGGTCTTGGCCTGAGTGTGGCCTCGCACTGTAACCCTAAGGCGTGAAGAATGTCCTAGGGTTGGGGTGCCTCTGTAGGCATGCAGTGGAGTATAATGCATCTTAACTAAGTTCCCAACACGTCCACTAGCATCTCTTAACATCCGTAATAGCAAATTCTAATTTCTAATTTAATGTCGATGATTGATGATGATTGATGATTTTTATCTTACAATCCTTTTTATGCCAAATCTACTGGAAAAACAAGAAACAATCTCGAGAGCAGTGTCAACTCAACTATGACTTAAACTCAATTGTAGCCAATTTTAAATAGTAACTAAGTTCAACACCATCTAACCACTACCTTTTCCTCGCCAAGACCTATTGACGGAACAGTAGCCAAAACTCAAGCGATGAGGAAGCCTCCAAGAGAATCTTCCGTCTCGCCCTCCCAATGGAAGTGTGGTCCAGGAGAGGGTTAGGCACACTCCCAAACTGCGTCCCTGAGACAGTTGAAAGAGGACTTTTCGGACTAAGTCATTCCAGAAAACCGGTCCGATCGGTACGAGAAAACGAGCTCGTAAAGAAAATCCAAATCGAGGGTCCTCCAGTCTATGCACCCAAAAGAACACAGGGTCAGCGGAATTTGTCAAGAACCTGGATCCCAACGAAGCGTAAAAACACTGCGAAGCTCGCGTAAAAATCGTACAAAGGACTAGGATCCTAGACCCATGTACTAGGCGGTCGCTGCCCTAACTGGCTTCCTATCTCCCGTCCAGCCGAGGCTCATTACGTCCTTGCACAATCAGGTGTAAGGGTCACCATGACTGGCACAATTACCTGTCATCACTAATATTTATCAACTACGTATATGCTCTTGATTACAGATTCAGTTCATATTATCTTGTAAGGTTAGCTTTATAGATCTAAAATGATTCTTGCATGAGTACTAAAAGTTATCAAATCTAAAGTGGTCCTTGTGCATGCATGGGTTTTTACAAGATGGCATATATTGTTTGACCGACAATTTAACAAGATCCCATTTAACATAAATGAACTGTAAACATGTGTTTACAAGTTGACGAGATTGGTAGGGTTAGGGTTGTCCATAATTTTATTTGACGCTTCATAAAAATCTATTCCAAGCTACATTTGGACTCAACTGCATGTTACCCTCAAGTCCCTTTCCTACCAGAGTCCATTATTGCCTCCATTATTCTACATTTTTCTCATTACATGTCTTTCATCTTGCCTACAACCTCATTGTCAGAAACTATAAGATTGTCTCTTTCCAAAACCATTCAACATGAGGCAACCAACCAGCATCTTCCACAGCACCCATAGGAAGGATGATAAAGGTTGGCCATGATATCCAAGTGATGGATTGGTGACACACTTGTTGTTTTGTGGTTGTTTACATTATTGTGAATGTCATTCGAAATGCGAAAAATTTTCCCTCATTTTCTGTAACCTGATGTGGTCGATTACAAATATAATAATAGGAGTGTTGTGTAAACAGGTAACTCGGATCCGCGGGCTTCATACACTGGCCCTCCAAGTCCCACAGATAGTAGATGTGGGACTACACCACTAGATGTGGTAATTGGACCCTAGAGGGATCCAATTACACATCTATACATGAATAACACATATATTCCAACACTCCTCCTCAAGCTGGAGCATGCAATGCTCGGTTTGGACAAACAGAAAGAAATCTCAAACTCATAATACAAGACACTACAGACAATATCAACTCAACGCAAACACAACTGTCGGTTGTTGTTGAGGATGTTGCTTCTCATGTCGTGCGGGTGAGGAGGAACAAACGGGCTGGAGTGTGAGTCGAACTGGGTCTCCTCATCGGAGAACATGTGCTCTGTACTGCACCTGTCAAAGTCACTGAAACTGAAAGAGTCTCCTCGTCGGAGTACTCTGGTTCGCCACATGTAGAAGATTGAATCATGTGGACAACTGCTCCATCTCTGAAGGGCCGAACTGAAAAAGCCATGGAGACATCCTCGTCGGAGTCCGTGGTAGCTGGAGAATGGAGTCTGAAAAGTCTCCTCGTTGTAGAATAGGGTCTCTCCCATACTGGCTCAGAGAATGGGACCTCTACTCTGGAGTCCCTATGAAACCACATGAAAACCTTTTCCACATGGCATAGGGAATAAGATCTCTACTCTGGAGTCCATATGGATCACATAAAAACTCTAAGAACTAAAAAAATGGGGACCACATAAATGATGGCAAACACGTATACAACATATCGAAGACTCGAAAACAATCTGAACGTCGAGTCTGAATCTGAACTATAGAATCTGAAATCTGGCTGGCCCGGAATCTGGAGAACCTGATAATTTGGCATGTAACTCTATGCAATACTCCCCCTTTCTTCCATACTTGTCGGAAGACTATGACATCGACAAAGTTAGGAGGACAAGAAAATGGGCAGAAACAAAAACAAAAAAACATGCATAAGCCGTCTTAATTTTTTTCGGTATCTTTTTTCTTCTCAATTTTTTTATGAGTTGTTCCCTTTTTTTCTGATTTTTCTTTCTTCTTCTTCTTTTTCTCAATTATTGTCCTTTTTTTCCTTTTTTTAGCTGACTCCCCGTTTTTAAAGCGTACGTTTTTTACGTACCTTCCTTTAAAAAAGCATGGCCTCAAAAAAGGGCCCAAATTGCAGCAGCCCAATTGGGCTCTTGCCACTTTCTTTTTTCATGGCCCATTGGGCCTTTACAAAAATTTAATAGAGAAAGAATGAAAAAGGAAAAATGATGCTGCTTATTTAGTGGGAACCCCTCTCTTCGAAGGACGCCCCCCCTCGGGGTTTCTTCGACGTCGCGAAGGGGAAACGCCGCTGGAATGCGAGGCGGAGCGGGCTTCTATGGTTGTTGTCGCCACCTCAGCTAGAGGAGGCAACGCCTAGAGGTCGATGCTTGTTTGCACCGCTGAGTCATCGCTTGGAGTTGTACGTGGGAGAAAAGTTGTTGCAGGCTGCCACCGCCATCATGCGAAGGAGGAGTAGCACGAAGGAGGGTCGCTTGGAGGGGGAGTGCGCGAAGGATCCTCACAGCCTGGAGAAGATGTGCGGCGGAGGATGCGTCGCCTCCTCCTCCTTTGATCTGCGTTGCCGCTGGAGCTTTGGATGGGAGGAGCGTTGCCTGGACCTGCTTCTTCTCCTTCTTCTCGAGTGAGAGGAGGGCCCGATGAGGCGAGATCTTGCCGCTTGGAGATGAGAAAGGGAATCTCCTTGCCCAAGAAGGTGCGCATGCGAGGCCTCCTCTTCGAACTGAAGCCCCTCCTAGAGATACACGAGAAGATGCTCGCCGCCTAGGTTGACTGGAGGTCGATGAGACTATGCCTCGCGCACCGCCTGAATACCAATCGCAAAATCTGGAATTGAATCTCTTTTTCTGCAATGAATAGTTGCACGCGATGCACCGCCCTACAATGAACAGTTGCGCACGATGCGCCGCTGAAATGCTTCGATATGTGCCACCCTTTTGGAGGTGTGTCGCCTTGCGTGAGATCACTCAATAGGGCGCGCGATGCTGGAAAGGCTAGGGTTTTATTGGGTTTGGCAGGAGGGCTTGACCGTCGTGGGATCGTCGCTGGAGCTCTCCATTCGTGGTCGCTTGCCTGTAGATGCGAGAAGGATGCACACACGAGGGATCAACCGCCTTCTTCGAATCCATAGTTGCATGGTGCAGCATGTTTTGGGAATACCTAGGGTTCTCAGAACCCATGGTTGTCTTCAAGAGAGGTCGAAGGAGGCATGGAGGCTTCTAGTTCGTCGGCTTGGGATAGGGAGAGAGGCTTAGAGATTCAACATAATCGGATCTTCATAATAGGGTTTCGGGAAGAAACCCTAGAACATTGTTGATGACAAACTTCTTCCTTTGAGAATGGATCTACACCTTGAAACCTTGTTGGCCGGAACCAAGGTTTCAATATAAACCCTAGAACTTGAACAGAATTTGAACAAATAATAATAATCATCAAGAAAAATTTGACCATCGAATCTCGAATAAATCGCGGAAATAATTCCTCGATCGAAAAAGTAATCAAAAAGATTTTTACGTAATTTTTAAATGTCGAAAAATAATATAAATTTGATGTCATTTGGTTGTGATAAGTCATTGTTTCATAGAGTTGGATATTATATGCATTTGATGGCATTTTTATCAAACAACATGGGTTTTGTTTAGTTCATAACAAACCACCTTTTGCACATTCCATGTAATTGGTGATCCAACGGTTACTACATGATAAGAGATTGTCTTCGATATGTGATTGCCTTAAAATAATGCAGCCACATCCACTTTTTTCAATCACTTTTTTTATTTTTCATTTTTAGTTACTCTTTTGTGAACGAAATTTTGACCGCCGGTCGGAATGGTTTATGGATTGCGAACATCTACAGTGACCGAACCTGACAAGATAGAAATTACGATCCATGAAATGATAAGTACTTGAGCATGTACTTGTAAACCCCCAATTTTCCAATATAAATGTTGGCCTACCTATATACGCGATAAATCGTAAAATCATTTGAGTATGTTGATGGAACTCTTTATCTCTTAGATCTTGTAGGCTACTGAATTAGTTCTTCTACAGTTGATAAGTGATGTACATATCTTTCTCTCAATCGACGATCCCTCCTCTCAATCAACATCCCTTTTGCACTCCTACTTCAAATTTCGTCTATGGGCTCCATATATTAGTATAAGAGAACCGGTTAAATATCTCTTTTCTCACATGGGTAGGAGAGGTTACTGACCTCCTCACAAGTTTTTTGAAATTTGACATCATTTGTTTTAGTTCTAGATATCTCTTTTCAAAAAAATCAAATTCTCTATTGAGCCTTTGTTTATATGATTTTTTGGAGTAAGAATGACTTTATGTCCAAAATCGCCATTTGTTTGAAATATAATTTGGATCATGGCTTTGTTGTCTACTTAGAAAATATTTACATGAGAGTTCAAAGTATTTGTGACCATACATCATGAAAAAAAATGGTGAAGCCTTCTCCCATTATAAGTAGGGTCATCTACATGGATTCTTGCTCAAATCTATGTTAAAAGATTCGAGTATTTTTTATGCCGGTTGTCGACTACCTACTGCAACATCCACAAGGGGGATTTGAACCCTGGACTTTTGGGTGGTAGGCACACTGCACTACCACCACACCATTTAAGTGGATACACCATCATATCCACAAAAAAATGGTGAAGTCTTCTCTCAGTATAAGTATGGTCGTTTACATGGATTCTTGCTCAAATCCATGTTGAAAGATTCGACTATTTTTTATGCTGGTTGTCAACTACCAAACACAACCCCTGTAAGGGGGATTAACCATCATTTCCACAACATATGTAAAAAACTATGTTAGTTTATTGATATCAATTTTTTTCATACTAACCAAATAATTCAATGCCACACATGGAAGACTGCATATGATCATAGTACCGCATAGCTTGTGACTAACATTTGTTAATTATATAATATATGTTATGTGACTAACATATATTATTGTATCATAGAATATGTTATGGTATTTACATTTATGCGCATATAATATATGTATATTTAGTGTGTAATACTTTGAATTATTTATATTATAAGATATCATTGGTTATAGTTACAAGTATTGTATCACACATGCGCAAGTTGTAGTGTGATTGGCATATTTTGGAGGGCCACAAAAGTGGTAGAGGAGAGAATATAGGAAATATTATGTAGAAGAATAAGAAAATATCGAATTTATAATGGTGACCAATATTCTGAAATGGCGGGACAACATTATGAGGATTTGAATAAGAAAATATCGAATTTATTAATGGTGACCAATATTCTGAGGTGGTGGGACAACATTCCAAGGATTTGGATGCACAGAAGATGATGAATTTGTAGTAGTAACAAGTTGCTACCACTAGAAGACTAATACAACCTCATTTACAGCAAGTGAAACTTTTTATTCGCATAAGCAGACAGTTGATTATTATTGGCTAGAAGCACAAAGTGTTGTGACTATACAGGCTCGATGGCAACTCGAAATCGCCTCAACGCCTTGAAAGCACCTTGAGGTGTATGAAGCACACACCTCAAAGAAGCTGCTTGAGATTATAGCCTCGAGGCGGTTTTGACTAAGAAGTGCCTCGAGGCACATGCATCAATGCCTCAAGGCATGTTTTAAAAACCATGATTGAGATCATGTGATCTCTAATTAGTTACTAAGTTGAGTAAATTAGAGGGTCATTAGGGTTTGTTAGGATTTCTTTTCATTGATTTAGAATTTGTATGCATGTTCTCTCCTATATGAGAATAATGGATAGATGGTAACATGGTACGAAATATCGTGATATATCTCTAATATATTGATATCGAATGGGTGAAGGTTTCAAAATTAACATATATATCGATTTCAAGGATATCAACCTATACCCCACTAATATCTCGTGAGATATCACCAAATTAGTTAAAAAATGAAAAATTTCTGTATAAAATTTCTCATATATCGACGGATACCACCAATATGGGGGTAGATATTTTACTCATATCACCCATTTTAAATTTTTAATTTATTTCTTTGGGATTTCGCTTTGTATCTACTCTTGGTATTAAAAAATGCGTTATGATTTATACA
The DNA here is from genome assembly GCA_037367405.1 of Ottelia alismoides. Classification (NCBI taxonomy): domain Eukaryota; kingdom Viridiplantae; phylum Streptophyta; class Magnoliopsida; order Alismatales; family Hydrocharitaceae; genus Ottelia; species Ottelia alismoides. The sequence continues at coordinate 245,464 of JAZKJV010004455.1, read as the reverse complement.
TTTTTTCAAACCCCCCCCCGGCAATGTTGTGACCTTACATCAAGAAATGAATAAAAAATTTTATGTAGTATGACAATGGAATTTTCCTTCATTCGATATTTTGGTTAAAGCATATACAATTAAAGAGGCATACACATGCATTTAGGTTGAAAGGTTTGTGATTTCGGAAATGATGCTATAGTATGATATTACATGCTATTAAGAAAACTGTAGTATAATATAAATAATTCATACATTTAAAGTACCAAATCTTTAAAAAATATAAAAAATCCCATCACATAGGTGGGCACCTTATACCTCGCCTTATCGCATCATACATCATGACTGCCACGACTATATGAGGCATGTGCCTCGCCAATTTCAACTGAGATGATTGCCTTGAGGCTAAAAGGCACCAACTCACCTCGAGGCGTACACCATGATGGTTGGAGTTCTCTTAGTTGTACTAGATCCAGAGTACGATGTTGCACGTACACAACTTCTCACTGGAGCTACCATACCTCCCATGGAGGCCTATAGCTGTCTCATCAGGCTTCTCATGCCTCCTACTGCCACTACTCAGCCCTATTCAGTGATGGCCGCTTCTCATGGCAAAGGACGGACGACCCAGTTCAGAGGACGCACCCCTCGTGGCAGAGGCGGTGGACATCAGTGTGGCCCTTGCAGCTATTGTCGTCGATTAGGACAAGCATACAACACAAGCTATCAGAAGCATGTATATTACTATATCCTACGTCTGCTCACGTGGTAGAATAGATTGAACTATCAAAGACTCCAGCATCCCAGGTTGATCCTCGCCTAGATGATATTATCTCTCGTGTACGAGAGATCAAGACTCATATTGCAAGCACCACCACCACAGATACCGCAGTCGCAACCAGAGCTTCTTCGAGCACCTCAGGTATTTCTTACACATTTACCGGTAGTAGTGGTACATATATGACAGAGTGGATTATGGACTCTGGTGCTTCCCACCATCTATGTGGAGACAAAGCCCAGCTGAGGTCCTACAGGACATACCTCCTAGTAGATGGGTTGTCATTGCTAATGGGGTCCACTTACCCACCACGGGACAGGAGGAGGTGCATTTGACGCCATCTATGCGTCTTCAGAATGTTTTATATGCTTTTGACTTTCAGATGAATTTACTTTCCATTAGTCAGATTACTAAGGATCTGCATTGTCGTGCCATTTTTGACCCTTCGTCTCTTGTGTTTCGAGACATACTCACGGGCATGGTGATTGGATGTGGCTGTGAGCAGCAGGGGCTCTACAGTCTGGTCCAACCTCCTCATGATGGTGTCTCTACTATACCTATTGGACCAGTCTCACCATATCTAAGGCACCTTCGTTTTGGCCACCTTCCCCTGCAGAAGCTATGTCATGTTCTCCCATAGATTTCCACGAGTTCTTCCTTCTAGTGTAGGCATGTCAACTTGGGAAGCATCACCGTTCCTCCTTTCCATCTCGTCTCGTCAGAGTCGGAGCAGTTCTCAGTTGTTTGGGCTCATCCATTTAAATATCTGGGGTCCGAGTCGTGTCCCTGATCACTAAGGACACTGTTTTTTTCTGATCACTGTCAATGATTTTTCTAGACTTTCTTGGGTCTTTTTATTGAAGAATAAGTCTGAGGTTGTGTATGTTATCAAATCTTTTATTAATGAGATAAAAAAAATATTTTCTGCCAATGTCAAATATCTTCGTTCTGATAATGCCTTTGAGTTTTGCACCTTACAGCTTTTTGAGTTTCTTAGATCTCTTGGAATTGTTCACCAGACCTCACGTGCTTATACATCTCAGCAAAACGGTATTATCGAGTGCAAACAGTGGCCAGAACCTTGTTGATCCAGAGTCGTGCTCCTCATACTTATTGAGGTGATACGGTCCTCATTGCATGTTACCTAGTAAATTGCAAGCCCTCGTCTGTGTTGAGAGAGAAGATACCTTTCTCGATAGTGTTTCCTGAGAAGGATCTTTTATCCCTTACACCTCGTGTGTTTGGTTCGGTTGCTTTTGTTCATGATTTCTCTCCAGGTCGTGACAAGCTCTCTCCCAGAGTTGTCAAGTGCATTTTTATCGACTACTCACCTACCCAGAAGGGGTACCATTGCCTTGATCCGCTTAGGCAGAAATACTTTGTCATTGCTGACGTTACTTTCTTTGAGTTTGTCACGTATTTTTCTCCTACAAGTGACAGATTAGCCCCATCGGACTCTGACGCTGAGGATCTACATGCCTCCTACTATCATACCACCACCTCTACCTACTCGTGCTCTACCACCGCCACCGCCTCCACCACTACCACCACCTACACCTACTCGTGCTCCTCCACATGCTCCTATGGCTACCTCTAGACCACCACCTACTATGACTTAGTTTTTGCCATGTGTGCTCTTAGTTTTTGCCATGTGTGCTTACTCGCTGGTCTCGCTCTATTCCCCTAATCACAGGCCTTGCCCATCATCCATCATGTCTCAGGTATGTAATGAGCACATTGTTTCTACTGATCGCGCTACTGAGTTGTCTGTGCAGTAGGAATCCATACAGGATGAGCAGGTGCCTTCTCAAAGGGGGAACTTATAGGTTTAGGACTTGGCAGATGATCTTGATGTGCAAATTGCTCTGCGAGAGCAGAGGCGTACATGTGCTACTTATCCTCTTGCAGCCCAAGTTTCCTTAAGCAGACTGTCAGAAGATTTCAGGAGGTTTACCTTAGTACTATTAGCTGTGAAGATACCACGGACATATTAGGAGGCTTTATAGGACAGTCACTGGAGGTTAGCCATGAATGAGGAGATAGTCGTTCTAAAGTCGTGTGGTACTTGGAGTTTTGTTTCAGCTCTAGCTGGCACATCTGTTGTTGGGTGCAAGTGGGTGTTCATTGTGAAGCACCATGCAGATGACAGTGTGGATCGCTATAAGGCGAGACTTGTGGCACGTGGGTTCATCAAGACATATAGGGTGGACTATCAGGATACGTTTTCTCCAGTTGCCAGACATTACACTCTGTGTATCCTTCTTTATGTTGTTGTGACATGAGATCCGCCCCTTTGCTAGCATGATGTGAAGAATGCCTTCCTATATGGTGATCTACCGGAGGAGGTCTACATGCAGCAACCACCTAGGTTTGCTGCTGAGGGGGAGTGTCAAAGGTTTGCATGCTACACAAGCTATCTATGGCCTTAAGCAGAGTCCAAGAGCATGGTTCCAGAAGCTCTCAGACTTCATAGAGCAACAGGGGTTTGTGCAATCGGTTACTTATCACTCTTTGTTTGTGCACAGAACCCAGAGAGGTATCGTTGTCATTCTTGTTTATGTTGATGACATGATTGTTATAGGGGATGATGAGCAGGGCATTCAGGTTGCCAAGGACTTCCTAGATCAGCAATTTGTGACCAAGGACCTTAGTAGTTTACGTTACTTCCTTGGACTGGAGTTTGCCAGGAACCAGCGAGGTCTTGTGATGACCCAGAGGAAGTACGTTACAGATGTTCTTTCAGAGATGGGTATGGCAGATTGCAGACCTGCTACTACTTCTATGGACCCGAGCATGAAGCTTTATGATAGTGACACTAAGGAGGTCAACAAGAGGAGGTACATGGAGCTTGTTGGCAAGCTCTTATATGTGATGATTACCAGGCCAGACATATCCTTTGTCGTGAGCAAAATGAGTCGGTTTCTGGAGCAGCCCAGACAGGAACATATGAATGCGGTCCATATGATTCTGAGGTATCTGAAGACATCACCTGGCATGCAACTTCTTTTCAGCAGAGGTACATCTCTTTCAGTTACAACATGTGCAGATGCAGATTATGCTTGGTGTCCAAAGGATAGGATATCTACTTCAGGCCTCGTAGTGTTCATAGGAAATTCCCTGATTTCATGGAAGAGCAAGAAGCATACTGTTGTTGTCAGATCGAGTGTTTAGTCAAAACACAAGGCCATGGCGCAGGATAGCATAGATGATGTGGGTCAGATCTGTTCGTACTGACCTGGCTATTGAGGTGCATCTTCCCATGCACCTCCAATGTGACAACCAGGTAGCTCTTTTCATTACAAACCAGGATTGTAAAAGTCGCCTGACTGGCCCGACTAGTAGGTCCGACTAGTCTAGTCAGTGGGGTGGCCAACTGAGTACCGACTAATTCCGACTACGTATACTAGTCGACCAATTTTTTGCTTGGAGATACCATATTCTTATATGTTTTACTTTTTTTAAAAGCAAACTTATTATAATATGCTCAGTGTTTTATTTAAATTCAATTACTTTTTTATTTTATTATAATAGTATAAAAATGTGCAAAATCTATGTAAATATATGTATAAAAATGAGATATATATTTAAAATAAACATAAAATTCAAAGTTGATTAAAATCCGACTAAATCTGATTAGTCGTCCGACTGTCGATTAATCCTTAATCAGTGACCTAACCGACTGAGTACCGACTACCGACTTTTGCAACCTTGTTGCAAACAATCATGCCTTCCATGAGAGGATCAAACACATAGTGGTGGACCGTTACTACACTCGTAACATGATACATAAGAGTCTTATCACCACTACTCATCTCAGCTTTGGAGACCAGACAACAGATATTCTTACTAAGGCCCTAGACAGAGGGCCTTACAAAAGATGTTCCAAGATGAGCTTGATCGATATATACGCTCAAGCTTGAGGGGGGTGTTGAGATATTACTTATCTTTCATATTGTTTATGTATTTCCTTTTTCTTTTGTCTTCTTCCTGTAATTTGCTCAATCGATTTCTATCATATATAAGAGAACCCTAGGGCCTCTCAATAATGCAATTCATTCTTTCATCTCTATACAAATCTTGAACCATTGATCTAATGTCATGCGTGTTGAGATAGTTGGTTTTATCTGTCCTTTATTCACATTCCTTATTCCTCTGTCTACTTTATGTAGTTTTTCCATAGGGCTTTTCTCCTATATAAGAAAGTCCTAGGGTAGCAATGTACACAATTTCTTTTTCCCTTTCCACAAGTTAACAGAGCGACGGTCCTAGGCCAGAGCATGTGCCCTAGCCGTCCCCTCCCCACCAAAGCCCTAGCCGCCACCTGCAGCCACCACCGTCGCCGCCCAAGGAGAGGCCCCAATCCTCCGCCAATCCTCATGGCACCGTCGAGGTCGCCATCCATTGAGGCTTCGAAATTGCTGCCATGAGCGATTTGATGTACTGTTCAGTCTGATTTTGATGTTTTCAGGGTGGTTTTGATCTAAACCACTCTCGTTATCAGGAGATGTCTCTAACGAATGGAAGAGGTTGTAGTATGAGTCTACACCCACAACCATCTTCACGTATGTATGTGTAGATGTGTTCATCCTTGTCTACAACCCCAGTCATCGTAGTGGTTGTCATCATGTTAGATAACAGGGTCGACTCTAAGGTCGACGTTCTATTCTCGGGTACCTTCAAAGGTCCAGCACCCATTGTCAAGACGAATGAGACTAATTATGAGTTATGGATTATGCAATTCATGAGCCTAATGCAGTGCAACGGTAAGAAACACATTCTGATGCAGGACGAACCAATCGACAAGACTGGGGTTAATGTCTCGTGGGAGGCAGATGACGCATATGCGCGTGTCTGGTTGTTCGGGACGATGTCCATGGAGATAGCCAATGATATTCTGAGCCCGCCCACAGTGAAGGCAATGTGGGACATCTCATTGTTAATTACTCGTAGGCAAAGAATGAGTCGAAGATACTGCAACTTCACCATGATATCTCACATTTAAACAGAAAGGCCATCCTCTTCATACCATTTACACTTCTCTCAGGGGTATGTTTGAGAAGCTTCGTGGTTTCATTCCCTTGACTGCTTCGCTAGAACAACTCAAGGCTTACAGAGATTCAGTGATGACCGGAGTCTTTCTAGCAGCTCTTGATCCCGAACATGATGCAGCTCGAACATGAGGCATCTACCACCACATCAAGTACTGCAATGATTTTACTAGCTGTTACAGAGTAGATTTGTCAGAATGGATTGTGGATTCAGGAGCTTCACACCACCTCTGTGGTGATAGAGGACAGTTTAGCGCATACAGATCGATTCCGCTAGGCAGATCTATAGTGATAGCAAATGGGACCCACTCTCTCATTATCGGACGGGGGGGGGGGGGTTCAGTTGACTTCGGTAATGAGTCTACAGTATGCTCCTGATTTTTCTATGAATTTATATTCTATTAGTCAAATCACCAAAGACTTACAATGTCATGTCATGTTTGATCCGTCTTCTCTTGTGTTTCAAGATATTCTTATGGGTAGAGTGATTGGATATGTTCGTGATCAAAGAGGTCTCTATAGACTGGTTCAGTCCCCATATGATGGTGCTTCGACCATTCGTACTGGAGTACGAGGTTTTTCAGCTTGGGAAGCACCACCGATCTACTTTTCAGAGTCGTCAGGATCGTAGTAGTCATAGTATTTTTGAGATGATTCATCTTGATATTTGGGGTCCGAGTCACGTCCCAGACCATCAAGGACACATTTTATCTTGTAGTAGTTGACGATTTTTCCAGACTATCTCGGGTATTTCTACTTAAAAATAAGTCTGATACTAGTCATGTTATTCAGTCCTTTATTAATGAAATAAAGAATGATCTTTCTGCTAATGTCAAGTATATTTGTTCTGACAATGCCTAAAAATTCGGTAGTTTACAACTTTCACAGTTTTTCAGAATCCTTGGTATTGTTCATCGGACTTCATGTGTGTCTACATTCCAACAAAATGGAGTGGCCAAATGCAAACATCGTCACCTTTTGGTGTCACCAGAACCCTCTTAATTCAGAGTCGTGCTCATCATTCCTATTGGGAGATGTGATTCTAACTATTTGCTACATGGTGAATCGCATGCCATCATCTGTGTTGGGAGAGAACATTCCATTCTTGATTGTGTTTTCCAAGAAGGATCATTTCTCCCTCACTCCTCGTGTATTTGGGTCAGTTGCCTTTGTTCATCATACATCTCATGGCCATAACAAGCTCTCTCCTAGAGCTGTCAAGTGTGTCTTTGTGGGGTATTCTAGGACTCAAAAGAGATACTATTGTTTTGATCTTGTTTGATGGAAGTATTATGTTAGTGTGGATGTCACTTTCTTTGAGTCTATTATGTTTTTCTCTCCAACAAGTGATAGGTTGCTTCCTTTAGAGTCTGGAGAAGAGGTATACATGCCTCTTTCTCCGGTTTCGTATACCACGCCCATGACTCCTGCACCTCTCACTTCTTCACAGCCATCCTCACCACCACCTCCTCCACCGCCTCCACTAGCCGCTTCTATCTTTTTGCTACAAGTTTACACACGGAGACCTCATGCTCATGAGCCTCCATCATCCAGCACGCCCCAGGTAAGTTCTGAGCACTTGGGTTTTACTGACGACATCGGCGATTTGCATTTACAGCAAGATGAGCAGGTGGTTATAGATGTTCCTATCTCGATCACTAAGGCGATTGAGGACCTTGGGGTGCCCAATGCCTTAAGAAAGCAGAGTCGTACATGTGCTATGTACCCTCTTGCTTCCCATGTTTCTCTTGCATGTCTCTCAGAGGAGTTTCAGAGGTTTGTTGTTGGACTATCTGCTGTAGATATACCACAGACATATCACGAGGCATTACAGAATAAATAGTAGTGTCTTGCTATGGAGGAAGAGACGGTTGCGTTACAGTCTCGTGGCACGTGGAGTATTGTTCATGCTCCGCCTGGTGTACCTATTGTGGGAAACAAGTGGGTGTTTACAGTGAAACACCATGCAGATGGTACCGTGGATAGATACAAGGCAAGGCTTGTTGCTCGTGAGTTCACAACTATTAGGATACGTTTTCTCTGGTCGCTCGACATTCTACATCAAGGATTCTAATTTCTGTTGATGTGGTACGTGGCTGGCCTCTCTTTCAGTTAGATGTCAAGAATGATGTCTTGTATGGTGACTTGCAAGAAGAAGTCTACATGCAGAAGCCACCAGGATTTGCTGCTGAGGGGGAGGTCTCATATGGTTTGTAGATTTACTAGGCTATCTATGGCCTTAAACAGAGTCTGAGGGCTTGATTCCAGAAGCTCTCTGAGTTGATTGAGCAGCAGGGTTTTGTCAGATTGATTGCAGATCACTTCTATTTCATTCAGAGATCCTAGAGAGGCATTGTTGCTATTTTGATTTATGTGGATGATATCATTGTTACATGGGATGATAAGAAGGGTATTTAGGCAGCTAAGGATTTCCTTGGACAGTAGTTTGTAACCAAGAACGTTGGCAATCTTTGTTATTTTTTGGCCTTGAATTTGCGAGGAACGAGCGTGGCATGGTGATGAGTCTAATGACGCAAAGAAAGTATGTTACTAATCTCCTAGCTGAGATGGACATGACAGGATGTAGACCTGCTACTACTCCCATGGATCTGAATGTTAAACTCTATGATGATGACACTGAGGAGGTGATATGACGATATAGAGAGCTTGTTGGGAAGCTTTTATATGTCACCATTACCAGACCTGATATATCCTTCGCAGTGAGCAAAGTTAGTCAGTTGATGGAGCAGCCTAGGCAGGTACGTATGGATGATGTACACATGATATTAAGATATTTGAAGACTTCTCTAGGTGCAGGACTATTGTTCAGTAGGGACACATCCCTTACAGTTACAGCTTGTGCTGATGCAGATTATGCATGATTCCGTAAAGACATGAAGTCTACTTCAGGCTTCGTTGTCTTTGTAGGGAGTTCACTTATTTCATGAAAGAGTAAGAAACAGACGGTTGTTGCTAGATCTAGAGCCGAATCAAAATATAGGGCCATGGCACAAGGTAGAACAGAGATGATGTGGGTCAGATCCGTCCTAACTGACATGACTATTGAGGTTCCACTTCCCATGCACCTCCAATGCGATAACCATGCCGACATGTTCATAGACAATAATCCAGCCTTCCATGAACGAACCAAGCATATCGAGTTAGATTGCCACTACGCTCGAGATATGATACAGAAGAGATTTATCTCCATTTCTCATGTTACTTCAGGAGATCAGACTGCAGATATGTTCACTAAAGCACTTGCTAGAGGCACATTCCATCGTTGATGTTCCAAGCTGAGCATGATAGACATACATGCTCTGACTTGAGGGGGAGTATTCAGATAGTTGCTTTTATCTATCCTTTATTCATATTTCTTATTCCTTTGTCTACTTTATGTAATTTTTCAATAGGGCTTTTCTCCTATATAAGAGAGCTCTAGGGTAATAATGAACACAATAATTTTTTTCCCTTTCAATAATGTGAAATGTCATACTTCATACATAAAAAGAAAGTTCTAGCCCTTTTTTAATTTAGGAAGAGTCTAGGCTTAGGTTAGAGTAATTATTTGTTATGCACTTTATCCTACATCATTAATAACTTCAAGTTATTGTTCTTAGCAAAAGTAAGGCGCAAATCAACTATACGTATAAGCAAGCACGAAACAACCAAGATATATGATTTACAAGATTCACCTGTAATCAAGTTATGCCCTCAGTGACGGCAGTAGATCTCTCTATATATGGTGAAAGAATTGTAGTACAGAGAATTTTTATAACCACGACTTTGCGAGGTTTATATAGCACCTCCATATAGATGGATCCCCATAATCCTTATATGAATCCCAATAAAAAAAAGATCTAAACTATAATATAAATAAGATACGAATCCCGATACAAATAAGATCCTAATCGAATACAAATTGCTAGACTAGGATTCAAGGCCCCTTAACAATCTCCAAATTGAACTGGATCCTATGATAACATAATAATAACTGCTAAAGACTACACCATAGCCTTCCACTCCAAGGGGATACCGCCAACAATTAACATTGAACAAGTTCAAACGAAATTTATACTTGCCTTCAGGAACTGCCTTGGTGAGTATATCATATGGTATCATACATGGTAACCTTCTTCACCTTAATCATCTTCTTAGAAACAGATATATCGATACATGACATCAAATGTCTTGTCCTCTCATGATATACTTGACCATTGGCTAAGAATATATGGTGAAACGGCCACAATATATGATAGCTTGATCATGTTGTAATTGCAAATCAATTCCTCCAACTAAACCTTTCAACTAAAAGCATTCCTTCACAACTTCAGTCAAAGTCATATAGTCACAGCTCGGATACGATGCAGAGGTAGGAAATGCGGAATAGTAATCAGAACAAGAATGAGATACAGAAATATGAAAACATGGAACACTCAGAATTTACGTGGAACCATACTCCCAAAGGAGAGGGATAAAACCACGAGAGAAGGCCTCAAAGGGTTGGCTCTTTTATTTAAGTTTCTCAGTGCAAGGATGTGGGGCTTTTTATATAGCCTCATAGATAGATCGCAGTCCTATCGCTCATCCATGTGGACTAAACACGAGTGGGGGTAATTAGATCTCGGAGAGATCCAATTCAATGTTGTAAAAGTCGGCCAACTAGATCGACTAGTCGAGTCGGTGGGGTAGCCGACTCGACTAGGCCTACTCGGCCATTAGTCAGTTAATCCGACTAATCAGGCCGACTAATCATCCTAGTCGGCCGACTACTCGGCCGACTTTTACGTAGAACTTTTTATTTTTATTTTTTTCTTTTTTTAAAAGCGAACTTATTCTACTATACTTAATGTTATATTTAAAGCCAACTACTACTTTTGTTTCATTATTATAGTATAGAAAATGTACAAATCTATGCAAATATATAAGAATATATGTATAAAAAATAATTTATATATTTAAATAATTAAAAAATTCAAAACTGACTAATGGCCGACTAAATCCGATTAGTCGCCCGACTGTCGATTGATTCATAGTCAGTGACCACACAGACCGCGTAACGACTATCAATTTCTATAACCTTGATCCAATTACCCCTTACATACAACAGAGTACTTAGACTCCGTCTTTCCAAGCAGAATTTTCCGAGCAACATTTGGAGAACTTCTTGGACATGCTGAAGAATTTGGAGGCTAGGTTACCCTCTACAAGAACCATTGGGGTGGTCCATGTAAACCCCCGAGGACCCGGGTACCCATTTACACACATTTCGCACTATTGCATTCATTGGCATCGCATTAAAAGTATGAATTTACGGGGAAATTTTTCGCGCTGCAATAATTACAAATGACATTCCAACCACATTCATCAGGTTCAACAAGACAATTGCCACCAAAATTTTTTATTTCATTTATTTTTATAATATATACAAGTGTACATCAGAGTTTGACAGTACATACAGAATCCTAAAATTTTTAAGCAAAAGAGAAAGAAAGCATAATACATCATAATTTGAACTAAAAACTGAAACAAAAACAACATACCGTCTGGTATAAACCCTATCGTTTGGAATAATCAAGAGCTACTGAACAGCAGGCTTTTTGCCTGCCAAAACATGTTTAGGAAAGAAGAGGTGTCAGCGGTTGCTGGTACCTCCCAAATTATAAAAATAAATAGACATTTAATATGTTCAAAAGCAAGCAAGTAGAAAGGTGGAACAAGTAAAGTTTACATCTACTTGCGTAAATAAAAAAAGTTTCAGACTTGTAAGCATCTCCCATAAGCACCCATCATTCCAACATTTTTCATTTTTAACATATTTATTTTGTAATCAAATGTTCATAATTCTAGGAGTGTGTGTATATGTATATATCTATATTATCATATTGACCAGATATCATATCTGTGGATTTGTCGATGTGAAAGATGGAATTAGATATGTTTATGAATTTACTTGATTCTCAAGTCCAATGAGTAGTTATTTCTTATCAACACAACTTTTGTTTATGACTTCTTCAAATCTTACTTCCATTGTCTCAGATGTAACTCTAGATAATGTAGATATAGATATGGATGATCTGGATGTAGAATCGCCAAGTCTGTTGGCGAAAGTAAAATTCAAGCGGTGAGGTAGCCCACAAATGGCTCTTCCGTCTCGCCCTCTAATTGGAAGTGCGGTCCAATAGAGGGACGGGTCTACTCCAAAACTACGCCACTGAGACGGGTGAGAGACTCTCCGGAAAAGTCACTCTAGAAAAACGGCCCGACTAGTACGGGTAAATGAGCTCGTACGTAAAACTGAAAACCGAGGATCCCCCGCCTGGGTATCCTAAAAAAAGGTCAGGGGAATGATCTAAAGTCGGGATCCCAACGAGGTAAAAAATCACTACGAGCTCGCGTAAAACCGTGAAAGGACTGGGATCCTAAACCCGCACACTCGGCGGCCACTGCCCTAACTGAGCTTCCTATCTTCCGTCCAGTTGAGGGTCACCGCACCCTTACACGGTCCGGTGTAAGAGTCATTGTGACCGGCCAAATTAATTGTCGTAATAGACTCATTAAACCAAGTCAATGCATCTTATCCAACAATTCTGATAGTAGTTACCTTACAATTTCATACCCCACATCTTAGCCATTCGTTCCCAGAATATTCCAATGGTGGCAATTAAATGACAATGTTTAATGCCATTTTATGATTGAATAGGCTCCCTATAACTATTTTTTTTACAATCATAGGTTAATATTGGGTATGTCTTAAATTACCTCTTTTGGTATTACATGAAGATAAATTACACGATTGATGTAAGAATCGAGTCAATTCAAGTAGATATTCCAATTCACGAATATGAAGTATGTCAACTTTTTCAAATGGTTGATCATCACCCAAATAGTTTCTTCCCATCTGGAATTCATGGCAATCTCATGAGGAAGTCCACAAAAATGTTCTTTCATTTCCATTCAGGAATGGGAAGATGAGGCAACAAATCAGGAGATCGGTGGCTCGATGGTAAGAAGCCTTTGCTTATTGACAAGTAAAGCAAGAGCTAACAAACTCAACCACATCCTTTATCATGTCGGCCACCAAAAATGCACATGAAGAACTCTATGTATCTTCATCATCACAACTGTATAACGAAACATTAGTACAATGATCTTTACGCATGGTATTTCTCTTCAAACAAAGAGTAAGCGGTGATTATTGTATATAAAACCATCATGCACCAGGAAACCCCTGATCTCCTCCTTCTCAACCTGGTGCCTCAAGTTTCTTCCAAGTATGTCATCTTTTTGCCTTGTTTTGTCATATCACAACTATCTAGCATGTAGCATGGTTAAATGGTAGGTTTTTCACTCAAATAATGTGATAAGTACATTCTATAATGTATGGTCACCATTCAAGAAAATTACATCCTCTTACAGTATAAACAATAACATTTCTCTTACTAAGTTTGCAAGAAATAACATAATCATAATCTTACAAAAGCTCTAACCAAAATCTATGTTTCATGTTGTGCTTTTTCTATCAAATAGGCATTTGAGGCACTATGACCAGTTAAAATCTCAAAAGTATTACCATTCGGATAACACCTCCATGTCCTCAGAGCGAAGACCATTAGAACTATCTCTAAGTCATATCTCAAGTTCAAGGTAGATATTCTAAAAAAAATAAGATTTGAAGGATGGAGTTAATCCCAAGGGTACAATCAATGACCATCATTTTCTTCAATGAAACAAGTTCTCGGCTAGGTTATCAGTAAAATAGTCATAATGTAAGTATAATCAATGCTTGCAAAAGTTAATCCATCCAACCAATATCATACTCTCATGAGGAACACTGCATGAGTAAATTAAACAAAAACTCCAAAACCCGCTTCCTACCACTGGTTTGTATTATTTTTTTTCCATAATCTATCAATATTTTTCTAGAATCTATAATTAAATTTCTAAGATAGATTTCCAAGATGCAGAACCAAATTAAGATGATAAAAACTTGAAGATACATGGCAGCAAAGAAGATAAGGGAAACTGTACACATGTGTGGCAGCAAGAGACAGGGAGGAAATGTACATATGATCTAGTGGAATGAGCATGCATGGCAGCAAGGAGGATTAGGGATAGGATTGTACCTTATTTGGATCAAATTTTGGAGAAAGGAGGGTTGACTCTTGCATGCATGATCACCAATTCAATGAGTAGCTTCCTCCCTAGACTTCTTTGCCTGCTGCATTTTCTGGAGCTCAGAGAAGCATTCCAAGACTGCTGGACAGCAGCAGGAAGAGGAAAAAAGATGGTCTCTTCAGCTGGAATTTGTTGGGAATTTGGAGCTTTTTTGTATTGACTTAATTAAGGAGAAGAGGAGAATATTAGAAAGGGGGAAGTGTTGCCGATGGGGGAGGGTTGTGGCTCTCATTGGAGATATAAATAAGGGAGGGGGGAAGTATTGGATAGTGCCAAGTGGTGAAGTAAAGTGTTAAATGGCAAAGAGGGAAAGACCAAGTGGAGGCTGCTGGATTTGTTTCTTAAATTAAAAAATATTTTATTTTTTTAAACCCAAAAACTCTCTTTATTTGAGATACTAATGTTGACCGTATTCACACCACGAATTTCGGAATTCAATGCGAAAAATCTCGATTTGATCGTTTTTCAACGACGATCAAAATGAGTATAATATTGATATACTTTTGATCAGGTTTGGATCCCCGAACTTTTCGAGGTACGGTTTTGGTTTGGGGTTAAATTTTGCGAAATTAAAATATCAACCGACCTCCGATTGACGAACGGTCAATTCCGTTGGTCTTGTTTCGTCGAATCGGATCTAATGACGGTCTCGGTTCATTTTGTGGTTTCTAAATTTCCGTCGCGGCTTTTTCGGACACGCATTACGGTGCGGCCGATTTTTGGTCGATTTTATCCGACGACTTTTAATTCATGATCAATTGATCAATTTATGTTGTTTGGCATTGCCCAACAACTTTATTGGGTTAATCCGATCCAAATCGGATCAGGTCTGGGTTTGATTGGAAACCAGATGTTACAGTCCAATGGTCATTTCTCAGTCAGGAGGGCATATGTTTGTCTTTCAAGGTCGCCACATATGGGGATGAAGATATGCGACAAGATTTCCTATTTATTTGGATAATCAAGAGATCCCGCAGAGGATCGAGATCTTCTTATGGTTGCTAAGACACCATCGTCTTCTTACTAGGGAGCTCAAGAACAAATTCATACGAACTGGTGACACTATTTTCATGTGATGTAGCTAAAGGTTGGAGGATTTGGATAATCTTTTCTTCAGATGCGGTTTGTCAATGTGGGAGGAAGAAGGCATAGAGTGGCTCTCGATGCAAGACGGCGATGGTTTTTGCATGAATATGCAGGTAGTTGTGGGAAGTCACAGGAAGACAACTCTCTTCCTTTGCTTTACGTTGGTCTATCTGGATTTCCATCCAGGAATGAGGCTATTTTTCACGGTCAATGTTTCCATTCTGAGAATGTAATTGTATATAGCAAGGTCCTTCATGAGGATTGATCATATGTACAGCAGTTTGTATTCTGTACCTTTTTTGAGTAGGTAATAAAACTTTGTGATGGGTCCCATCTCGAGGCTTCAACCCCCCCCCCCCCCTCCATTCAAAAAAAAACTTTCTCAGATTAGCAAGTGTCAAAGTTCATGGCCATGATTGAAGAGCTTAGCAGTTTAAAAGAGGCCAGTATGGTCCAAGACTACTGGAACTTGAGCCCACGTACTTTTGCAGTGAAAAGCTCTACACAGCACTAACATCAACACACAAAATAGCCGCCGCAATTCCACAAAGCGACCTCAATCATTTTGTCTCCAAGCCTATTATTGAGAAGCAAGATGCTCTTCTGACTAAAGAGGAGAGGAAGGTTGATTAGTTAAGTGTCATTAAGCCAAGATTCTCCGTGGCATCGATATCATTTGCCCCAGATGTTCAGATTCCTCGATGGGTGACGAGCACATGCTTTTCTCAGGCCCAACATCAAGAAAGGTCTGGGATTTGATGTCTTTCACGTGGTTGGATTTCACTTTCGCATTGACCTTTTGGGGCTCCACGAATTACAGTTGTTGGATGGCTGTTTCCAACCCGAATGTCCTCTAGGCAATTTGGGGCAATTTGGATCTCTCAGAATGACCTTATATTCAGGTAGGAGCATTTTTGTGCTGAAAGTATTTATGAACAAGTTAAGGCTTTGTTTACAACCCAGCAACTATAAACATTAGTTTATGTTTTATACAACTACAACAAAGCCTTCTCTCACATTAAGTAGGATCTGCCACATGGATTTTTTGCCTCCATTTAGATCTATTTTGGGTCATTCTTGAATTTAGAAGGCCTTGTGCCATATGCTTTAATAAACATTAATTTCTGCTTTATTCTTTAATAAAATTGAATCAGGTGTGCCCCACCTGGGACCGCATCTGCCTGCTTTCTTCATTAAAAAAACTTTGGTTTACTGGATCTTGGAGGACATTTGCAATCTATAGGCAGCATTTACTTGTCAGCATTTGGTTTACTGGATCTAGAGCCAGCTTGCCCACTATACCACTCCTTTCTGTGTCTACTAAAAGATATATCTTGTTCTTCCTCTCCTCTTGTTCCCACCTAGTTTAGCTCACTGCATGTTATCTTAAACTCTTACTTCCTACTGCCAGGTTTTCTTCAACTCTTACTTCCTACTGCCAGGTTTTCTCTACTTTACGAAGGGATTAGTTATTGGCAAACCCTTTGATCTTAAAATATGAACTATCAATTATAAAAATAAAGATACATGTAGCATGCACAAAAAAAATCATGTAACTAATGTATAAACAATTGATGGAGAACACAGGGACCTTTAAGGGAAAAAATACTCGCAGCCCTAGTTCAATTAGTTTAGGGGGAAGTTGACAATACCAATCTCAAGGTGTGACTTGCTTGGAATGCTATTTATGGCTCCGGGATGAAGATCCAAAATGCCTGCAAAACCAAAATATGTTACACATGAGATAAGACAGTCAAAAGAAGCCATCGGGGATGTATTTTCAACCCTGCATTTGATGGAGGAAAATATACCTACTGTACCAACGGTATCTTCTGAACCAGAATCCAGAACATGCTTCTCTACCGTTAATGCTAATTCAAATGCAGCTAGTCCAGCATCATTTCTGTCAAAAGCCATGGTGAAGAGGTATGTCTCAGTTTATTATCTGTGAATATCCTTTTAACCAAAGGGTAAAACTCAAGACAAATTTTAGGGTAAGCTGTGACAAACAAAATAAAGCAGATGCTATATGTAACATCCGGATCCGAATGAACTGAAGCTCCTGTCAAGAAAAGGATGTTGCAAGCAAGTTTGGATCTCCAAAGTGGAGATATTCAAAGGTACATATCTCTCTTCACTTTACTTTCATTAAAGTCAATGTTGGAGTCACTAATTCAGTTTTTTTTATGTTGCTATCCATCAGGTATTTTAGCTATTGTTGTATGTTAGATAAAGCCACAAAATCCCTCCAAACTTAGAGGATCAAAGGTACAATCTTCTCCTCCTCTTGCTGCAATCCATGTTTTTGCAAAATTCTAAACCCCTTTTTGTTGATTTTCGTGCACATTTTTAGATTCAATTCAGAACTATGTGTCTATTATTGTGATAGAAACTGAGAAATCATAGAGTCCCATGGACATTTCAAGCTGGTCCCAGTTCCACCAATTCCTTGTATAAGATATTTTTTTAAAAGACAGAATTAAAAAAATTGATAAAAGATATACATGTTCCTTTCTAAAAGAATTGGGACCTTTTCATTTTAATCTTGTAATGAATCTGGTCCGTTTTAGCCCCTGCTAAAAAAAACACATAATGAATTGTTATCAAGAGATCATTCTTGTGTGGTATTAGACTTTGTGTTTTCTCTAAATGGCTTATTGGTCATATAAGACATCATAATGTTAATGAATGTTATAAGGGTGATCAAACAATAGAAATCGGACTTTCATAGCTGATATATATGTACCTTTACAATGAAAGGTAAAACCTTTATTACAGTTCCAGTCAAGATATATTCTCTGTAGATAACTATCGATTTTTATGATCATGAATCTTATTTAGACAACACTAATGATCTCGTCTTGGCCATGCTGATACCACCGAGGTAGAAGTTTTGATATTACAAGTATTGTCATTAAAGTAAAATATTATAAGATAAAATAAGTTGCTCGGTAGTTAATTGATAGATAGAAGATTTAATTTAAAATGAGTTAAGAATGCATACTTGATCTTAAATAGCTACAGAAAACCATTAACGACCCTAACGTCGAAGAATTTGGGTAAAATCTGTCAAGAGACTCAAAAGAGTATTACCTGACTCATCAACCTATTTAGCCTTAGAAGTAGTCAATGCATGATCAACAATCGTGATTCAATAGTGGTGATGGATGCATCGATACATGCAGAGGTATCATGGAAAAAGATTCTTTAATAAATAGCTTTAGAGCACGATACGACTCATCCTTCAGTAGAGTTACATGTTCCAGTAATGGAATGAGATCCTTCAACCATAGCCTGGTTGGTCCAAAGTTGAGGATATGGCTTGCTTTATTCCTGCAATAATCAAAATGGTAGTTGATCCTATGACAAATAAAAACCTCGAGGGCCTTGAACTTAGTATCTTAGTATTATACTGATTGCACTGTATTTTCGAGGATTAATTATCTGTTAGCTCTTGATATAGAATTAGATTGTCGTGATTGGACAAAACATACTCTATAAGTTTACTAGCCTTTGGGTTATAAAGGATGATATTAAATTCTTTTTACGAGATCTAATAAGTAGCTCTAAATCTCATAAATTAAAGAAGAAGAGTTGAAAAATTGTATTGACTTGAACAAAATTCCAAGATCTAAACTTAAATTCGGATCTAATAGACTATTTTCTATTCTCATGATAGGAAAAGGAGAACATTGGGGTACTTCCATACAAGTGATTTATAAACTCTAGATCAATTATCGGGCCGTCAAATTTTGAGATAATCTATGATCAACGACTGAAAATCTTTGTGATCGAACATTTAGATATGAATCCCTAATTATGGATCACTATTCAATAAGATTGTCAACAAGATGCCCAGGTCTGTAAAGTTAATCACAACAGAGATTGAGAAAGGATGAGAAATTAAGTCAGTGATAATGATTCAACAATGACTGATAATTATGAATGGCAGTCATGGTGACCTTTACGCCTGACTGTGCGAGGGTGCGGTGACCCTCAGCTGGGCGGGAGATTAGGAAGCCTAGTTAGGGCAGTGGCCGCTCAGTGCGCGGGTCTAGGATCCCAGTTTTTTTATCGGTTTTTTTCGCGAGCGCTCGCAGTTTTTACACCTCTCTGGGATCCACAAGTTTTCTTTTAAAGACCAGTTCCGCTGACCCTTGTTCTTTAGGGTACCTAGGCTAGAGGGCCCTTGGTTTTAGTTTTTCGAGCTCGTTAGCCCGTACCGGTCGGGCCGGTTTTTCTTTTAGAGTGACTTTTCCGGAGAGTCTCTCTCACCCGTCTCAGTGTCGTAGTTTTGGAGTAGACATATCCCTCTATTGGACCGCACTTTCAATTAGAGGGCGAGACAGAAGAGCCTTTTATAGGCTTCCTCACCGCTTGAGTTTTGTTTACTTTTCGCCAGCAGACTTGGCGATGCTACATCCGAATCATCCATGTATACATATGAATCCTCTATGGCTACATCTGAATCAGTTACAGTTGAAATTGGAGGAGTTACATTTGAGATTGGATTGAATCACGAATGAGTTAGGCTAAAGTTGAGATGAATTACAGTTGAGTGGGTTACCTGAGAGCTTGGTTACAGTTGAGTTGGTTACATGAGAGCTTGGTTACAGTTGAGTTGGTTGTAGTTGAGCTTAGTTTCCATTGAGCTAGTTAATGTTCCGCCAGTAATTCCTGACGAAGAGAAATGACCAATTTATGTAAATCATCCTTATCAGACTACGAGCTACTACCACAATTGTTTGAAATAGCTAATGGACGTGTAGGGAACTTAGTTAGGATGCATTTTACTCCATTGCATGCCTACGGAGGTACCCCAACCCTAAGGCTTCTTTACTACCTTAGAGTCATAGTGTGAGGTCTTATCCAGACCAAGACCACAGACTATTCACTAAGCTTGAGAAATTCAACACGAAAAGAATCAAAACACCTGACTCATCATCAAAATTTAATAAAGACAATGATTATATCCGAGACTCATCATCTGCATTCCTAAGACCCATCAGACATATATTATAATTAATAAAAAGGCAATGACTTAAATATGGATCATTTAATATTTATATAAAAATGATTAATATGGGTAATTATTGTAGGATGAGTAGAATGGGGTTTTACATACCAAATCACTTGGAAACCTGTTTCATTGCAAGTAGTTCTAAATTTTATTTGTCAAGCCCAAATTTACTTGCTTGCTTTTGGAGCCACTAAAATTTCCTGTTACTTCTAATTAATAAGATTTACTCAACATTTGTTGATGTTCTCTTCTCCCTATTCCATGGATTGCAGGCAAAATACCTGCACTGTTGCATTGGGAGAGTTGAACATTAGCTTCTGCAGCTGCTATTATCAGGTACGCATGCTATAGTCTGTTCAAGATATTATATAAATGTTTTCCTTTCTCTTCTTCTACAATTTGGGATGCATGTACATTATGCAGTTTCTTTTGTTATATGTAAAATTGCTATGGAAATTTGTGCAATGTAGTTGGTGACATATTGTAGTTCTGTGGCTTATTAGTTAATTTGCGAATGTCGTTCGCAAAAGGGAAAAATCTCCCCTAATTTTTAGTCCTTTAATGTGATCTTTAGCGAACATGATATGATACTATGGGTGATATGTAAACGAGTATTCCAGATCCGAAAAGGAGCGGGCCTCACACTATAAAACAATAAGACAGCTTAATAGATGTTGGCAAAGACCAGCCGAACTGCTAGGTGCAACCTTGCAGCAAATCCAATGGCAAAATACTATACAGAATCTAAACGCATAGAAAAAGTTTAAACCCGTCAATCCCATCTAAGTCAGAGAGGTCAAATTCCCTGGGACTGAATCAATTGGAAAAGACGTTGCCCATGTTCTTTTGATGCTATCAAACATGTGATGAATTTAATCTTCTTAAGATAGTGAACGGTTGAGAATGGATCCGGTCAGCAATGCATAAGCAAAAATAATAATCGAAAATGAAATTTTGCAGGGATTTAACCCTATTTTTTTCTTCAAAAAAATGCATAACACATGGACTAACAGTGGTTTGGCACAATGCCTACATCCACTACTTGCACTGATCTTTGGATTACAATGAATGGGTGCCCTCAAGTGCAACTTTACGCCGAAATGCTAGGGTTAGGGTTCCAGGGAAGGTAGCATGAGATTTTCAAAGTACCCATATATCAGCAAGGTTAATTCATGCATATATGTCTTCACAGGAGAAACCAACATGAACACTAGTGTAGCTAGTATAGGGAAACCAATAATTCTTTTCCATACTCATATTTGATGAGCATGTATGCTTCCACACAAAGAAGGATCGAATTCACATGGAAAGTATGAAAGAAAAGGTTGGTGTGGAGCCGATTAAATATATTTTTTCGATGGAGAAAAACGTTGTGCATCGAGATGTCCACCGAAAAAAAATCCTATTCACAAGTTGAAATGTGAGATTCAAGGACCAGGAGCTTTTAAATATCCCAGTATGCTCAATTTATTCTCCTCGTAAAACCTTTCACCCTGAAATATCACACCATTTCTCACCAACCTAATTTCCCAAAGCACTTTGACCATCCAATCCCCGGGTGGCCCATCTCCATCCCTTTGACATGCAAATAGTTCCAAAATGCATCCACAGTCTGTAGCCGCCATATACAAATATTCCTTATCTCAAAACCAACCTGGAGAAGTCGCGGGAGAAGAACATGCGGTCCACACTCTCACAATCCACCGAAGATCTCTAATAAAAGTCCTCCACAGAAAAATCTAACCTTCCTAGCCCCCAGTGTTAAGAAATGTGGCCCATGAGGCTGCATATGTGGCTGCATATACATATGCGGTGGGCTACCTGAACTGCATTTGCGGTATGCAGCCATATGCGTCCCGACTGCATATTCGGGCCGCATAAACCGCATATACGGTTGTTTAATCGGTCCAGTATGTGCTTTCAATTGGGATCCGAGTTAGGATCCGAATACCAGTAAATCCCCTTTCCCAAATCACAATTGCCTCTCGGCCCCCACTCAATGAAATCATGCCCTAACTTTCCTCCACCGCACAGGCGCACACCCATTTCAGCCTCCACGCTCCAACGCCTCCGCCTCCAACGCCTCCACCTTCCACCAATGCCTTTGCCCTCGCCGTCGCAGCTCTTGTGCCTCCAACACAACGCCTCCGCACCTCCTGCACCTCCAGCACCTCCTACTCTCGCCGTCTCCATCACATTTCCTCCGCCCTCATCGCCTCTAGCGCCTCCGCCTTCCACCTCCGCACCTCCTATGACTCCAGCACAACGCCTCCGCACCACCCGCGCCTCCAGCACCTCCTACTATCGCCACCTCCAGCACCTTTCCTCCTCCCTCACTGCCTCCAGTGCCTCCGCCCTCGTCGCTTACTCTTCCGCGAATCACCTTCTCCATTGCACAGCCATGCCTCGCTTCCTCACCGTCCGAAGCAACTTTTCAGCCTTCGAGCTCCTCCATCAAAGCACCTCCATCCCAAAATCTGCAACTTTGATAACTATGAGTATGCCATTTTGTTCATATAATCATAATATATAAGTTATTAAAACTTTGTTCATAACATCTGTAACTTTTGATCACTTTGTCACCTTCTATCACATAATTTTGCACATGAATATATGTAATTTTTATCACTTTGTCAACTTTGTTCGTAAAATCTGTAGCTTCATTTATATTTTTATATATATATAATGTAATCATGTTAAATTGATTACCATAGCTTGTGTTGAGATTCTCTCATGATTCGAGGTAATTTTATCTCTTTGGATAATTAGATATATTTTGTATTTCTAATTTTTAATGACATAAGGTTTGTGTCATGTTTAGGTGCTTTTTGTTCTAACAGAAATCTAAAGGAAAATTTCATATATGGGACCTATAGTATTGTTATTTTTGTAATCTACTTATTTTAATTAAAATAATGCAAACTGCATAATCTGCATATACTTCTGCATATACAGCATATCCGCTTACTCGCTCGGGACCGCCTGACCGAACGAATACCGTATACTGACTTCCTGAACATTGCTAGCCCCAATCGACACATCATCACATCTCATCATCCAAAGAAAAATCCTGACCCACAACGAAACCTTCCACTTCCAAATATACTTGTAATATGAGAACACGATGCCCGGGGCGAAGATCGAGACAGTATACACCTTGTTGACATAGAAGTGCCGTCTATCCAAGCCTAGTGACCACGACCGATTGTGGGGTCTTTGCCCTTGCTAGAACCTCAAAAGCATCAAGAATGCAAGATACGCAGAGTGCGGAGTCCTAAAAAAGTCTCCTGTCAAGGATAAAGGAAACTTCGACGTATAACAACAATAAAGCCTTTTCCTACATTAAGTAGGACCGGCAACATGGAGTCTTTGTCTCCATTCAGACATATCTTTGGTCATTCTCAGGCTTAAATCCAAAAAACTAAGATTCCTTTGGATAGACTCATTCTAACACTTCCTAGGCCTTCCCCGCCCTCTCTTAACTGGCTCAACATTCCAAAACTCGCATCTTCTAATTGGTGAATCAGCCAACGTCCTTTGCAAATGGTCAAACCATCTTAAGCGATTCTCTCATTTTGTCCTCTATCGGAGCTACACCAACTTTCCTTCTAATCGCATCATTCTGAATTCGGACTTTACGTGTATGACCACCCATCCACCTTAGCATTTTCATTTTTACTACTGTCATTATCTGCACATGTCTATGATTCACAGTCAAACATTTAGATCCACTGAGCATAGCAAGTCTCATAGGTGCTTTGTAAAAAAATTCTTTGATTTTCAAAGGAATTTCTTATCACATAGAATAATAGAGGCTCCTCTTTACTTTAGCCAACCTGTATTTATTTTTTGAGTTCCATCGATTTCTTCATCATATTGCAAGATAGATTCCAAGTATCTAAAAAAAATTTCGATGCATCGGTTGGAAAATACCATCACAATTATGAGGAATCCTCGCAAGACGTAGCATGTGGAGGTGACCCATTCATGTCTGCATGACCTTGTTGATGTGGTGTTGGGTCTATGCAAAGTTGAGCATCGAGTTGGATCGAGCTCAGAATGGTCTAACCTGAGCCCATTAATGCTAGCGGGCTAACGGGTCAGGCTTGGGCACATTTTATTTCAAAAATCTTGGTTGAAGCCCAACCTTGTCCCACAAGTGCTTAGATTGGGCCTGGGTTGGACCTGCATAGTTAGAAGATGGCGGACTAGTGGCAATGGGGGGTTAGGGACCTTTTACAGGGTATAGGACGACCTTAGGGTTACAGGGTATAGGACCATCAGGTTTGGTGGAGGATCGGAAGGCGGCGGTAAAAGGAGGGAAGAGGTCAGTGTGTGGAGGATCGGTGGGCAGTGATGGAAGGAGAGAAGAGGTAGGAGTGGTGGAGGACTAGCGGGGACTACAGAAGGAGGGAAGACATAGGTAACGTGGAGGATCGACAGGCAAAGGCGGAAGGAGAGAAGAGGTAGGGTCTCTCGGCATCTCTTAGCTCTCCGCAGCATGCATAATCGTGGGAAGAGACAATGGCGGTAAAGGTGTAGTAGAACAGAGAGGAAGGGCAGGTTGTAGTGTGTACCACTCGAAATGGAGAAGAAAGGAGAGAGGGGTCGGGGTAGACTTCAGGTTTCAAATTTGAATATTAAGGGGGTTCGGACTTCGTGAAGCCTTGGGCCAGGTATATGGCTAGGTCATGTGACGGTCCGAAAGAGGACTGTAGGTCAGGCCGAGCATGCGAGCCTCAGGTTTGGAGCCCATCTGAAATTATAAATAGGCCAAAGATGATACCCAAACCCACCTATTAAATGACAGGGCTCGAGCTTGGGCCCGATATTAGCGAGTTGGCCATCAGGTTGGACCAGGACGACCCCAATGCTCAACCCTAGGTCTATATCCTCGCGTTCTTGTTGCACCAGCTGATGAGGCAATGACTGAAGTGGGAAGATGCCTCTGATTTTTTAGGTCTCGATGGATTCCTTTTCAAAACATGTGTGTGTGGGATGAAGTCGGAGTTGTAGACCATTTTATTGGTCGCGAATGCTGATATTTATGAGGAGAAATGGAGGCGGCAACAATTTCATGATGATATTGTGCCTTGTGGTCCTCGTTGCTTGTTCTGGGTCTTTAGCATGCCTTGCACCTCCCACTGACTAGATTCTTTTCAAGTTATTCCAGCTGGGAGGGGGAAGGTGGTAGAAATGGTTTCTGATGGCTAGATGCCAAGGAGGGCGTTGACGTGGTGGTGGCTTTGGAGGGAGGTTACCTTGGTCAGGCTTTTGAGGTGGTGCTTGTGGTTAGTAGAACAATGTCCCGCCTCCGGTTGGCTGAGTGCCTTCCTCCTCTTGATGCACCTAGGTCATCGCCGCTGGTTATGCCTCCCTAGGCAAATCTCCCTAAAACCTTGATTGGTGAATCGATGGTTGATGCGGCTTTTGACGTTTTCAAGTCCGCTACACAAACGGCTCTCCTTGATGCCTCGCATCGATATTTGATAGTTGATGTGGTGTTTGAAGTAATAGAGAACAATCTTCAACCCAACATGACGTCTTCAGGATATTGGGTCCCCTCTCAGCTTGTTGAGGAGTGGCCTGCCACCTTAAAGGATGGTGCATGTAATCATTCTGGCGACCCCCGCATGTGTATGGCACAATTTAGGGCCACTATGTTGGTGTTCCTTCCCTTTACCTTGTGCCCCAAGATGTTGAGGTACATAGTGAGGATGGAGACATTTGTGGTAAAGATGAAGCCCATAGCAAAGATTTGGAGAAGCTCTTAGTGGTCGTGACCTACGTTGGGATGAAATTGGCAGGGTAGCCCCCACTGTTGTTAAATAAAAATCATATCCTGGAATATCTCGGTCTTAGGGCAGCCAAACAAGCAAAGGGTGGTTAGGATTTTTCTAGAGGCCTGGAAAGTCGATGTTATGTGTTTACATGAGACGAAGTTGCAAGCAATACAGATTTCTTTGGCATAATAGAAGGCGGCGGATCGAAGGCTCTTTTCCTTGCCTCGTCGAATGTGTGGGCAGTCTCGGCAGCGCGATTCCACGGGGATGTTGCTCAGGTGAGCCCTTGGCGTGTGGTGGCGAGGGGGCTTACCAAGGTGGAGGCTAGTGAGCTGTTGCGATGGTCGAAGGAGGGGTGGATGCAACTTTGGTGGCGGAGATTGTGGGTTGGCGATGGCATG
This sequence comes from Ottelia alismoides, assembly GCA_037367405.1. NCBI lineage: Eukaryota > Viridiplantae > Streptophyta > Magnoliopsida > Alismatales > Hydrocharitaceae > Ottelia > Ottelia alismoides. Next base: position 219,191 of record JAZKJV010004455.1, on the reverse strand, counting down.
ATAGAGCCAGAACCATTGGACCGGGTACGTGTGAGAGGCATGCGGCTTGTCACGCGGGGTTTGTCGATGATCCGGGAGGTTATGGGCGATATAGCGGAGGTTGTCGACATTGAAGATTGGGGTGCTGCCTCAGGGAATCGATCGACCCTGTCCTCCGGGTAAGGGGACTCAGCCAGTGATCTAAATCTCACGAAATTTCGCCGAAATTTCGGTTTCGATGGGTAGAGTATCTCAAAACCTATATGCATGTCGATTTCCCGGATATTGACCGAAATCTCGCGAGATATCGGCGAGATTTCGGGCCATCTCGTCATCTCACCCAAAAAAGGAAATCTGCAATTAAAAAATACCCACTTTTGGCGATATGGATCGAAATGTCGGTCGAAATTCGCCCATTTCGACCAAGTTTGAGCTGCCAACTTCTCCAAGTTCCTCCAAGGTCCTATTTTGCCCCTTGCTTCAAGGTAAGCCAAAATTGGCCAAATCTTCATCAAATTCTTCATTTTTTTAGGGGTTTTACTCTTAAGATGTTGATCTAGCTTGGTGTGGTGTTTTTTTGGGAGATTTAGAAAATCTAGCTTGATTTTTGGAGACCAAAATTAGGGACTTTGTGCGTTAATTGCACAATAATGATAGTTATCAATGTATTAACTCGGATCTTGTGTATAACATGTAGTAAAGTGTACTTTGAGAACATTTTGTGAGATCTATGGAAGAGGAAATTGGCGCTTTTGTGTTTTAATGTGGAATCATAATAAGTTCTTCAAGGATAAACTCGGATCTTAAGTTATGGAAGCAGAAAACATGTTTCGGATTTTTTTTGTAAATGAAAATTAAAAATTGAGTAAATCTGAAAATCATCTATTGTTTGTTTTACATGTTTTGTGTCACTTAGGTAGTTTTTCTCGAAAATGGTCCCCTAATTGCTAGATCTAAGACCCTAATGTATAGATCTAAGGTGTTTTTTTCTGAAAATCAGAATATTAAGAGTATACTTTCAATTTCAAACACCAAGTATTTACGATTTTGTGTGTATTAGGTGTTAGAAAAATTCAAAATATATTAATTCTGAAAATTAAAACATAAATTTATTATCAAATTCTTAAACGATCGCATTTTATGCCTCTTGACTGATTGTTCTTCAATTTCCTCGCATGTTTCGGTGATCATCATCAAGGCACATTCCGGTTCCAGATCAGGATCTGACAGTTCTAAGGATCAGAGAGGCGATTTCAGTGGGGACATTGGTTGGAGGTATATCTCCGGTCCTGATGGAAATAAAGCCAAACCACAATGCATTTTTCTGTGGAAAGAAGTTGGGAGGAGGCGGGATCACGAGGATGAAGCAACATCTTGTTGGCAATAACAAGAATGTTGCCAAGTGCATGTATTGTCCCAAAGATGTGAGAAACAAGGTGAAGGCCAGCTTGGACGGGAAGAAGGATAGGGATACAGAGAGGGTAAGAAGGGATGAATAATTCAAGGAGTTCATGTTTGAGAAAGAACTCAACGTCCTCTCAGATTCAAACGAAGATGACTTTGTCTACCCCGTTGACATTCAGACTACAACGGAGAGGAGGGCATACAGGAGAGCAACAAAAGAATCAATGAGAAGCGAGTTCGAGAGGAGAGAACTCGGTGGTGCACGAGGCGGCTTCTATGGTGCAGGTGGCAGTGGGAGTGGTTCTGGAGGCGCATCCGTACCACCACCTACTAAAAAACACAAAGGGAAGGGAATTGAGCCCTTCTTGACGAGGAGCAGATCCATGCAATACAAGGCAAGCAAGGATCCGAGGCAGAAGACGGTGAAGGGTATGTTCACCAATGCACGAGAAAGGGTAGGAAAGGCCATCAACAAGCTCTTCTTTGGGGAGAGCATTCCTGCCAACATTGCTAGCGGGCATTTCTGCAGCATGCCATTGATGAGATCGCTGCAGCGGGAATGGGAATGCAGGCTCCCACATCCTACGAGATAATGAACAAATATCTGGGGATGGAAAAGGAGGCGATGAATGAGTACATCGTCGAGCTGAGGAGGAGATGGCCAGAGTACGGGGTGACGTTGATGTGCGATGGGTGGACGAGCTATACGAGGAAGCAGATCGTCAACTTCCTCGTTTACTGCGATGGGAAGACAATCTTTTTGAAATCTGTTGATGCATCTGATCATGTGAAGGACCACAAGTACATGCCGAAGTTGATGAAGGACGTCATTAAAGATGTTGGGAAAGATCACATTGTCCAGATTGTGACGGATAATGACAGCAACTTCAAGAAAGCGAGTGAAGCTATAATGAAGTCTAGTAGCTATAGTATTTTTGGACACCGTGTGTTGCACATTGCATTGATTTAATTCTAAAGGATTTCAGCAAGAGGAAGCTCGTCTCACGGGTGGTGGAGCAAGCGCAGACAATCACCACATTCATTTACAACCATTCCAAAGTGCCGGCATGATGAGGCGGATGTGCAATGGTGAGCTGGTGAGGTCTGGCATCACATGCTTTGCAACCAATTTTATAACGTTGCAAAGCATCAAACAATAAAAGACAGGGTTGAAAACCATGTGTTGCCAAGGTGAATGGTTCAAGATACCTGAAGCTCGGACTGAAGGAGGACGAAAAGTGGAGACATTAATCAATTATCTCCATTTTTGGGATGACGTAACTCGGGTCACGAAGATCATGGATCCAGTTGTTTCTGCATTGCGGATCGTGGATGGCGATAAGAAGCCCACCATGGGAGTAATCTACAAGGCAATGCGCTGCATGAGAGAGAAGGTCAGAGAAGCGAATGGAAAAGAATCCAAAGCATGGTTGGACATCATAGACGAGCGTTGATCCAAGATGCTCTCACATCCTCTTCACAACGTCAGTATGTATTATGTAATAATCTAATTTGTTTTTCATTTTTATAGCACTTTAGTTACTGAGAATTGTGCTTCTTTGTGTCCACCTTATTACTTCAATCCTAAGTACCAATATAAGAATGGACTTGGTACAAATGTTGACCTTCTAGCAGTTGTACAAATTGTGGTGGAGAAGCTCGTCAAGGACGAGAAGTCACAGACCTTGTGCATGAACGAGGTAATCTTGATTTCGAAGCTAGATTATGACTCACAAAAATATTCTTTTCGAGTATTATGTAAAAATTTATGACTTCAACCTATGTGCAGATTAAGTATTTCAGGGATGCCTTGGGTTCCTTTGGTCGAATTACTGTGGTAAATGGACGGGGCAATAGTCTTCCTGATATGGATGAAGACAAATAAGTCCATTGATTGCGTGGACATTTATTCCTACTATTGATTTATCTCGTTTTGGTTTTTTTTGCAACCGAATGGTGGTTACTATACGAGATGGAAGCTCCCAACCTACGAAAAGTGGCAGTGAAAGTGTTTTCTCAAACCGCATCTGCTGGTGGTTGTGAGAGGAACTTGAGCACATTCAACTTGATCCATTCGAAAAGACGGAACAGGTTGGGAGAACAGAAGCTCAATGATCTTGTCTACGTGCATTACAACTTGAGGCTGAAGATGAAACATGCAATGGAGGGACAACACAAAGAGGACTACACATACCCTATTGATCTTGCATACATTTTCAAGATGCGCGATGACGATGCTGATGAATATGTTCTCCAGAGGTGGATGGATTCCAATAGTGCTCCCGTTCTCCATCAACCAGGTGGAAGACCAAATGAGAATATAACCCAGCAAATGGGAGCAGATGTACATGACTATTTGGCAAGATCCAGACGGATTACAGACCCTCTTGGAGGGTTGGAGGCCGAGGTTGATGCGGTTATTGATGAAATTCTCTCAACTAGCTCCAAAGCCAAATCCAAGTCAAAGGATGACAGTGGAGATGATGATGTTGGAGGTCGTGGTGATGGTGGGGAAACATACTCAGGTGGGTCAGGAGGGGGTGGTCGTGGACCACAAGATACAAGATTTGAGGAAGGGCTACACGCAGGACGTGAATATATGGAGCGACAGAGGAACGCACATGGACAGTTTGTTCCAAGTTCGAGTCCAGGACCTATGGATTACGAGTACGGTCGTGGTCATTGTCCAACCGACAACTACATGGACGATTTGATATCATCTGTAGGTTCCTTGAATTTCATGGACATTGACAGCCCATATCGTGGAGGAACACCAAGTCCCATAGGCGGATATGGATCGTCGCACGATGAGAGATCTTTTGACGTCTTCCCAAAATACTTTCACGCTCCTCCTCCAGGACCTCCTCTTCCTCCTCAAGCGTATGCACTTCCATCATATTCATATGGTTACAGTGGGTATGGGGGATATAGTAGCTACAGGGATGAGAACTACCATGGTAGCCAACCTGAGCAGAGCCAGGGCAGCTTCTTTGGCGGTGACAGTTATGGTTTCTTCCCTGAGTACATGCCAGTTCCTCCTCCTCCGCAGAGATATTCTCCTACTCCGTCGTCGTCTCAAGGATCTCAAGCCAGTACTTCGCAGCCTCGTCGTGTCACTCGTGATACCGGATATAGTGTTGCTTATCCTCGTCTAGGGATACTCATAGGCATCGATGACCACCAATACATGCAGTATGTGACGGATTATAAGGCCATGTACTCGTACACGACATGGGAGAACTATTGCGAGTTCATTGAATATGCGATGCATTATGAGAGACAACAAGGAAGGGGGGCGATTCAGATCCACCGCGGAACTCTTGGTTCTGAACCAAACATATCACCAGGTAATATATATTAATCTTTTATTGCATTAATCATTAATGTGCATGTTCTTATTACTCTACGTGAAATATATGTTTTTTCACTTGTTGTAAGATTGTTACTCTGTTAACAACGATATGTTCGATATGGTGTGTGACATACCGTCATAGTCATAAATGACAAGATGATTAATATGTAGCTATAAGCTTATAAGTGTATATCTATTGTTTCATTGTTTGAAGTACTCAGATTAGCTCCATTTGCAATATCTAACATATTGTACAATATGACCAATATAACCGATATGGCTGATATGATCGATATGTACAATAAGGGGTATAGATGACCAATATGTGTGAAATAATTGTGTAATTATAAGTTATTTATTGTTCTAATAACTTGAAGATCATAATTGACAATAAAATTAAAAAATGGCCTTTTGAGCCATTTCCGACATTGTCACTGAAATCATCGAAATTTCCCAAAATTTCAGCGAAATTTTGATTTAAGGGGTGACCGAAATAAAATCGAGATTTCGAACATTGGTCTCAGCTCGGTGCGGTTGGGTTGGTGCAGGGTCAACTTGGAGGGGAGGATTGTCAATCTGTAGCTCGCCAAGGAAAAACAGGTGCACCGGGGGCGAGGGCAAGAGCAAGGTCACGAGATACGGGCAGAGGGGGAGGAGGCGACAGAGGTCGATGGTGCATTGGTTCAGGCGGTGCAACGGTCGAATGGCGGGGCAACGCAGTGGTCGGGGAAGGCCCCTCGTCTTCCGCACGGAATCTGGTTCAGCGTGTTTTCTGCGGAATGGCATCCAAATTATGCAAAGATCGTGGCGATACATTACCCAACACTCCCCTCAAAAACGGCAGGAGAGGGGATTTGTTCTGCGCAGAGGTCGCCTGGTGCGGATGGATTGTGTCGGCATGTTGTTTCAAGCAACATTTCGAACACTCCGGGGCTCTGGATGCCAGATCTGGGAAGCTACTCGGATTCGGGATTTAGAGCGGGCTTCAAAAATCCAGACCCAAGCATCGGAAACCAAGACCCGGGCGGCTCTGGTTATCCAACAAACTCAGGATCCACCTTCTGGATTGTGAGAAGCTTAAGCATGTGTTGCAACCAGGATCCACCGCCTTCCAGGTTCATCGGAATCGCTTCATCGTTCTGGATAGGAGTGTGAAGCGGTTGGGTGTGGTCCCGTCTAAGAAGAGGATTCACGTCGTTCCTTGATGAAGATACTTTCCTGGAATATCAGAGGGTTGGGCCACCCTGAGAAGAGGCTGGGAGTCAAAAACATGATTATGGAGGCTGGTGAAGATGTCTTTCTTCTTCAGGAGATCAAGTTGTCAAGGGGCGTGGACACAGTCAGGCGGGGGTTGGATGGAGGAGGCTGGTTCGACCTGGCTGAGTTGGTAGCACAAGGAGCGTCGGGTGGGTTACTGACTGGTTGGAGGAAAGATGACTTCGAGCTTTTGGAAGAGTCAAAGTCCATGTTCTGTTTGTCCTAAGGCTGAGAAGGCGAGCTGATGATCTTTTTATCCTAGTCACAAACGTTTACGGTCCGGTGGGAACTGAGAGAGGCTCTTTGGCGACGGAATTGGAGCAGTTGGGAGCAGCGAATGCGACCTGGATCTGGATCAATGGGGATGACATTAATGACACACTTCTTCCTGATGACCGCCCACAAAGGAGTGGTGGTGGAGACCTTGGCTCGGAGGAGTTCCGAAGAGCGGCCCACAGCATGGGTCGGTCGATTATTGTTGTGGTTGGTTGTGCTTTTACCTGACGCAATGTAAGATCGCGGTCTAGGTTGGACATATTCTTTCTATCGCCTGAAGGAATGGAGTTTTTCCCCCTATCGCGAGCCTGGGCACTACCGCAGGCTCACTCTGACCACACGATGATTCTTTGGTCATCTGGGGAGGAAAGAGGAAACATGTTCTTTTTTCGGTTCGAGCGGAGTTGGGTTTTGGAGGAGGGTTTTAGAGAGGAGGTTGCGGAGAAATGGAGAGGTTGGTCCCCAGTAGGCTCGCCCATTTCAAGGTTGGCGGCAAAACTGCAGTTGTTGAGGTCGTTCCTTACTACTTTTAGGAGGGAGGTGAAGACAAGGCGGAGGGTTAGAAGGGAGGTGGCTCAGGCCGGTGTAGCTCAGTTGGATGGTTTGGATGATGAGAGATGCCTGGATCAGGAAGAGTTGACAGAGAGGCTAGGATTTCTCGAAGAACTACTACTAGAAGACAGGAAGGAAGAGATGGAGTGGAGGCAAAGATCTAGGCAAAAGTGGTTGACAGAAGGGGACGCAACACGAGATTTTTCCACACAATGGCTTCTGGGAGGCAGAGAAGAAACTATTTACACAAAATTGAGGTTGGGGGGGGATAAAAGTAACAGGAGAGGTGCAGATTGGCAGTGCTCTGCGGAGCCATTTTGTTGAGGCAGCACGAAGAAAAAGAGGGGATGGTTGGGGTGACTGGGGAGAGGGGTGGATCCTTTGACTGGCAAGCAGGCGAAGAGTTTAGTGCTATCGTTTACTGAGGAAGAGGTGAAGAGAGCTGTTTGGGTTTTGAATGAGGATGGTGCCCCTGGCCCTAATGGTTTCCCAATGTTGTTCTACCGCGAGTTCTGGGAGTTGGTGAAGGAGGATGTTTTGGAGGTGATGAACGAGTTCAGGGAAGGGAATAGACGGTTCGAGAAGGTCAACAGGGCATTATTGTTCCTCCTTCCTAAGGAGTCTCCGGTGAGGGTCGAAGATTTAAAGCATGTTGCGCTTTCCAATGCCATTACCTGATCGTGGCTAAGATTTTGGCGAACCGACTTAAGGATATTCTGGACTCGGTGGTGCTTCAGGGGCAGTCAGCTTTTATTCCAGGTCGGCAGATGGCGGATGGTCTAGTGATGGCTTCAGAGATTTGTCTTTAATGGAAGCGATCGAGGAAGAAAGGGGTTATGTGGAAGATTGATTACGCCAAGGCTTATAATTGCGTTGAATGTAAGTTCCTGTGGGCGTCTCTACGGAAGAGAGGTTTTCCCGATCAATGGGTAGAGTGGATGAAGAGATGTGCCACTACCTCTTCCTACTCGATTCTGGTGAATGGCAGGACGGAACGGGATTTCTTCCAGCCCCAGCGAGGTGTCCGACAAGGATGTTCGTTGGCCCCTATGCTTTTTGTACTAGTGGCAAATGCTTTGGCAATACTGTTAAAGCGTGCGGTTGAGGCAGGGTGGTGTGAGGGCTTCTGCCTGGAAGGTATTTCCATCCCTCTGCTTCAGTATGCAGATGATACGATTCTATTTCTTGGAGGCTCGAAGGATCAGAATGGCAATGCAGCTCAGCTGGTCAAGATTTTCAGTAGTGTTTCAAGTCTTGAGATCAACAGGCACAAGTCGACGGTCATTACGTTTGGGATGAATGATGTGGAGCGCTCTAGTCTGGTAGGGATGACCGGATGCCCCCTTGGGAACCTCCCTATTTATCACTCGGGGCTACCGTTGGTGACAGGGAAGCTGAAGAAATCGGATTGGGACGTAGTGGTGCAAAAAAATAGAGTGAAAGCTGGCTGGGTGGAAGACGGTCACGCTGGTTGGGTGGAAGGCGGTCACGTTGTCAAGGGAAAGGAATTTGATTCTTTTGAAGCATGTGCTTTCGACAATTCCTATCTTCTTATTTTCTACTCGACTGATGCAGGTGGGGGTTAGAAAGAAAATTGAGACTATGATGAGGAGATTCTTCTGGTCTGGCAGAAAGCAGCAGAGGTCCTCGATACACCTGGCCAGCTGGGAGGAAGTGACGCAGGGGCGCAATAACGGAGAGCTAGGAGTTCGTGATGTAGAATGCATGAACAAGGCGCTTATAACTAAGTGGGAGATTTGCATTTGGGGGTCATCGTCTTCGCTGGCGGCTAGACTTGTGAGAAATATCTATGGTGTCAGAGGTGAATTGGTGGCTGGTAGAATGCGGTTTGAGTCGCCGCTCTGGACAGGTATCCACGAGGTTCTGTCGTTGATTGCGCGTAGCCTGCAGTCGAAGGTGGGAGATGGCCATTTATTCAGATTCTGGCGTGATGACTGGTCAGGGGAGGGTGCTCTAGAGACGAGATTCCCAAGATTATTTGCTTTAGCAACATCGAAGGAGAGTACCCTTTCGCAGGTGGCGGATTCGGGTACGTGGTCGCTGGTTTTTGTTTCGGACCTTTCCGAGCAGCGTTTGAAGGAGTATGTCAGGTTGCTAGCAGAGACTCCGCGGCCTGGACATTTTGCGTAGGACAATGATCATTTGTATGGGAGGGCGCGAGATATTCTGTGAAGAAATTTTATGAAGAAATGAGGAGAATGGCAGGGGAATAAGATTTGGATCTTTGCTAGGACATGAAGGTGGTTTAGGCTGCTAAGATTCCTTGCAAAGTTAAGGTATTCTTGTGGTGCCTGAGAAGGAGCAACTTGTGCGACAAAGCAAGGAGAGGGAGGTTGTTAGGCTTGGCGGACATGCTGTGCGAAAGGTGTGATGGGATGGTGGAGGACTCAGACCACTTGTTCTTCAAGTGCACGGCATCTGAGCGGAACCGGAGGGAGGCTGGGATCACTTGGGTGGCAACCAGAGGGGCAGAGGAGTTCTCGAGGTCAGTTCAAGAAGTGGAAAACAACTCCACAAACGATTGTTCCAAGTTCTTTATTGTTCTGTGGGCCACCTGGGTGGGGCGAAATGATTTGATCTTCAATAATCAGAGGTTTTGCAGCTTTTACTCGGAAAATGTTGCGTCTCACTGTAACGCCTTGTATCACTTTTGGGTTTCACGGTAATGTAGTTTAATATTATGTTAACGATATAGATTTTGTGGTGACTCCCATATCGGGGGTTCACCCTCTTTCCTATCAAAAAAAAGGTTGGGAGAGTCCCGACTCTGATTTTAGGGCACTGTCATCAGTGGGTGCTTCGGGTGGCATGGATATTGGTTGGAATGGTGATCTGATGGAGTTGGTTGACTCATGGTATGATCTTAGTACCATAATTGCACACTAATTTTAAAACTTAATGTTTGATCCAAGGTTACAAAGAACTTGGTGTGTGATCCAAGTTATGGAAAGTATTTGGTGTGATCTAAAGCACATGTAAGCAGTTGAGTTAACCGCGAGGAAATAACTCGATATAATGGAATAGTTGATTGACTCGATCAAACGAAAATCCTATGGCAGGGGATTTGGGTCATGGTTTTTAACCAGTAGGGTTTTCACGCTAAAGTACTTGTTTCTTGTAGTTGAGATTGACTGCTTATAGTTGTGGTAACTATTATCTGCAATATTTTCTGAATAAAAAAAAGAGGAAACACTCCGGAGGTGTCCACCCCAAAACATATTAGAAGAATAATAATAAAGGATACATCTACAATTGCCATGTCTCGAGAAGAGACCTGGCATGCAGTAGCTCCGTCATGGGTATGAATTGATTGGCATCCAGAGTGGCCTAAATACCAGTGTGTAAGGTGAGATCCACTTATTGAACACCCAGCTCCTTCCAGATCTACCGAACAATCGAACATTGTTGTAGGAGTAGAAATAATGGTCCAAACCCCTACACATTAGTGCCACACATTGAGCACGAAGTGTCATCCCCCAAGAAGAAGACATATCTTCTAGCCTTCGTAAATAGCCGATCAAGCATGCAGAGCTATAGGAAAACCTTGATTGTCATAGCGGTTCTCAGAGCCCAAATCAGCATGCTTTGTCTTTTCGTACTGCCCAGGATCGAGCTATTCTCATTCCAGAGAGCCCTATAGGCATTCTTAACAAAGAGAAAACCATTATGCAATATCCAGTGATCCAGCCCCTGACTCGATCCCGGGACTCCCGCAATTTCCTCTGACATCTGTAGAAACTCAGTGAAGCAATGGTCGAACAACAGAGAGGAGAAGCATGGCATCCACGGAACATCCACCCAAGCCGCCCTCTACAACTCCTGGTTCACAACAATCACAAAAAGGCCAAGGTAACGCGCCTACAGCTACCCATTCCCAGTCCAATTATCCTTCCAGAACTGGAAGGACTCCCCGTTGCCAACTACCGGGCGTATATGTTCCAGCAAACTCTGTAACACCGAGCATGTCCCTTTATATAACCTGGAGGAACAACTCTGAGCGAATGGCTCCACGACTGTTTGTGTCCAATCAGTATAAATGTCCTGAAGAAGTATACAAGAGAGGCCTTTTTTTGCTACATAGCATTGCCATCCACTTTATCAAAAGGGTCTTATTCATCTACTCCAGCTTGAGGACCCCTAGTCCCCCTCACTCCTTGGTTGAAGTTATCAACTCCCAGACACAAGAACACCTCTCGACTGCCCATTAGACGGACTCCAAAAGTAACAATGCATACACGCTTCCAAACAGTTGTGAATCCCCACAGGTAGGATCCTCGAAGAGATGAAAAAGATCGAAACCGTCGGAAACATTGCCTTCAGGAGCATAAGCTCGCCCTCCCCCCAGAGAGGCAAGACGCCTTCCACCTTGTCAACTTCCCTTCTAACTTCTCAATGATTGGCATCCAATCCGATTGCCTTAACGCCCGCACGTCAATTGCAATCCAATGTATCTAAGCAGGAGGACACCCCCAAAGTATTAATGATCCTAGCACACTCATCAATCTTCATAATCGGAGAAGCAAAAAGGCACAAAGGTTGATTTCGCACTATTTACCGCCAGCCCGGAAAGCTCCCCAAAAATGTCCAACACAGTACTCAAAGCCATGACCTCGTCGCAACTGCCCTAAAAAATGGTATCATCGGCATACCGAGGCAAGGGAATGGAAATCTCCCCCTAGAGTACCCAGCCATCCTTCCCCAAAGAATCACCTTGCTGGTCATAATAGCCAGGATTTCAGCGAGAATCACAAAGAGCAAAGGAGCCAGGGGAAGCCCTGTTGAAAACCCCTCCCCTTTGGGGTTGGAAAAAAAACCCCTTGGGTCGGCCTTTGATTAGGATTGAGAACGAGGATGCCATCACGCATCTTCATCCAAGTAATCCACACTCTAAGGAAGCCACGTTTCACCAGAGCAGACCAAAGGAAAGACCAGTCCACACAATCATATGCTTCTGAGAAGTCCACATTCCACAGAAGGCCCTTGACACCTCTGTTCTTTCAATCCCCAACCATCTCAGAAGCCATAACCACACTATATATCATCAATCGGTCAGCGATGAATGCAGTTTAGATCGGTGCAATTAGGTCTCCCAAAACAAGGCTCAGACGATTTGCCAGAACCTTTGCCACGATAATTGTTCATTGGCCATAACAATTTGTTTAGTGATCTAGAGGAACTCACATGTGATAGTCGTGTTATGTCAATTTTGCATCTGAGGAGTTCGGATGGTTTCCTTTCACTAGTTCACAGGCCCCTGTGGGCTCTCGCACTAGCAGAGATGCGGACAAACTTAGACTGGTGTGGGATCATTATCTGGATCCAGCTTGAATTATAGGCGACGACTTCAACGTCATCTTCTTGTTATGAATCACATATTAAACAAGAGTGGAACGGATCATAGCTCCCCTTTGTTTGCAAAATTTGTGGGGATTTGTCGATGGAGGTTATGGATGCCACGAACTCAAGAAACACTTGAAGATTCTATATCCCGTCTAACTATTCTGTTGGTTCTATGGATATGCTGAAGAATTTTATTATAGGGTATGTGTTAGTCTTACCTAGGTTGTACTCGGACTATTGGTTGATTTCTTGGGATTCAGAGGATGTTCAACGTTCAAGCATTATATTCTGTGTTGACCATTTATGATTGCAATAGGAGGGGTTTTGTGAGAAGGTCGTGAGGTGTTGGCAAGGGCAACGCATGAAAGGGTGTGCGTCGAGGATGGTCGCTTATGTATAAAGAGAGATGAAGGAAATACTTTCAACTAAGGTGGGCAGAAAATAGCTCATTTGATCATCGAGACCCTCAATATATACTAAATATATAGTAGCATAACTGTTGGGAAAAGTGAAAGAGATGTTTATTCCATAAGCCCTAGGCTCTCTTATATAGGAGAGTAGCCTATGGGTAAATTACATAAAGCATACAGCAGAAAATAAAAATAACAGAGAGACACAAAGAACACTAATATATATGTTAACACTCCCCCTCAAGATGGAGCATAGATATCAATCATGCTCAGCTTGGACGCACACTTCTGGAATGGGCCTTGTAGTAGTTTCTTGGTGAATATATCAGCAGTTTGATTTTCTGAGGTAACATGAGATGTAGCAATGAACCCCTTCTGAATCATGTCACGTATGAAGTGACAGTCGACCTCAATATGCTTGGTCCGTTCATGGAATGTTGTATTGTTTGCAATGAACAAGGCTGCCTGATTGTCATATTCTAAGTTCATAGGAAGTGGTACATCTATACATAGATCTGTAAGTACAGCCTTTACCCACATCATCTCTGTGCTAGCCTGGGCCATAGCCCTATATTCAGATTCAGCACTCGATCTGGCTACTACCGTATGTTTCTTGCTCCTCCATGAGATTAGAGAATCTCCAATGTAGACTGCAAACCCCGAGGTGGACTTTCTGTCCTTGGGACAACCTGCATAGTCTGCATCCGCACATGCTGAGATAGATATCACCTTGCCCTTCTTGAATAGCAAACCTGCACCTGGAGATGATTTGAGGTATCTAAGTATCATATGTATGGCATCCATATGAACCTGACGTGGTTGCACCATGAACTGGCTCACACGACTCACTGCAAAGGATATATCGGGCCTAGTGATCGTGACATATAGCAGCTTGCCAACCAGTTCTCTGTATCTTCTCTTGTCCACCTCCTCTGTGTCATCATCGTATAGCTTCATGCTGGGGTCCATTGGTGTCGTAGCAGGCCGACACCCAAGCATACCTGTTTCACTCAACAGGTCCGTAACATATTTTCTCTGCGACATTACTAACCCATACGGATTTCTAGCGAATTCCAGCCCCAGAAAATATCTAAGGACTCCAAGATCCTTAGTGACAAATTCGCTCCCCAGCTTCTCTTTCGCCTGCTTTATGCCTTGCACATCATCTCCTGTAATCAAGATGTCATCTACGTAGACCATAATTGCAATAATACCTCTTGAAGTCTTCTGTACAAACAAGGAATGATCAGCATTAGAGCGTTTGTATCCATGTTTTTCAAAGAGGTCTGAGAGCTTCTGAAACAATGCTATGGGGCTCTGCTTAAGGCCATAGATAGCCTTATGGAGTCTGCACACCTTGGAACACTCCCCCTCAACAGCAAAACCGGGTGGATGTTGCATATAGACTTCCTCCTGCAGGTCTCCATATAAGAACGCGTTCTTGACATCCAACTGATATGGCGGCCACTCTCGATTGACTGCGACTGACAGCAAGATCCGTAGAGTAGAGTGACGGGCTACTGGCGAGAATGTATCAAGGTAATCCACCCCGTATGTCTGCGTAAAGCCACGTGCAACAAGGCGGGCCTTGTATCTATCAATACTGCCATCTGCATTTTGCTTCACCGTAAATACCCACTTGCAGCTCACCGGGGTCACATCTGCAGGTATAGGAACTAGACTCCAAGTTCCCCTAGATTGAAGTGCTGCCATTTCTTCCTCCATTGCTAGACGCCATCTACCATCCTGCAGAGCATCTTGATAATTCCGTGGAATATCTACAGCGGACAAGGCCACCGCAAAGCTCCTGAAGTCCCCAGATAGTCGCTCAAATGACACAGAAGTTGATAATAGATATGTAACACAGCTCCTCTTCGATTTGCGTATAACAATAGGAAGATCTAAATCAGTTGCGTCCTCATCTGGCCCCTGCAACATATCCTGCTCAGAAATATCATTAGATCCATCAAGAGAAGTATCTTCAGTACATACCATAGGCGAGCTAGGAGATGAGTCATGACCATGAGCTGGAGGAGGCCTGCGGGTATAATGGAATGGTAGTGGTAAAATTGGTATAGTATGTGGAGCTGGTGGCAGTGGTGGTGGTGGTGGTGATGGTGCTGGAGGTGGTGGTGTCAAATATATGGCATCGGTAGGCAATGGAGGTAGTTGTTGATCACCTGAGGATGAAAAATACATTACGGATTCAAAAAATGTAACATCTGCACTGACCATATACCGCCTACGCAAAGGATCAAAACACTTGTACCACTTTTGAGTTCTGGAGTACCCAACAAACACACCCTTGACAGCCCTAGGAGAGAGCTTGTCAGTACCAGGAGACAACTGGTGGACAAATGCAACTGAACCAAACACACGAGGAGTAAGGGAAAACAGATCCCTCCCAGGGTAGATAAGGGAAAAAGGAATCTGTTCATCCAAGACAGAGGACGGCATACGATTAATTAGGTAACATGCTGTGAGAACCGCGTCACCCCAGTATGAATAAGGAACATGACTCTGTATAAGAAGTGACCTTGTGACATCTAGTAGGTGGCGATGTTTCCTTTCAGCGATCCCATTTTGTTGAGAGGTATAAGCACAAGATGTTTGATGGATAATCCATTTTGAGGAGGAGTAGTTGGCTATGACATGAGTGCACAGTTCTAGGGCATTATCACTTCTTACAAATTTCACAGATGTGGAAAAAACATTTTGAATTTCATTCAGAAAATGGATAATAATATTGCTTGCTTCATATTTATTTTTCATCAAAAATATCCATGACACACGAGAGAAGTCATCCACAATAACTATATAAAATCTGTGTCCCTTATGATCAGGTACACGACTCGGACCTCAGATATCAATATGAAATAACTCAAACTTGGAGGTACTACTCCGACCTGGACGACTGGGAAAGGTAGACCTGTGATGCTTTCCCAACTGACAAGCCTCACATTGGATAGATGTGTGAGGAAGACCCTGGGGTAACACACGACGCAACTTCTGAAGCTGTAGATGCCCAAAGCGCAGATGCCACAGCAGAGGAGATACTGGTCCAGTAGGAAGGGATGAGGCTCCAGCAAATGGAGTCTGATTTAGGCGATAGAGGCCTCCTTGCTCATAGCCACGACCAATCACGTTGCCCGTATGGATGTCCATAAAAATAAGAGAAGATGGATCAGAAATTGCCCGACATTGTAAATCCCTCGTAATCTGACTGATTGATAATAAATTCATTAAAAATCAGGTGCATCTAACACATTCTTGAGCTGCATAGAAGATGTCAGTCTAATCTCCCCCTGACCAGTGATGGGGAAGTGTACCATTGGCAATAACCATTGTTCTTCTTGGTGGAATCTGAGAATATCCTGTAAGTAAACTCTGATCGCCACATAGATGATGTGTAGCGCCCGAGCCCATAATCCAAGGTAATGTATCTGATCTACTACTGGTAAATGCAAGTATGCTACCTGAAGCACTGGTAGATGCAGAGGCAGATGCAGCAGCATCAGATTGACTCTCAATAGTAGGTGATGGGCCAGATGGGGGAATAATGCCCCTTAGACGGGCAACTAGATCATCGAACCGCTGATCCAAAGTGGCAGCAGATGGAGGCTCTATCTGCTCAGCAACTCGTGCAGATGCAGGAAATCCATGCTTAGAGTAGCATGTGTCTTCATTGTGTCCGACGCGATGACAGTAGGTACATGTTGGCTGAGTACGGCCTCCGTGGAAGGGACGGTGATGCGGCTCAGTCTATGAAAGGCTTCCTCCATGGGAGGAATAGTAGAATCGGCCAAAATATGGGATCGTGCCGCCTCATACTCTGGATCAAGTGCAGCAAGAAACATGCCCACCATAGTCGCATTCCGATACGTATTCTGTTGTTCTGGCGTGGCTGTCAGGGGCATGAAGCTGTATAGCTTCTCGAACATCCCTCGTAGGGATGTGTAGAGTGAATGTAGAGGGCGACCATTCTGCTTTATAGTGAATATATCATGCTGGAGTTGCAGAATCTTCGTCTCATTCTTCGCCTGAGAGTATGTGGCCGCCAGAATGTCCCACATGTCTTTGGTTGTGGGCTGATGTAGAATATCATTGGCAATCTCAATCACCAACGTTCCCGATAACCAAACTTTAGCGTATGCGTCATCGACCTCCTACGAGGCATAGGCTCCAGTCTTCTCAGCAGGCTCTGCTTCGGTAGGAATGTGCTTCTTACCCGTTGACTTCATCATACTCATGAACTGCATCGCCCACAGTTCATAGTTTGTACCGTCCATTTTAACGATAGGCGCCGGACCACGGAATGCGCCAATGGATGGGATATCCGCCTTGCTTTCTGACATACTGGAAACTGAAGACTAGAGCGATTGACTGAAGATAAGATTTGTCTATAATGACATAGACGGGTTTAGTTGCTTGTGTAGACCTCAAACAACTAAACCCATGTAGGTGACGGTGTGCTCTTTAGGGCTTCGCACACGCTTTGGGCTCCTCGGTGCCCTCTGACCTCGCAGGAACGCAAGGTCAGCCGGTCAGTCGTGCAGCGTGAAGTTGCGCACAGGCGCAGGCGAGGTCAGGCGCACAAGCGCAGGCACGCAAGGTCAACCGTTCAGACGAGCACGCAGTGGCGCGTGAAGTTGCGCGCTAGGCGCAACACTGACGTACGCGTACAGGCGTTGGCGCGTGAAGGTGCTCGCGCACAGAGACGCACAGGCAGGCGCGCAGTGGGGGCGCACATGCGCAGAGGCACCGGCGGAGGCACAACGACAGGGTAGAAGCGCTGGTGGCGCCGGCGATGAGAGAGAGGGGATCGCGGGTGGGGTGGGGTAGGGTTAGGGTTTCGAGAACTCCGGTCTAGGACCGTCGCTCTGATACCATGTTGGGAAAAATGAAAGAGATGTTTATTCCATATGCCCTAGGCTCTCTTATATAGGAGAGTAGCCTATGGGTAAATTACATAAAGTATACAACAGAAAATAAAAATAACAGAGAGACACAAAGAACACTAATATATATATTAACAATAACGTAGCTTAGTATAGCTTTCCGAATATGGCCTTTATTCAAAAAGGAAGTTTCTCAGTCTTATTAGTGTAAATTCAAGCTCTTCACTATCTAGGATACTTAAACAGTTTAGAAAGGAGACTTGCAGCTCAGAGGGTGGTGTAGGGATGAGGTCTCGGAGACTGTCTGCTTTAATTGTCTGAAGGATTCTAGGAGCTACTGGAGGAGGATATCGCAGCGAGATATTTTTTTGAAGTCAAAAAGGGGGGAAAGGGATCGGGAGGCGAGATATGGGTACAACCATATTCTCCTAGAGAATGACGAGGGAAACTAATATAAAGGTACATCGAGATAAAAGTGGTCGAAAGATGGAGATACGAACACACAGTTTTTCCATGCGGTAGCGAGGAGGCACATGCGACATAACTTGATACATGTTAGTGAGGTGGATGAAGAGGAGGTGGAGGGAATCACGTCATTTGAGATGCAGTAAGGCGCCATTACCATGAGAATAGCATGTTCCTGTTGAGGTAGGGGGCAGATGCGATGGCAGAGATGTTTCCAGATTGACCAAGCTACAATCTAAGAGTTGACGAGACCTTTACTTGTGGGCATCCAACCGACGACTTTTGAGTTCAATGCAGATGGCTCTCCATAATCAGGTGGTTTTGTGGTCGTGTTTTATAGGGAGTTCTGAGACTTGGTGGGTCACGAGACTTTAGACGTAGTGGAGGGGTTGGGCAGACGAATCGTGGATTTGAACGACTCAATAGATATTGCTTATTCCTTCTGCCTAAAAAGGACAAGGTGTAGAGGTAAAGGTGGAGGATCAACGCCATATTGCTCTGTGAAATGCCATATACCTCATTGTGGCGAAGGTGTTAACCAACTCGTTAAGGAGGTCCTTGGATCCACTGTTGATCCTGCACAGAGGGCTTTCATCCTAGGTCGGTACATGATCGATGGAGTAATAATGGCCTCAAAGGTTGTTATGGAGTGAAGGCGGAAAAAAACCAAATGTTTTCGGTGGCAGGTTGGCTTCTCCAAAGCTTGTTGATTGAGAAGATCGGAACTTAGGTGTTCCTTCACCATAGAGGTTTTTCAAGTGAGTGGATTGATTGGATGAAGAGATAGATAACGAAATGTTCCTATATTGGTGAATTATAGACAATAGGATGGTTTCTTTCAGCTCCAGCGAGGGGTAAAGCAAGAATACTCATTGGGGCCTTTACCTTTTTTTTTATTCCTAGGCAAGAATGGTTACAAAGGTAGTGTAGGGTTATTTTGTGACGGTTTTAGTATTGTTGATATTTTAGTGCTTATCCTTTAGTATGCAGACGATACTACATATTTTATGGAGGGAGATGTGGGATTTGAGGAGTGGCCATTGTAGTTGAGTTGCTTGGGATAGTCTTCGGCATGCGGATCAACCATGTTAAGTCAATTTTTGTTCCTTTGAGGAAGAGGAAGGAGGAGGTTGTAGGTATGGAAGGAAAGTTCGCGATATATCGACGATATATCGCCGATATATCGATATCGAGATGTGACCGATATGGGTACCGATATGGCGATATATCCCAGTTTTCAGGTATTTCCCTCACAAAAGACCGTCGACATGGGCGATATTTCGATGATATATCGCCGATATATCGTCGAAATATCGTATCGATACTCTATCGAAACGATATTGATATCGATATGGCCTTCCCTGGTTGAGGCAGTCGGGTCGCCCTCTAGAAATTGGAGGGCATTGCTATTATCTTGCCTTGGTCTGCTTTTGGTTGGGGGTAGGTTGAAGTAGTCAGATTGGTTGCATGTTATAAAAACCACAAAGGGAGTCTTGTCCTTGAGACTCGGGTCAATGTCACTATATGTTTTGTCTGAGTTTCATCTTGTCATAAACACCTCAAAGGGTTTTGAACCCATAAAAACCTCAAAGGAAAAACAAGCCATGTTCTTTCAACATATATATAAGTAAATAGGCTTGTTTTGGTGATTACCATAAAAGAGCTGCAGGTATCATGCCCACACATCTGTTTCAGTCTCCCATGTCACCTCTTCGATATCATGGCGGTGCCATAGCACCTTGACTAAAGGAATCTCTTTGCCGCAAAGCTTCTTCACAGCACTATCAAGTATCTGCACTGGCCTCTCCTTGTATGTCAAGTCGGGCTCTACGCCAAGATTCTCGTAGCTGATGACGTGTCGAGGGCCGTGCACGTATTTCCTCAGGTTATATAAATGAAAAACATTGTGTATGGTTGACAGGTGTGGAGGAAGGGCTACTCGATAAGCCACTCTCCCAATACGAGCAATGATATTAAATGGTTCACCATATCTTAGCATCAACTTGCCATGAACACCAAATCTATGTACTCCCTTCATGGGAGATACTCGTAGGAACACCCAATATTTACAGAAATTTCATCAGTATGAAAGATTAGGTTAAATATTGATAAGTCATATTTGCAAATGGATTGAGATAAGATGATCGGATTACCTGAAACTCCAAATCTCTTTTCTGACGGTCTGCATAGCTCTTCTGGTGGCTCTGAGCTGTCAGAAGCTTCTGCCTCACAAGATCAATAGCCCTTGCAGTATCCTCCCAGAGACCTATGGAATAAAGAGCGTGATAACCTACCACACGCCAACTGAGAGGTGTGACGCATCTCCGCCCATATAGGGCTTCGATGGTGCCATGTCGATACTTGAATGATGGTTGTTATACGTGAATTCTACCAATGGCAAGTGATCCTTCGAGGATCCCTTACACTCAAGGGTACATGCACGTAGCAAATCCTCAAGTGTCTGATGCGCTCGCTCTGTCTGTCGGTCTGCAGATGGTATGCGGAACTTATCTTCAGCTATGTCTGTAGTGTTGACATGAACTGGTGCCAATAGTGAGATGTGAACCTCGAGTCTCTGTAAGACACTACCTCACGTGGTATACCATGAAGCTTGATAATGTTCTACACATATAATATGGCCAATCTAGATGGAGTGTAGGTCATGTTGACATGTATGAAATGGTCTAACTTGGTCAACCTGTCAACAATGACCCAAAAGGCGTCATGGCCACCTAGTCTCCTCAACAGTCCAGTGACAAAATCCATAGAGATATTCTCTCACTTCCACTCGAGAAGGGGGAGAGACTGAAATAACTCTGGTGGTCTCCTATGCTCAGCTTTGACCATCTAACAAATCAAGCACATGCTAACATGATGTGCCACATCGTGCTTCATCATGTCCCACTAGAAATGTTGATGCAGATCACGATACATCTTTGTGTTGCTAGGATGAATAACAATCATGAATTGTATGCCTCATCAAGAATATCTCTGTGTAACTGCTCATCGTTGAGCGCAATGACCCAGCCAGCCTTCTACAAAATGGATTATGTTACCAAACAATCATTACATTCATCCTTGATAGCAAGCATGTATTTGTCTTTGATCCAAGGATCTGTCTTCTGACTTTCTATTGTACGATCTCATAGATTATTGAATCGTGGAGGCACGGTAGTAGATATGGACGCACTCTCATGAGGGTGCAAATCAGTCAAAGCTGTGCGTATATCCCACGTGTATAACTAGTTTATCTTACCCTCCGCATGAGATCTCTTGCTTAGCGCATCAGTCATCACGTTTCCCTTACTGGGGTGATAAGAGATCGTGCAGTCATAATCCTTCAGTAGCTCATGCCACTTGCGTTGTCTCACGTTCAGCTCCTTCTGATCGAAGATGTATTTCAGACTCTTGTGGTCTTTGAAAATCTCAAAGTTCATAGAGATAGTGGCAATAGATCTTCAAGGCGAAGACAATTGTCGCCAACTCCAGTTTATAGATGGGGTAATTCCGCTCATGCGGTCTCAACTAACATGATACATATGCAATTACAGGACCTCGATGCATCAGGATCGCTCCTAAACCTTCTCCTGAGGCATCTGTGTACACTGCATATGAGTGCCTAAAGGGAGTGCAAGAATGGGCGTAGTGGTCAATCTTTCCTTCAATGTCTAAAGGTCTGCTCGCATGAGTCATCCCAAATGAAAGGAACTCCATTCTGTGCCAATCGTATCAAGGGAAGAACTACTCGGGAAAAACCACTAACGAAGCGTTTGTAATAGCCAACTAGTCCAAGGAAGCTATGAATCTGAGTGACTGTCTTGGAATGCTCCCAAGACATAGTCACCTCAATCTTCGTACATGCTCAAGAAATGAGACCTAGGATAACCAGAACTCACACTTACTCAGTCGGCATACAACTTGTGTTCTCGAAATGTGTCCAAGACTATCTTGAGATCATTTGCGTGATCCCATTCATTTCGAGAATATATCAGCACATCATCAATGAACACAACAACAATTTTGTCCAAGTATGGGCAGACCATGAATGTTGCAGGGGCATTTGTGAGCCCAAACGGCATCACAACAAACTTATAGTGCCCTTATCGAGTCCTGAAAGTTGTCTTCTAAATATATGATTCTCGAATCCTCAACTGATGGTAGCATGATCTAAGATCGATCTTCAAAAACACTGAAGATCCATGTAGCTGATCAAAGAAGACATCAATGTGAGGCAGAGGATAACGGTTCTTCACAATTCTCTTGTTCAGTTGTCGGTAATCAATGCATAATCTCATCGATCCATCCTTCTTCCTGACGAAAAGGATGGGAGCAAGTGCTTGATCTCACAAAACCCAAGACAAGTCATGCAACTGTACCTTCAGCTTCCTTAACTAAGCTGGTGTCATGCGGTACGGAGCCATAGAGATCGGATGTGTATCTGACAGTAACATGATCTCGAGCTCAAACTCTCTCATGCAGCAATCCTGGCAAATCATAAGGAAACACATCAGGGTAGTTTGACACCACCACGATGTCATGGGTCTTCGGCTCTCTAAAAGATGTCTCTCTGACGAATGCTAGAAAAGTACCACATCCCTGATCAATAAATCTCTGAGCTCGCAACACTGAAATGTACTTCATTTTGGAGTCATGTAAATTATCCTTAAAAGTGAACTCGGGCAAGTCTAGAATCCTGAAGACAATTGTCTTCCTAAAGCAATCAACTAGGGCATGATGAGCTAACAACCAATCCATGCCCAAAATAAGATCAAACTCATCGATCTGTACTAAGAGATAATCTGCGATCATCTCGTGACCGCCAATCAATACTGGTAAACCTATGACTATCAGTCTAATGATGAACAACTGGCTACATGTCCCATGGATGTGATATGGAGGATCTAAGGCCTCTGCAACTCTACCTATTGAAGCTAGTAATCCTAAAGCAATGAATGAATGTGTCGCTCTAAAGTTAAATAAAACATGAAAAGGTCGACTCAAGACTGAGACCATACTTTTCACCACAGTAGTTGTTGATCGTGCCTGCTCCTCAGCCACTGCATGTAACTAACCCTGCCTCGGCAGTGCAGTACTCGAACTGGACACGCTCTATATCTGTCTCTACGGCCTCCTGAAGTTGGAGTTCTTGTCACGGAAACTCCCAGTATGTTGTGCATGTGGCGGTGAAGGTTGTGGTTAGGTTGTGGTTGCGGTCGAGGCTCACTAGAAGCCTGGGGGCACTGATATCAGTAGTGACCCCACCGGTTGCACAAATAGCATCGGACTGACTGGATATACAGAGTGGTCGCATCTGCGCTCCGAGTCAATCTTGTCGGTGATCTCTCCACTCTCTACGACCCAGATGGTTGAGCTAAACCGGTGCCTCATCTAGCAAGTGCCCCTCCTAAAGTAGTTCCTGGAGATGAGTGAGCATTATCAGAGAATGCTGAACCAGAAGGATGAAACCGTTGGGCTGATCTCTGCTACTGGAAAGGTCGCCGGATCGAACCGAATGACCGTTGTGGTGCGGGTACTGCTCTAGACGAACTCCCAAAACGTCTCTCTCTGATGTCCTCAAACTTCTCTGTTGCATCAGTACCCTCGGAGATAGATGTGAGACGTAGTCCAACCAGCTTCTCTTACACCTCTTCCCTCATCCCTCTAATGAATTTCTCCAAATTCTCCTCGGGGAATGCAGTCGCTGCTGGTGTGTGGCGAGACAGCACGGTGTAACGCACAAAGTACTGTCTAGATGTCATCCACCCCCGTCTGAGCTATGTAAATAGTCGGCGTTGGAAATCCTTCCACTTCCAAAAGAAGAAGTGGGATCTGAAGCTCGTCTTGAAATTGTCCCATGGGATCGCGTCCCATTTCGAAAACTGTCGCCTCCTACCATCTCTCGGCGAACGCTGTCAATCAATACTCTGCAAAAGATAACTACGCATCTCATGGTGTGTGAATCATACGGAGTCCTTCATCACTCTCTTCAGCCACTACTCGACCTCATCTGATGTCCCGATTTCCTTGAACACGGATACATTGGCTCGCTGATATGAAGTAAAAATCGACTGATGCCTATGAATGACAGAGTGATCGGGTGCAATCTCGTCGGCAAAAGATATAGGATCCTGCTCCCTGTCATGATCTCCATCCTCTAATCCATGTATTGTCATCTCCTCATGTGGATCATCAAACTGGGGTTGTTGAACCTCTACAGACTGAGGTTGGTCCTGTCGCATTCTATCCTGAGATGGATGGTAGATAAAATCAGAAAGCTCTCCGAACATCATCTCGATGTCAATCTTCCTATTTGTGATCTTTGTCTGTTGAGCCAATATATGGTCCTGCTAACCTCTCAAAGCAGTTTGTTGTTGTTGGAGGTCGGCGAGGACGGTTAGGATGCACTCCAAACGATCCGACATCCCATGGCCATCTCTAAACGCTATGGTTATGCATGAGAACCAATATCATTAGTCGTAATAATTAATATTCGCAAATACCATCAACTGTGTTTTGCTCTTCTTGGGCTACGATATGAAATTAATTGCAAAAAGGTGATATTTGTGGTGGTTGAATTTGAATGTCATTCTTTCCCTTCTCAAAGGATTGTCGCTATCCGAGAACTTAATGCGATCAGAATTATAATACTGCCAATGTGTGTAGCGGGTTACCACTACTCTGATAACATGAATGAAACGCCCAGGGGATCCGGGTTACTGGTTTACAGAGCATTAGCAATATCACGTTCGTTATCGATCACATTAGGTTACATAAAATGAGGAAAATTTTGCGTTCAAATGGCATTCACAAGTTAATAATCAACCACATAATAACAAGTGTCACCAAGAGATATTTGCATTAATTTTCAAAAAATAATACATGTATCAAAAGAACTGACATTCTATACATTTATCTCAAAATATGACAGAAGAAAGAAACAAACATTTAAAATATCATGTACAAAAGCTATAATGTATCGTCAAAAGTAAAACGTCTGAAATGTAGAAGCTCAATGTTCAGCTATCGAACTGTGACGCGGGTGCTTTACCAGCCATCCATGTTAGGAAGAAAATAAGATCAACAAGAAGGTTCGGCGGAACTGGTCAAACTAAGGCACTAGAATCCCAACGAAGCGTAAAAACATTACGAGTTCACGAAAAATCGTATAAAGGACTGGGATCCTAGACCCGCGCACTAGGCGGTTGTTGCCCTAAATGGGCTTCCTATCTCCCGCCCAGTTGAGGGTCACCGCACCCTCGCACAGCCAGGTGTAAGGGTCACCATGACTGGCACAAATATTAGTCATCACTTATTCACAATCATCTGGCCATACTTGATTATACATTCCTTTCACAATATATCGTGAGGTTGCCTTTACAAATCTAGGTATTTGTCACAAACTATCCATAGTGATGTAAAATTATTAAAGGATCAATTAATGAAAATTTTTAGTCATAATGATCTCAGGGAATCATTAGATCGATTCAATATATCAGAATTATTTATTTAAGAATATCTAACCTCCTAGATATTAACACCCATATCTTTTATTTCTACTATTCTTAGATAATTTTCATATGGTTCAACTAGTTGTATTTAAAATGTCTTCTTTAAATCATGAGGCATGGAGATTAATAATTGATCCGGACATAGAATTCAATCTATGCAGGAACCCTAGACTTTTCATCTTTAAATCATAAAATCTGAAAACTAATGTTTTGGTCTCAAATTAAGATGGGATCCATGAAAAAATTTCCAATATTTCAACTTTTAATATATAAAATTAGTGGTCAATAATTGGTCTTAAATTTTTTTCAAATCCATATCAAATTCCTCCAATATTACATCTATAACTCATGAATCTGTCTCAATTTATAGGTCTGAATTTTAGCATAATTGTACGCAATATGCCAATATCCAAATTTTTCCTTCCAAAAAAATCATGAAACTGAAGTCTATTAATAGATCTGAACTTTGGCCTAAATACATGCTTAAACACGAAATTTCTAAATTCTAAAACTTGCATTGCATATCGATTTCACTGATATGAAATTATGATTAATTGTATGCAAAAACATCCCCACATCTTTCAATCTCAAGGCATGAAATCTGTAACTTAATAGTGGTCTGAAATTAGGTTCATTTGCATGTGAAACACCCCCAATTAACCTTCTTTCAAGCCTTAAATCCATATCACATAGTGGTCTGAAATTAGATCATATTCATGTCAAATTATCCACAATTCTTCCACATTTTAACATGAAATCAGAGCACAAACAGTGATCTGAATTTGGTACTAAATTGCATGCAAAACATTTCAATTTTCTCATCAAATCCAATCATGTAAACTGTAGCTATTATAGGTCTGAAATTAAACTTGATTTCAAAATATTCATCCCTAATTTCTCATCTTTTACAAGATGTAATCGGTAACCAATTAATGTTCTGAAATTAGACTCCAATCACATGCAAATCACTCCTAAATCTCACATTTTTAACATAAAATCAGATATAATGGTGGTTTGAATTTATGTTTAATTTCATGCAAATCACCCTCAAATCCTCATTATTCAAGCATGCAAATCTGGAGCAATTATAATCTGATTTTTAGGTCAAATTGCATGCAATTCACTTGATTTTTAAAATTAAAATCTAAGAAAACAATAATTATTAATAGGGTTTTGGATTTGATTCTTAATTGCATGGATGGCAGCAAGAAGAGGAGTTAAATTGTACCTTTTTGGATCTCCAAAATGGAGATGGCGGCTTGACAAATTAGCAGCAATAGCTGCTAACATGCAGCATCAATTAGTTGCACTTGGAGCAGCTCCAGCAGAAGCATCAAGAGCAGGAGCAGCATCAAAGCGGGAGCAGCAGTAGCAGTTGGCTCCTGCATGCAGCAGCAGGAGAGGACAGTAGCTATGGTTGTTGTTTATGCAGTAGATGCCAAGCTGCTTGAAGCAGCACCAGCTTGATCGGAGAGGGGAGCAGCAGCTTCCAAGTTGTTGGACAGCAACTTCAACAGGGAAAAAGGGGGGGCAGCAAGCAACCCCTTCGTTGGAGAAAATAGAGAGAAAATGAGAGAGAAAGAAGAGAGGGGTGGGTTGATATAAATAAAGAGTGGGGGCCTTAAGGCCTTGACAAATAGAGGGAGAAAAGGCCATGTGTGGGTTGTGTTGTGATTTGCAATTAATTTTTTTTATTTATATTTTTAAATTTTAATCCTTTATCTACCATTATTGTGAAATATCAAAGTCATCTGTATTTCCACCACGAATCTCCGATTCAAATGGTCAATAGCTCGTTTTGACTGTCTGTGAATGACGATCAATATGAGTATTGTTGGTGGAAAAGAGCAATTCATTTATTCCATAGAATCGTGGACTCTCTTATATAGAGAGCACCCATGGGTAAATTACATAAGAGGTTATCGGGAAAATAAAAATAGAGAAAATGATACACCGACTACATAATATTCTCTACACTCCCCCTCAAGATGGAGCATAGATATCAATCTTGGTCAGCTTGGAAGAACATCTCTGGAAAGGTCCTCTGAGCAGTGGCTTGGTGAAAATGACGGCAGTCTGCTCCTCTGAACTACATGTGAAGTAGAAATCAAGCCCTTCTGGATCATATCTCTAGTGTAGTGGCAGTCTACCTCGATATGTTTTGTTCTTTCATGAAATGTGGGATTATTGGCAATGAAATAAGCAGCTTGATTGTCACATTGTAGCTGCATGGGTAGAGGCACATCTATATGCAAGTCTTCTAGTACAGCTCGAACCCACATCATCACCGTGCTTGCGTGTTACATGGCCCTATATTCAGATTCAGCACTGGATCTCGCCACAACGGTTTGTTTCTTGCTTTTCCAAGAAACCAGAGAGCTACCCACAAAAACTGCAAAGCCTGAAGTAGACTTACGATCTTTAGGACATCCCGCATAGTCTGCATCTACACAAGCCGAAATAGATAAATCTGTGTTCTTTCTAAACAGCAATCCGGAGCCTGGAGAAGACTTTAGATACCTTAATATCATGTATATAGCATCCATATGTACATGTCTTGTCTGCTCCATAAATTGACTCACTCGACTTACTGCAAAAGCAATATCGGGTCGAGTTATAGTGATGTAAAGAAACTTACCAACCATCTCTTTATATCTTCTCTTGTCCACCTCTTCAGTATCGTTGTCATATAATTTCATACTTGGATCCATAGGAGTGCTCAATGGTCTACATCCAACCATGCAAGTTTCAACCAGCAAGTCTGTAATATATTTCCTTTGGGTCATCACCAGACCCTGTGCATTCCTGGCAAACTCCAGCCCTAGAAAATATCGTAGGGTACCAAGATCCTTCTTGAGAAACTGACGGCCCAAAAATACTTTTGCCATCTCTACCCCCTGAGCATCATCTCCTGTAACCAGAATATCATCAACATATACCATGATGACAACCGTACCTCTAGAAGTCTTCTGAATGAACAACGAGTGATCTGCATTTGATCTTTTGAATTCTTGTCGTTCAATTAGGTGGGAAAGCTTCTGGAACCATGCCATTGGGCTCTGTTTAAGGCAATATATCGCCTTGTGAAGTCTACACACTATATAATTCTCCTCCTCAGCAGCAAACCCCGGTGGCTGCTGCATGTATACTTCTTCCTGCAAATCGCCATACAAGAATGCATTCTTGACATCAAGTTGAAATATGGACCAGTCATGTACCACAGCAACAGCTAGAAGAATGCGAAGAGTAGACTGACGAGCCACTGGAGAGAATGTATCCAAATAGTCCGCACCATATGTTTGAGTAAAGCCTCTCACCACAAGCCGTGCCTTGTACCGGTCAAGGCTCCCATCTGCAAGGTACTTCACTGTGAATACCCATTTGCAGCTAACAATAGGTGTGACGGACGGAGCGGTAACCAAGCTCCATGTACCGCGGGACTGTAAAGCAACCATTTCTTCTTCCATAGCCAGCCACTAGCAGTCAATTTTCATAGAATCCTGATAATTTCGTGGTATCTCCACGGAAGACAAAGCCGCAGCAAATCTCTGGAAGTCTCCTGTGAGACGGTGAAAGGAAACCTGGGAAGCAAGGGGATAAGACGTGCAAGTCCGTTTCTACTTCCGAATAGCAATAGGGACATCAAGATCAACATCCACTGTACTCGATGGTGCATACTCCTTCTGCAAAGAAGAATCTTGCACAAGCACACTATCCGACCCATCGTTAGTAATAGCATCTGAATATACCTGAGGCATGATGGATGATTGACGTGCCGCCTGAGCAGGACCAGACCGATGTGTATAGAATTTAGGTAATGGCGGGATAGGTGGTTGTGGTGGTGGTGGTGGTGGTGATGGAGATGACGTTGGAGGGGTTAGGGTTTTAGGGTTAGGGTTTTGGCTCTGATACCATGTTGGTGGAAAAGAGCAATCTGTTTATTCCATAGAACCATAGGCTCTCTTATATAGAGAGGACCCATGGGTAAATTACATAAGAGGTTATCGAGAAAATAAAAATAGAGAAAATGATACACCGACTACATATTATTCTCTACAAGTATAATATTCATATACTTCTGATCTGAGATGAATTCAGAAATTATCGAGATAAAATCTTGGTTTGCGATTAAATTTTGCGTTTTTAAATCGTCAAACGACATCCGATCAACAAATAGTCGATTTCGTGGACTTATTTTGTTGAATCGAACTTTATGATGGTCCCGGTTTGTTTTGCAGTTCGAACTGCATCGGGCTTTTCCGATGACACGAATTACAATGCAATCGATTGTTGATCGATTGATCTCAAACAAATTTTGATTTATGATATATGAATCAATTCAGATCAATTAATATTGATTAGTAGTTTTATCGGATCATATGGATCCTAATCGGGTCGGGTTCAGTTTCAGATTCGGGTGATTCAGATCCGGATGTCACACATGTGATTAAGAAAATGGATAGGAAGCCGGAGAGTAAACGTGCGGTTTGTCTGTAGTAAGGTGTATGGTGCTCTTAAAGATGTGGTTTGTTATCCCAGTTTTCTTCCTACTACATGCCTTATACCCGCTGGGATTTGGAGAGGCTGGAGACATTGATGAGGAGATTCTTTTAGCCTCCTATAAGAAAGGACAGAAGATGTCTTTGGTGGATTGAAAGACCCCGATGCTCAAGGAGGATGGTGAGGGCTTAGGATTTTGAGTTTGAAGGAGATGAATGGAGCATCATTGGCTAAATCGGTGACTTGCATTTTGGGAGGTGTGTATAACCTGTTATACAAGAAGGTTCGCTCTATCTATAAGATTTTTATGAATCTCTTGGTTCAAGTTGGTGCAGTAAGTGCGCCTTCCAAATACAAGAAAGGCATTTGTTTTGTTCTCGCTCATGTGGCCCCACTCATGAAGCTTGTTCCAGGTGATGGTACTAGGTTCTGCTTCTGGACAAAGGATTGGCTAGATTTGGGTGCATTTGGGATTTCTTTCCCCATCTATTTGTTTTAACATCTTATGTGTGCTACACTGTGAGGGAGTACAGGCAAGACGACATATGGCTTCCTCACTTTTCCCGCTTTGTCGGATCAGCATTTTGTAGAGATTTGCTTCTCTTGGAGGTTTTTAGAAAATAACGAATGCGGGAGCGAATATCAGAGAAATAGAAATAAACATTAAAGGACAGCGAGATTTTACGTGGAACCCTACTCACTAAGGAGCGGGATGAAACCACGGGAGAACGCCTCAAAGGGTTGATTCGTTCATTGAACTTTCTCATTTGATACAGGAGTTATGGGGCTTTTTATATAGCCTCCACAAACCCTCCAAGCCCCACCACTGGTAGATGTGGGACTACACACCGGATGTGGTAAACGGATCTTGGAGAGATCTATTTCCTCATCTACGCATATACTCCAACATATTCCAACACTCCCCCTCAAGTTGGAGCATGCAATGCTCAGCATGGACAAACAGAAAGAAATCTCAAACTAACCATACACGAACTACAGACAATATCAACTCAATGCAAACACAACTGTCGGTTGTTGTCGAGAGCGTTGCTTCTCATGTCATGCAGGTGAGGACGAACAAACAGTCGGAGTATGAGTTAAACTGAATCTCCTCATCGGAGACCATGTGCTCTGAATTGCATTTGTGAGAGCCGCTGCAACTGAAAATAAGTCTCCTCGTCGGAGTACTCTAGCCCGCCACATCATGTGGACAATTGCTCCATCTCTGAAAAACCGAACTCAAAAACCGTGAAGACATCCTCGTCGGAATCTACGGTCGCTAGAGAATAGGTTGAAAAGTCTCCTCATCGGAGAACTGGGTCTCACCCATACTAGCTCAGAGAATGGGATCTCTACTCTAGAGTCCCTATGAAACCACATGAAAACCCTCGCCTACACGGCATAGGGAATGGAATCTCTACTCTGCAGTCCCTATGGATCACATGAAAATCCTGAACCAACAAAACTAGAATGATGGGGACCTATGAACTGATGATTGCAGACATGTGCGAATCAAACTGAAGACTCGGAACCTAATCATAGAGTTTGAAATCTGAACATCTCTGTAGAGTCTGAAAATCTGGCTGGCCTCGGGATTGGAGAATCTGAATATGGCATCCATCCCCACAATACCCCCCCTTCTCCCATTCTTGTTGGAAAACAATGATATTGACAAAGTTGGGAGAAGACAATAAAATAGGGAAATTAAAACAAACCACATAAGCCTATATTTTGTCAGCTTTCTCAAACATTTTTTTCTTTTCAAATCATCATTTTCTCGGTTATTCCAATTTTTTCTGTAGCTCTCTTTTTTTTCAAATAAGTTGTTCAAACTAATTTGTTCTTTCAGCTTTTCACCTATTTTTTAAGTTCTTTTTATGGATAATCAAAAAAATTTAACCGACTCACCTTTTTTCAAGCGTACTTTTTTTGTGTGCATTTTAAAAAACTCCCTTTTTTCAAAACACGCACGACCTAATTTGTCCCAAACCACAACCTACTTGGGTTGTTATTTAGGGTTCCCACTTGGGAACCCTTCTCTCGAAGACATGTCGCTCCCGATGAGGGTTCTTCCGTAGGAGCGTCGCCTGGAGATGGATGATCGGCACCGTACGATAGAAAGGGCGTTGCACCACTGAAGATGTGGCCCGGAGATGAAGGCGGAGAGGATCGTCACCTGGGGAAGGAGGTGCACATGCCTCTGCCTGCCTTGCACGGAGGGGATGAGATACGGTTCCATTGGCAGTGCCGCTTGGTTTTGACTGGCGGTGTCGCGCTGGAGGGCTCCGCCTTGTATGCAGCATCACACGAGAGAAGGCGGTGATCTCGCCACCTGTGAGAGAACCGCCACATGTAGGGTGTTGGAGATGAAGACCGATGGGGGCTCCGCCAGCGATCTGGAGTCTCTAAGGTGTGAGGTTAGGAGCTTCAAGGGGCACGCAAGAGAGAGATGCAACTTGAAAGTGACCTGGAAGGGCTTTGGCTGGAGAAGATTCATAAAGAACTGGGTGAGCAGAACTGGGCTAACAGAAGCCATCTCCCTGGGTGAGCAGATGCCGCCTAGGACTTCATTCATTTTTTTTAATGAAACTAGGGCATCGAGCCCTTGTGCATGGAAGAACCCTTGAACTTTCTTGCAGATCTGAACATATTTGAACATAGAGAACGAAGCATGTTTTGCATATCTGGAGGCCTTAATGTTGACATCGAAAATTAGGGTTTCAAGAAACAAACCCTAGGTCTTTTCTTGATCAAGAACATGATATTGGATCGAACAATAAATCTTCAACAAAAAAGTAATCTTCAAGAACATAATTAGGGTTTCAATAGAAACCTAGAATTGAATCTCAAATCTCAACAAAACAATGAACATAAAATCCTCAAGAATCGAACCATATACCATGTTAGAAAATAACGAATGCGGAAGCGAATATCAGAGAAATAGCAATAAACATCAAAGGACAGCGGGATTTTACGTGGAACCCTACTCACTAAGGAGCGGGATGAAACCACGGGAGAATGCCTCAAAGGGTTGATTCGTTCATTGAACTTTCTCATCCGACACAGGAGGTTTGGGGCTTCTTTTTTAGCCTCCACAGACCCTCAAAGTCCCACCACTAATAGATGTGGGACTAAAAACTGGATGTGGTAAATGGATCCTGGAGAGATCCATTTATCCATCTACATGAGTGGCGTATATGCTCCAACATATTCCAACAGAGGCCTTACCTGAGGTTGGGGGTCTATCTGACACTATGGATTATTGGACATAGGTAAATGAACATTTCATGATACGAAAGGCATACCAAGACTCCTATTTAGCCACGATCGTTGACCTGAAATGGATCGGATCAGTTCATGCACATCTAATGGTGGAAAGTACCATTACAGGTTTGCTTTTTCATTTGGCTTTTAAGGAGGGATCAGCTAATAACTGGAGATCATAGAGCCAAATTTCGGGAACTGTGAGTGTGTGCCAGCGATGGATAACGGTAGAGGTACGCGTTAAACATCTTTCTTTAGTTGCTTTGTTTCGAGAAAGGTTTGATCCGCAGCCCATATTGATTTGGTGGCAACCTCTAATCGTGCTACGTTTTGAGAATCCATTATTGGGTTGGGATATGGGAGTGATCCATAGAAGGCCATATCGATATCGATATCTTATCGGTCCACCCGGAAAATGATATACCGGTCGGAAATGGCTCAAAAAGCCATTTTTTGTCATTTTTTTCAGCAATTAAGATCATCCAAGATATTAAAACAACAAATAACCTACAAATATACACGTATATCGCACATATTGGTCATTTATAGCTCATATATCGCACATATCGGTCATATCGAACATATCGTTGTTAATGTTGATTCCTGACTTATAGATATTGGAAATGGATCCCATTCAAGATTGTTGGGAAACGTGAATGAGATGATCTATTCCATAGCCCTAGGCTCTCTTATATAGGAGAGTAGCCTATGGGTAAATTACATAAAGAGAATGACAAGAAAATAAAATAACAAAATGGGACAAGTAAAGCATATGCGTCAACACTCCCCCTCAAGATGGAGCATAGATATCAATCATGCTCAGCTTGGACGCGCACTTCTGGAATGGACCTCTAAGTAGAGCCTTGGTGAAGATATCAGCAGTCTGATTCTCTGATGTGACGTGAGATGTAGCAATAAACCCCTTCTGAATCATGTCACGTATGTAATGACAATCGACCTCAATATGCTTGGTCCTTTCATGAAACGCTGGATTATTTGCAATGAATAAGGCGGCCTGATTGTCACATTCCAACATCATAGGAAGAGGTATGTCAAGGCATAGATCTGCAAGTAAGGATTTCACCCACATCATTTCTGTGCTAGCCTGGGCCATAGCCCTATATTCTGATTCAGCACTGGATCTGGCCACTACTGTCTGCTTCTTGCTCTTCCATGAAACTACAGCATCTCCAACATAGACTGCAAACCCTGACGTTGACTTCCTGTCCTTGGGGCATCCTGCATAGTCTGCATCCGCACATGCTGTGACAGAAATCTCCTTTCCTTTCTTAAATAGCAAGCCTGCCCCTGGAGATGATTTTAAAAATCTCAGAATCATGTATATTGCATCCATATGGACCTGGCGTGGTTGCTCCATGAACTGGCTCACACGACTCACTGCAAACGATATATCAGGTCTAGTGATCGTGACATACAGCAGTTTGCCTACCAGTTCTCTGTACCTTCGCTTGTCGACCTCTTCTGTGTCATCATCATATAACTTCATGCTAGGATCCATTGGTGTCGTAGCAGGCCGACATCCTAGCATACCTGTCTCATTCAGTAGATCTGTGATGTACTTCCTCTGTGTCATGACTAGCCCATATGGATTTCTAGCAAATTCCAGAAAATATCTAAGGACTCCCAAGTCCTTGGTGACAAACTCAGTCCCCAGCTTTTCCTTTGCCTGCTTAATACCCTGGTCATCATCACCTGTAATCAAGATATCATCAACATAAACCATGATTACATTAATACCTCTCGCCGTCTTCTGCACGAACAAGGAATGATCAGCATTGGAGCGTTTATATCCTTGTTTCTCAAAGAGATCTGACAGCTTCTGGAACCATGCTCTGGGGCTCTGCTTAAGGCCGTAGATGGCCTTATGTAATCTGCAAACCTTGGAACACTCCCCCTCAACAGCAAACCCTGGTGGCTGTTGCATATAGACTTCCTCTTGCAGATCACCATACAGAAAAGCATTCTTCACATCCAGTTGATAGAGCGGCCAATCTCTAGTAACTGCAACTGATAAGAGTATCCGCAGAGTGGAATGACGAGCTACAGGGGAGAACGTGTCAAGGTAATCTACCCCATATGTCTGTGTGAATCCTCTTGCAACTAAGCATGCCTTGTACCTGTCAATAGAACCATCTGCATTGTGTTTCACTGTAAACACCCATTTGCAACTCACTGGGGTGACATCTGGAGGTATGGTAACCAAGCTCCATGTACCTCGAGACTGAAGAGCCGCCATCTCTTCCTCCATTGCTAGCCGCCATCTAGAATCCTGCAAAGCCTCATGGTGGTTCCGTGGAATATCTGTAGCTGAGAGTGCCAATGCAAACGTCCTGAATGGTCCAGATAGCCTCTCAAACGAGACCGCAGCTGATACTGGATACTTGGCACAGCTTCTCTTCTGCTTTCGTAGAGCAATTGGGACATCCAGATCCTCTGTAGTTGCACCCTGCTCCTGTACTGCATCCTGCTGAGAAGTGTCGTCAGATTCATCAACATTAATATTTTCATTACATACCATAGGCGAGCTAGTTGACTGGTCAGAGCCATGAGCTTGATTCGGCCGTCGGGTGTAATGGAATGGTAACGGGGATATTGTTGGTGGCTGTGGTGGTGGTGGTGGTGGTGGTAGTTCTGGAGGTGACGGCTGTGATGTTGGTGGTGCCATGAAAACTGTATCAGGAGACAAAGGTGGTGGCTGCATGTTCCCGGATTCTGAAAAATACATGATAGATTCAAAGAATGTAACATCTGCACTGATCATATACCGCCGACGCACAGGGTCAAAACACTTGTACCCCTTTTGAGTTCTGGAGTACCCCACAAAGATGCACTTGACAGCCCTAGGAGAGAGCTTGTCCGAACCGGGCGACAACTGATGGACAAATGCGACACACCCAAAGACACGAGGTGTAAGAATGAACAGCTCCTTGTCAGGATATATAAGTGAGAAAGGAACCTGTTCATTCAAGACAGATGAGGGCATACGATTTATAAGATAACATGCAGTAAGAACTGCATCACCCCAGTAGGTATACGGGACATGACTCTGAATGAGAAGGGACCTTGTAACGTCAAGAAGATGACGGTGTTTTCTTTCTGCAACCCCATTTTGTTGAGACGTATGAGCACAGGATGTTTGGTGAACAATCCCTTTTGAGGAGTAGTATTTGGCTAGATTGTTGGTGCACAACTCTAAGGCATTGTCAGTTCTCATAATTTTGACTGTTGAGGAAAAAACATTCTGAATCTCATTTAGAAAGTGAATAATAATATCTCCAGCTTCAGACTTATTTTTCATTAGAAATACCCATGATGCTCTAGAAAAATCATCGACAAAAACAATATAAAACCTGTGCCCCTGATGATCGGGAACACGACTCGGACCCCAGACGTCGACATGAAACAACTCAAACTTGGAGTTAGTACTCCGACCTTGACTACTGGGAAAAGAAGACCTGTGATGTTTTCCCAACTGACACGCCTCACACTGAACAGTTGTGGGAGACATATGATAGGGTAGGACAAGACGCAACTTCTGAAGCGGTAAATGACCGAAGCGTAGATGCCACAGGAGAGGAGATACTTGTTCTGCGGAGGGAGCTGTGATTCCGGCAAACGGAGTCTGGTTCAGACGATAAAGGCCTCCTTGCTCATAGCCATGACCAATCACGTTGCCCGTACGGATGTCCTGAAAAATCAAAGAAGATGAATCAAAAATAGCTCGACAATGAAGATCCTTCGTAATCTGACTAATCGACAACAGATTCATGGAAAAATGCGGTGCATGTAAAACATTCTTGAGCTGCATCGAGGATGTCAATGTAATCTCCCCCTGACCCGTGATAGGGGAATGAGTGCCATTGGCGATCACTACTGTCCGTCCTGGAGGAATCTGAGTATATCCTGTAATTAGACTCCGGTCGCCACATAGGTGATGTGTAGCGCCCGAGTCCATGATCCACGGCAATATGTCTGATCTACTACTGTGAAGAGCAAGTGTACTACCTGAAGTACTCGTAGAGGCAGAAGCTGAAGCAGCGGCATCATTATGATTCTCTGTCGGAGGTGCTGGGCTAGATGGCGGAATAATGCCCCTGAGGCGGGCAACAAGATCATCAAACCGTTGGTCCAGTGTAGCGGCAGATGGGGGCTCTATCTGCTCAGCTGCTCGTGCAGATGCAGGAAACCCATGCTTTGAGTAGCATGTGTCTTCAGTATGTCCGACTCGGTGACAATATGAGCATGTTGGCCTAGTGCGGCCACCCCTTCCACGAGGAGTACGTCCACGGCCCTGGTGATGGAAGCCACGGCCTCTGTTGGCCGCCATAGCTGAGGGATTCTGACTCGCAGCTGCTGAAGGTACTGTGATCCTGCTCAGTCTGTGAAAAACTTCCTCCATGGGAGGAATAGTCGAGTCTGCCAAAATCTGTGAACATGCTGCCTCATACTCTGGATCAAGTGCAGCGAGAAAGACACCCACCATCGTCGCATTCCTGTATGTCTTCTGTTGTTCTGGCGTGGCGGTAAAAGGCATGAAGCTATAAAGCTTCTCAAACATCCCTCTCAATGATGTATAGAGAGAATGTAAAGGACGGCCATTCTGCTTTATTGTGAAAATATCATGTTGTAGTTGCAGGATCTTCGTCTCATTCTTCGCCTGAGAATATGTCGCTGCCAGGATGTCCCACATGTCTTTCGCTGTGGGTTGATGTAGAATGTCATTGGCAATTTCAATAGCCAATGTGCCGGATAGCCAAACCTTGGCATATGCATCATCAGCCTCCCATGAGGCATGGACTCCAGTCTTCTCTGCAGGCTCGGGCTCGGTAAGAATGTGCTTCTTACCTGTAGACTTCATCATACTCATGAACTGCATTGCCCACAGTTCATAGTTCGTACCATCCATCTTGACAATGGGTGCTGGACCACGAAATGCGCCCATAGACGGGATATCTGCCTTGCTGTCTGACATACTGGAGATAGAAGACTGGAATGACTAAGAGAAGATAATCTTTGTCTACAATGACATGGACGGGATTAGTTGCATGTGTAGACGTCAAGCAACTATCCCCATGAATATGTGCGCGCTACGCTCTGGATATGTTCTGGATACACGAGCACGAAGATCACACGCAAGGGCAACACAGAGCCGCTACCCGCGTGTGCGACTGGAGCAAACGAACGCACAGTACGTCACTGTACCGCGCCCAGATGCGCTGCTTCAACACGCACCAGTGTGCGCAGATCTAGCGCACCAGTGCGCTCAGATGCGCACAGATGCGCACGGTTCTAGCGCACAGGGGCGCAGGCACTAGGCGCTGGAGTTGTAGCGCACACGCGCCAAGGTGTGCGCGCGGATGCTAGGGCACAGATGCACGCAGGCGCCGAGGACTGCGCCGAGGAGTGCGCACAGGCGCGCTGGTGCTAGGGCTCAGATCGCGCACAGGCGCGTGGACTGCAGATGCGCACAGATCGCCGCGGAGGCGCTGTGCTATGGCGTTGGAGGAGCGCACAGCACGAGGCGATGGCGATGGAGGCGCCCCGATCGAGAGAGGGAGAAGAAGAGGGCCGGCGGGTGGGGTCTAGGGTTAGGGTTTCGAGAACTCCGGTCTAGGACCGTCGCTCTGATACCATGTTGGGAAACGTGAATGAGATGATCTATTCCATAGCCCTAGGCTCTCTTATATAGGAGAGTAGCCTATGGGTAAATTACATAAAAAGAATGACAAGAAAATAAAATAACAAAATGGGACAAGTAAAGCATATGCGTCAACAAAGATCTTATAACATTAAATAACTTACGAATATATACTTAGATGACACATACAGGTTATCTATAATCCTTATATCCAACATATCGGTCATATTGGGCACATAGTGAATGGCATTGAGATGAGTCATTTGATTTGACTCAAAAAATGTACTTAATGATTAATGAGACAATGTTCATTTCGTATAAAGATGTATCTATTCACAAAAATAAATGAAAAAAATTGTAAATTAATGCAATATTGTAAAAGAAATTACCTAGAACCAAGAGTTCCGTGGAGGATCTGAATCGGCCCCTCTACCCTATTGTCTCTCATAGCGGTTCGCTGACTCAATGAACTCGCAGTAGTTTTCCCATGTCATATACGAGTACATGGCCTTGTAACCCATGACATATTGCTTGTATTGATGGTCATCGATCCCCATAAGTATCCCGAGATGAGGATAAGCAGCACTTGATCCGGTATCATGAGGCGCACGATGAGGATGTGATGTACTGCTTGAGATCCTCGAGATGACAACGACGGAGTAGGAGAAGATCTCTGTGGAGGAGGAGGGCCTGGAGGAGGAGGCACATGCGTATACTCAGGGAAGAAACCAAAACTGTCACTACCAAAGAAACTACCCTGACTCAACTCGAGTTGGCTACTTTAGTAGTTCTCACCGTTGTAATTGATAGTCCTACATACCTAGTGTAACCATATCCATATGATGGAGGAGTATACGCCTGAGGAGGAGGTAAAGGAAGAGGAACATACGCTTGAGGAGGAGGTTAAGGAGGAGGAGCATGAAAATACTCATGAAAGATGCCAAATGATCTCGCATCTTGTAAAGATCCATATCCGCTCAGGGGACTTGATGTTCCTCTACAGTATGGGTTGTCAATGTCCATGCAGCTCAACGAACCTACAGATGATATCAAACCGTCCATGTAGCTATCTGTAGGATGATGGCCACATCGTCCATACGCATCGTAATCCATAGATCTTGGACTCGGACTTGGGACAAACTGCCCATGTGTATTTCCATGTCGCTCCATGTATTATCACCCTGCCTCGAATCTTGTATCATCATTTGGTCCATGACCACCCTCTGCTCCCTGACCCCCCTGAATATGCATCCCCATCACCTGATCCACCACGACCACCAACAACATCATCATCATCACTTCCACTGGAATTTGGATTTGGATTTCGACCCAGTGGAGAGAATATCCACAATTGCATCAAGCTCCACCCCTCCAAGAGGGTCCGTGATTCGCCCAGATCTAACTATGTAGTCACCAACATCTGCTCCCATTTGTTGGCTTATATTCTAATTCGGCCTGCCTCCCGGTTGATCAAGCTGTGGAGCACCGTTAGAATCAAACCACCTCTGCAGAATATCTTCATCTGCATCGTCATTGTGCATCTCGAAAATGTATGCAAGATCGATGGGGTTTGTGTAGTCCTCTTTTTCCTGCCCCTCCATTGCATGTTTCATCTTCAACCTCAAGTTGTTGTGCACAAAGACAAGATCATGGATCCTCTGTTCTCCCAACATGTGTTGTTTTTTTTTGAATGGATCAAGTTGAATGTGCTCAAGTTCCTCTCATAACCACCGACAAATGTGGTTTGGGACAATACTTTTAATGCCACTTTCCGTAGGTAGGGAGCTTCCATCCCGTACAGTTTCCACCAATCGGTTGCGGAAAATCCAAAATGAGATAAATCAATAATAGTAAAGTAGTTATACATTACAGTCTGACTTCTTTGTCTTACTCCTTACGAGGAAGAGTATTGCCCCATCCATTAACCACGGTAATTATGCTGAAAGAACTCAAGGCATCCCTAAAGTACTTAACTTGCACATTGTTTAAAGACACAATATGTTATATAATGTTTTTACTGAATATTTTGTTACTCATTGATGCACGAATTAAAATTACCTCATTCATGCACGAGGTCTGGCTCTTCTAATCCTTGGCGAGCTTCTCCACCACAACCTGTACAACTGCTAGAAGGTCAGCATTTGTACCAAGACCGTTCGTGTACTAGTACTTGAGATTGAAGTAATAAGCTGGACACAAACATGGACAATTCTCAAATTTTAATCCATCTAAAGTGCTATCAAAATGGAAAATACATTTATTAGATAATGCATACCAGCCTTGTGAAGAGGATGTCAGAGCATCTTGGACAATCGCTCGTCTATGATGTCCAACCATGCTTTGAATCATCTCCCAACTGTTTCTCTGACATTCTCTCTCATGCAGCGCATTACCTTGTAGATCACTCCCATGGTAGGCTTCTTGTTGCCGCCTACGATCCTCAATGCAGAAACAACCGGATCGATTATCTTCGTGACCCAAGTCATGTCATCCCAGAAGTGGAGATCGTTGAAGATTGACTCCACTTTCCGTCCTCCTTCAGTCCGAACTTCAAGTATCCCGAACCATTCACTTTGGCAACACATGGCCTTCAGCCTTCTCTTGTGTTGTTTGAGGCTTTGCAACGCTATAAAATTGGTTGCAAAGCATGTGATGCCAGGCCTCACCAGCTCACCAATGCATGTTTGCCTCATCAAAGCCAGCACTTTGGAATGGTTGTAAATGAAGGAGGTGATCATCTACGCTTACTCCACCACCTTAGAGACGAGCTTCCCTTTAGTTGAAGTCCTTTAGAATTAAATCTATACAATTACAATGTGTAGCACACGGTGTCCAAAAAATGCCGTAGCTGCTAGACTTCATTATTGTTTCATTTGCTTTCTTGAAGTTGCTACCATTGTCTGTGACAATCTGGACAGTGTTCTCTTTCCTGACATCCATGATGATATCCTTCATCAACTTCAGCAGGTACTTGTGATCCTTTATGTGTTCAGATGCATCGACGGATTTCAAAAAAATGATCTTTTCATCACAGTAAACGAGGTAGTTGATGATCTGCTTCCTCATGTAGCTCGTCCAACCATCGCATATCGTCGCCCTATACTCTGACCATCTCCTCCTCAGCTCGGAGATGTACTCATTCATCTCCTCCTTCTCCTCCCCAAGATACTTGTTCATTATCTCCTTGGATGTAGGAGCCTTCACTCTTGTTCCCGCTGCGGCGATCTCGTCAATGGCGTGCTGCAAAAAAGGTTTGTCAAGAAGGGTTCCAATCCCTTCCCTTATGTTTTTTGGAGGGTGGTGGTAGCGGTATGCTTCCAGGACCACTCCCACTGCCACCAGCACTATGGAAGTTGCCATGTGCACCACCGAGTTCCATTCTCTCGAACTCGCTCCTCATAGACTTTTTTGTGGCTCTCCTATATGCCCTCCTCTTCGCTGTGAACTAAATGTCCACGGGGGTAGACAAATTCTTCATCGTCTAAATCAGAGAGGACATTGAACTCCTTCTGGAACATGAATTCTTTGAACTGTTCATCCCTTCTAGACCTTCAACATCCTTGTCCTTCTTCCCCTCTAAGTTGACCTTCACCAACTCCCTCCAAGTTGGACAACGAATGCACTTGGCAAAATTTTTGTTGTTGCCAACAAGGTGGTGCTTCAATCTCATAATCCCCCCTCCTCCCAACTGCTTCCCACAAAAGTTGCATTGTGATTTTGATTTGTTGCCATCTAGAGCGGTGGCATATCTCCAACCAATCTCTCCACTGTCCAACTGATGACCAGAACCATGAGATTCCGAATTCGAGTCTACGTTTGAACCCGTGATATTGATTACTGAAGCCTGAAATCTGCAAAGAAATTACATAACAAACATTCCTGAGATATCACCATATGAGGAGAATAATCAATTACACAGGCTAATTATTTTTTGTTTTAATTTCGAATTTAATTAAATACCAATTTGTATTTAACATAAATCATGATAGAATCTTGTTTTCTATGTCTCGAATATGAGATCCGACTTTATTCTTTCATAGCTTAACTTAATTTCACAACATAACTCAAAAATCCTAAATTAATTCTCACATATTTAATATTTAATTCACGGATTTGATCAAATACTAATTTTTAATTAACATAAATCACCATAAAATCTTTTTTCTATGTCTAGAACACGAGTCTAACTTTATTCTTTCATAACTTAACTTAATTTCACAACATAACTCAAAACCCGAAATTATTTCTCCCAAATATCTCAGTATATATTATAGGTCTAATATTTAATTTACGGATTTAATTAAATGCTAATTTTTAGTTAACATAAATCACCATAGAATCTTGTTTTCTATGTCTAGAACATGAGATCTGACTTTATTCTTTCATAAGTTAACTTAATTTCACAACATAACTCAAAACCCCCCAAATTAGTTCTCCCAAATATCTCACTATATTATAGAGCTAATATTTGATTCACGGATTTAATTAAATACTAATTTTTAGTTAACATAAATCACCATAGAATCTTGTTTTCTATGTCTAG
This sequence comes from Ottelia alismoides, assembly GCA_037367405.1. NCBI lineage: Eukaryota > Viridiplantae > Streptophyta > Magnoliopsida > Alismatales > Hydrocharitaceae > Ottelia > Ottelia alismoides. Next base: position 175,763 of record JAZKJV010004455.1, on the reverse strand, counting down.
AACATGAGATCTGACTTTTCATAACTTAACTTAATTTCACAATATAACTCAAAAACCCCAAATTAGTTTCCCTAATATCTCACTATATTATACATCTGATTTTTAATTCATGGATTTAATTGATTAATAATATTTAGTTAACATAATCCACCATAAAACCTTATTTTCTATGTCTAAAACATGAGATCCAACTTTATTCTTACATAAATTAACTCGATTTCACAACATAACACAAAAATCCCAAATTAGTTCCCTAAATATCTCACTAAATACTCCAAATCTTACCAAAAAAACAAGAATATGCAGTAGCAAATGTTGGGAAAAATGAACGAGTTGTTTATTCCATAAGCCTTAGGCTCTCTTATATAGGAGAGTAGCCTATGGGTAAATTACATAAAGCATACAACTGAAAATAAAATTAACAGAAAGACACACAGAAACTAATATATGTGTTAACACTCCCCCTCAAGATGGAGCATAGATATCAATCATGCTCAGCTTGGGCGCACGCTTCTGGAATGGGCCTCGTAGTAATGCCTTGGAGAATATATCAGCAGTTTGATTCTCTGAGGCGACATGAGATGTAGCAATGAACCCCTTCTGAATCATGTCACGTATGAAGTGTCAGTCAACCTCAATATGCTTGGTCCGCTCATGGAATGCTAGGTTGTTTGCAATGAACAAGGCTGCCTGATTATCACATTCCAAGTTCAAGGAAGTGGTACATCTAGACATAGATCTGTAAGTACAGCCTTCACCCACATCATCTATGTGCTAGTCTGGGCCATAGCCCTGTATTCGGATTCAGCACTAGATCTAGCTACCACCGTCTGTTTCTTGCTCCTCCATGAGACTAGAGAATCTCCAACATAGACTGCAAACCCCAAGGTGGACTTCCTGTCCTTGGGACAACCTGCATAGTCTGCATCCGCACATGTTGAGATAGAAATCCCCTTTCCCTTCTTGAATAGCAAACCTGCACCTGGAGATGATTTGAGGTATCTAAGTATCATATGTATTGCATCCATATGAACCTGACGTGGTTGTTCCATGAACTGGCTCACACGACTCACTGCAAAGGATATATCGGGCCTAGTGATCGTGACATACAACAGTTTGCCTACCAGTTCTCTTTATCTTCTCCTGTCCACCTCCTATTTGTCATCATCATAGAGCTTCATGCTGGGGTCCATTGGTGGCGTAGCAGGCCGACACCCAAGCATACTTGTTTCACTCAACAGGTCCGTAACATATTTCCTCTACGACATTACTAATCCATACGGATTTCTAGCAAATTCCAGCCCCAGAAAATATCTAAGAACTCCAAGATCCTTAGTGACAAATTCGCTCCCCGGTTTTCTTTCGCCTGCTTTATGCCTTGCTCATCATCTCCTGTAATCAAGATGTCATCTACGTAAACCATAATTGCAATAATACCTCTAGAAGTCTTCTGTACAAACAAGGAATGATCAACATTGGAGCATTTGTATCGTTGTTTTTCAAAGAGGTCTGAGAGCTTCTGAAACCATGCTCTGGGGCTCTGCTTAAGGCCATAGATAGTCTTATGAAGTCTGCACACCTTGGAACACTCCCCCTCAACAGCAAAACCGGGTGGCTATTGCATATAGACTTCCTCCTGCAAATCTCCATACAAGAATGCGTTCTTCACATCCAACTGATATAGCGGCCACCCTCGATTGACTGCGACTGACAGCAAGATCCAGAGAGTAGAATGACGGGCTACTGGCGAGAATGTATCAAGGTAATCCACCCCCTATGTCTATGTAAAACCACGTGCAACAAGGCGGGCCTTGTATCTGTCAATAGAACCATCTGCATTTTGCTTCACCGTAAACACCCACTTGCAGCTCACCGGGCTCACATCTGGAGGTATAGGAACTAGACTCCAAGTTCCCCTAGATTGAAGTGCCGCCATTTCCTCCTCCATTGCTAGTCGCCATCTACTGTCCTGCAAAGCATCTTGATAATTCCGTGGAATATCTATAGCTGACAAGGCCACCACAAAGTTCCTGAAATCCCCAGATAGTCGCTCAAATGACACAGAAGCTGCCAATGGATATGTAACGCAGCTCCTCTTCTATTTGCGTATAGCAATAGGAACATCTAAATCAGTTGTGTCCTCATCTGGCCCCTGCAGCATATCCTGCTTCGAAATATCATTAGATCCATCAAGAGAAGTATCTTCAGTACATACCATAGGCGAGCTAGGAGATGAGTCATGACCATGAGCTGGAGGAGGCTTGCGGGTATAATGGAACGGTAGTGGTAAGACGGGGATTTGTGGTGGTGGTGGTGGTGGTGGTGGTGGTGACGGTTCTGGAGGTGGTGGTGTCATGTATATGGCGTCGGTAGGCAGTGGAGGTAGCTGCTGATCACCTGAGGCTGAAAAATACATTACAGATTCAAAAAATGTAACATCTGCACTGACCATATACCGCCTACGGAAAGGATCAAAACACTTGTACCCCTTTTGAGTTATGGAGTACCCAACAAAGACAAACTTGACAGCCCTAGGAGAGAGCTTGTCAGTACCAGGAGACAACTGGTGGACAAAGGCGACTGAACCAAACACACAGGGAGTAAGGGAAAACATATCCTTCCCAGGATAGATAATGGAAAAGGGAATCTGTTCATCCAAGACAGAGGACGGCATACGGTTAATTAGGTAACATGCAGTGAGGACCGCGTCACTCCAGTAAGAATAAGGTACATGACTCTGTATAAGAAGTGACCTTGTGACATCAAGAAGATGGCGATGTTTCCTTTAAGCAATCCCATTTTGTTGAGAGGTATAAGCACAGAATGTTTGATGTATAATCCCTTTTGAGGAGTAGTAGTTGGCTAGGACATGAGTGCACAGTTCTAGGGCATTATCACTTCTTATAAACTTCATAGATGTGGAGAAAACATTTTGAATTTCATTCAGAAAATGGATAATAATATTGCATGCTTCAGATTTATTTTTCATCAAAAATACCCATGACACACGAGAGAAGTCATCCACAAAAACTATATAAAACCTGTGTCCCTGATGATCAGGTACACGACTCGGACCCCAGACATCAATATGAAATAACTCAAACTTGGAGGTACTACTCCGACCTGGACGACTGGGAAAGGTAGACCTGTGATGCTTTCCCAACTGACAAGCGTCACATTGGATAGGTGTGTGAGGAAGACCCTGGGGTAACACACGACGCAACTTCTGAAGCGGTAGATGCCCAAAGCGCAGATGCCACAGCAAAGGAGATACTGGTCCATTGGGAAGGGATGAGGTTCCAGCGAATGGAGTCTGATTTAGGCGGTAGAGGCCTCCTTGCTCATAGCCACGACCAATCACGTTACCCGTACGGATGTCCTGAAAAATAAGAGAAGATGGATCAAAAATTGCCCGACAATGTAAATCCTTCGTAATCTGACTGATTGACAACAAATTCATTGAAAAATCAGGTGCATGTAGCACATTCTTGAGCTGCATAGAAGAGGTCAGTCTAATCTCCCCATGACCAGTATGGGAGAATGTGTACCATTGGCAATGACTACTGTTCGGCCTGGAGGAATCTGAGAATATCCTGTAAGTAAACTCGGATCGCCACATAGATGATGTGTAGCGCTCGAGTCCATAATCCACGGTAATGTATCTGATCTACTACTGGTAATGCAAGTATGCTACCTGAAGCACTGGTCGACGCAGAGGCAGAAGCAGCAGCATCAGATTGACTCTCAATAGTAGGTGCTGGGCCAGATGGAGGAATAATGCCCCTTAGACGGGCAACTAGATCATCGAACCGCTGATCCAAAGTAGCAGCAAATGGAGGCTTTATCTGCTCAGCGACTCATGTAGATGCAGGAAATCCATGCTTCGAGTAGCATGTGTCTTCATTGTGTCCAACGCGATGACAGTAAGTACATGTTGGCCGAGTGCGGCCTCCTCTGCCACGAGGTCCACGTGCACGACTCTGATGATGAAATCCGCGACCCCTGTTGGCTGTCATGGCTGAAGTATTCTGATTCGTGGCCGCAGAAGGAACGGTGATCCGACTCAGTCTATGGAAGGCTTCCTCCATGGGAGGAATAGTAGAGTCGGCCAAGATCTGGGATCGTGCCGCCTCATACTCTGGATCAAGTGCAGCAAGGAACACGCCCACCATAGTCGCATTCTGATATGTCTTCTATTGTTCTGGCGTGGTTGTCAGAGGCAAGAAACTGTAGAGCTTCTCGAACATCCCTCTCAGGGATGTGTAGAGTGAATGTAGAGGGCGATCATTCTGCTTTATAGTGAATATATCATGCTGGAGTTGCAGAATCTTTGTCTCGTTCTTCGCCTGCGAATATGTAGCCGCCAGAATGTCCCACATATCCTTGGTCGTGGGTTGATGTAGAATGTCATTGGCAATCTCAATTGCCAACGTTCCAGATAGCCAAGCTTTGGCGTATGCGTCATCAGCCTCCCAAGAGGCATTGGTTTCAGTCTTCTCAGCAGGCTCTGGTTCGGTAAGAATGTGCTTCTTACCCGTTGACTTCATCATGCTCATGAACTGCATTGCCCACAGTTCATAGTTTGTACCGTCCATCTTTACAATAGGCGCTAGACCACGAAAGGCGCCAATGGATGGGATATCCGCCTTGCTTTCTGACATACTGGAGACTGAAGACTGGAGCGATTGACAGAGGATGAAATTCGTCTACAATGACATAGACGGGTTTAGTTGCACGTGTAGACCTCAAGCAACTAAACCCATGTAGATGATGGTGTGCGCTTTAGGGCTTAGCACACGCGCACGCGCACAGGGAGCACGCGCACACGCAACAGGGAGCACGCGCACACGCAACTGGGAGCACGCGCAGTCGTAGGGAGCACCGAGAGCACGCTGTCGCGCGCACAGGCAGGTGCAGTTGTGCGTGAAGGAGCACGCGCACGCCGCTGGATCACGCGTAGTCGCACAGCGCAGGATATAGCGCGCGGAGGGCTTGGCGTGCGGAGGACTGGCGCGCAGGCGAAATCGCACAGAGGAGCAGTGCGCGGAGGGCTACGGCGCGCAGAGGGGCAGCGCGCGGGAGGGCTACGCACTCGCGCAGGGGCGCTAGCGCACTCGCGCAGGCGCGCAGGAGCGGCAGCAAAGGCACACGAGGGTGCTGGTGCGGCTGCGCACTCGTGCGGCGGAGGGGGCGGCGAGTACGGTGTGCCCCGGCGGCGCCGATGAGAGAGAGAGAGAAAGGGAGGCCGGCGGGTGGGGTAGGGTAGGGTTAGGGTTTCGAGAACTCCGGTCTAGGACCGTCGCTCTGATACCATGTTGGGAAAAATGAACGAGTTGTTTATTCCATAAGCCCAAGGCTCTCTTATATAGGAGAGTAGCCTATGGGTAAATTACATAAAGCATACAACTGAAAATAAAATTAACAGAAAGACACACAGAAACTAATATATGCGTTAACAGCAAACAATTAAGAACAAAAGGCTTAACAAATTCCACAATTTCTACTAAAAAATCATACTAGATCTAGATGTTACCTACCTCAAGGAAGCTAAGCGAGAGATTTGGAGAAGAGGTTTGATGAAAAATGAGGGAAATGACGATCTGGACCGATATGGGGCCGATATATGTGCATTTCCACGTTATAAGATTCCATCTGTCAACGATATATCGCCGACATGCGATATATCGCCGACATATCGATGAAACCTGATAAATAGATATAATGGCTTATATCGATATGTTGGACCCACCAATACCGATATATTGCCAATATATCGCGATATTGCCTTCTATGGAGTGATCCCACCAAGGTTTGGAATGTTGCTATCATCTAGTTCTTGTGGCTCGCACGTAATGGGGTCACATTCTAGGGAGAGAAGAACGTACATGGAAAATGTTTTAGAACATGCCAAAAAACATCTGAGCCTTTTATTCCTTATAACTATTTTTTGATATTATGAATATAAATATAAAGAAGTTTTTGTGGGTGGGCATCTCCTCGACGTTGCAACTTTTTTTAAAGAGAAAAGAGGGTTGGTGGGATTCCAAGTTGGAATCCACCACAAATAAGATCAAATTATAAACGAAAGAAACAATAGTTATACAAATGACCAAGACAAGACCATGGCTCTGAACATATGAAGCACATTTTCTAGATAAAAGTGTTGCCCACAAAAAATGGATTCATTCCTGTTGACCCAGATGGACGAGAGAGCTACGACTACGAATGCATGGGAACTATCCTCTTGTGAATTACCACATACAACCCTGATTGAACTTCAAAAAGATGTATGATCCTCAGATCTGAGCAAAAGAATCCCTACCCCACTCCACACCTACTCTAAGAGCCTGCATTTGAACAAAAGATGGCACATATCCTCATTCTCTTCTGCGCACCTTTAACAAAGAAAATCTCCCGTATTTAGAATTCCGTCCCGCCGTACCTTTGTGAACAATCGCCCATATCTTGCGAGCCAAATAAACACCTTATCCATGACGTTGCACCCCTTTCCTTTTTAAAAAAATCATATATGTATCCACTTTAAAACGAGCACGGATACATATATCAGAATTTATGTGGAACACTTATGATAGAAGATATATCCATCTACATCCCTGAGTAATGTACTCACACCACTAAAAGTGGGAAAAAGCTATGTCATGGTGGTGGTGGTGGTGGTATCATCCCTGTAGTTTGCATCTTAATAGAAAGCATTTTCTATCTTGGGTCATGATACAACAACAACAAAGCATTTTCCCACTTTAAGTAGCGTCGGCTACATGTATTTTTTACCTCCACTCAGATCTATCTTGGGTCATTATGTATTTGAACAAGAAAGCAAGGGTCATGATATGCTGTAAAAATCCCACTTTCTTTAGAATGGATCCAATCTATTCACTAGCAAAGAGCTAAAACAAACAAATCCATGGTCATTGATTTCCAGTTCTTTATAAAATACATCTCCGTCTTGAAACAAAATAACATGAGGAATGAAAACTACCAAACCTATGGGGCATTAGTACAGCACCAGCATGACCCCCATCTCCATCAAAATCCACCTTTATACTTGCTGGAGCCGCGATGGCAGTAACAATGCCGATGGAGACACCTGAATAGCACATAAATCATCACTTGGTCAACTTTTCAATGAAAGAATGCAGATGTGGAGAATCACCTTCAGCTTCCAAGCTAGGACCCTGTTCTATGTGCAACTCAAGAAAAGCAGAATAAGTTCCATTTTTTAAAAATACAGTCGAAAGATCCTCTTCGTCTATAGAATAACCAGCACTCCTGGCAGCATCAAAAAATGATACGTTCTGACCATCTACAGTTTCTTTTAGAGATTCAGCAAGTACCTTGCTTCGTGCCAATAAACGGCTGCAAGTTCAAAACTCAATATTAATTGGCCCACTTAAAATCTAGTTTCAAAGTACACTTGAACAGAAAACTGGCTTAATAATAAGCAACACGGATGGACTTATCACCTGAAAAAGAAACAGCTACAAGAAATTTTGCAAGTACCCACAATATACACAGTGTAAAAAGATTATTACCTTCCCAGACAGCTTATACCAAATCGTGTAGGCTCCTCAGATGTGAACATAATCACCTCAATCGATTTTTTAGGCTGTAAGCCAGACCTATAACAAACAATTCATTAAAGTGCTTCAATGATGTATTCTGCTTTCAGCTGGGTACGAAAAACTTGCGATTTTATAAAACATGGTTATAAAGTATCTGCCTAAATAATAAAGCATGTCCCAAAGGAAGTTATTGATGATAAATGAAGCTGAAACTCTAGAGAGGATGAGAAACATTTTCCTACAGAAACAGGTTCTTGAAAGCTTGCAGTCTTACATATTAAAGTGGATTTCTAAAACCTCGGATACATTTCCTTTAGGAAAATGATAAAATACGAGTACGAACTGGCAACTCCTTCGTATAGCAAATGTTCAATCCCAGAACAAAACAGGTGGAAAACAACATCGAAAATGGTGACATACGGTATCATTAGAATGCGGCGCAGTGCATATATTCTATCATGGGAAAAAGCCTAAATCTTCACGTTCATGTAGTTTGGGCATAATAACATATTTAAACCTCTTCAAAACATTGATTGCTTCCAATGCTCCCAGAACGCCAACAACACCATCATATTTTCCTGAGTAAGGAATCGCATCGATGTGAGACCCAGTGGCAACTGCAGGAAGCTCAGCTTCAGAACCCTCCCTGTAGAGAGAAATGACAAATATAAATGATGTAAGTGCTGTCAGCTCAGGCAAGCAGGCATTTAAAGATGGCACACAAGCATTCTTTCAAAGTGAACATGTCTTATGTAATCCCAACTGTTTGCCATTTTACCAGAACATGTGTTTTTTTAAAGAAAACAAAGCATATGTTGTGCAAATCGCTAATGTGAGAACCATAATACAAGAAAGGAACCGCAGCATATAATAAATGCAAACATGGATTTGCGTGGTTCATGAGGGTCCTAAAGTACCACCCACTCCACAGCAGGAATTCAGATGCATGGCATGCCGGCAGCATATGCTCGTTCCCAGTGCCCTTGTTGCCAAATATGCTTATCTAGCGGCATACCAATTTTTTTTGACAATATGGTGAAACTAGGGGGCGTCATCATACGGGCGAGGGGGGGCATGTCACTATTATTGGTAGGTTTGGGACTTGGAGACTTCAAGAGCTACTGCAAATTTTACGAGGTTTTTTGTCTTGTTTCTCCCTTCCTTTTTATTATTTTTGTCTTCATTCTCTTGCCTCCACCATGGTCTTTTTTGCTTTTTCTTCAATATCTTGCGCCCTTTCCTTACATGAGGCTTGATTATGACTCTGTTTGATCTTTCCATACTTGTTACATTTTTTGGTTGATTTAGTACATGATATTCATTTTTGTTGACATCATATGTTTTTTCACATGACAGCATTGATAAGCTAGATTAACTGATTTTAGTAAATTCAAATCCGTTCAACAGAATTTGTAAAATTACAAGGTATCATAAGTTATTTTGGTTTTTTTGAAGGATGATAAGTTAATTTTTAACGCATGACTTCTTTAATATCTAAGTTTAATGTCAATCTTTAAATGAATATATTTGGTTAGAGTTTAGAGTTTGGTAATATAATATGAAGGAATATTATACAGGAATTCAATGGTGTATTTCAATGTAAAGAATGCAACTATACACACTGCCTTTTGAAGATCTCCGTATAAAATTGTATTCTTAACATTCAATTGTATATGAGTTGGTTGTTTTTAGAAATAATGTAAAGGAATTTAATGATGTATTTTAATGTAAAGCATGCAATTATATACAGAGTTCAAAAGGGCGGTGTATATACAATAATACAACATCATCTGTGTTTCGAGCTTCATGGGAAGTGTTAGATGGCTTGTTCAACGAAGGTCACTTATGGGCCATAAGCAGAACCCGAGGTTAATTATAATATCTCTGAGAGGTGTTAGAAAATAGGAATGCAGAAGCGTATTAGAGAATTAAACATAAAACATAAAGAACAAGAGATTTTAACGTGGAACCCTACTCCCTAAGGAGCGGGATGAAACCACGGGAGAATGCCTCAAAGGGCTAACAGTCTATTGCTTTTCTCATCTGAATACAATGGGTGAGGGGGTCTATATATAGCCCCACTGAGTCTCCACATCTCCAAACTGGTAGATGTGGGACTAAACAACTGGATGAGGTAAACGGATCCCGGAGTGATTCATTTATCCATCTACAACTCAAGTGACGCATAACTCAAATACTCCAACACTCCCCCTCAAGTTGGAGCATGCAATGCTCAGCTTGGACAAACAGAAAGAAATCTCAACTCACAATACAGGACACTACAGAAAATATCAACTTAACGCGCACAACCGTCAGCTATTGTCGAGGACGTTGCTTCTCATGCCGTGTAGGTAAGGCCTGAAACAGAATTTTAGTCGAATTTCGATCGAAAATTCGGTCATTTCGGTCTTTTTGTACTAGGGCCCCCATATTTCGGCCATTTCGGTCGAATTTCGATTTCGACAGGATATCGATATTCGACAGAAATTCGACCGAATTTCACTGAAATTTGAGGCCATGCGTGCAGGTGAAGAGGACGAACGGGATGGAGTGTGAGTCAACTGAATCTCCTCGTTGGAGAGCATGTGCTCTGTACTGCGCCTGTCAGAGTCGCTGCAACTGAAAATTAGTCTACACAGAGAACTCTAGCCCGCCACAACATGTAGACAACTGCTCCATCTCTGAAAAGGGTCGAAAAAAGAGCATCGCTAATTACCCATACGCAGATCTCTGAAGATGGGTCTCTCTCATAGGGACCTCGAAGAGGGTTCTCTCTCATAGGAACCTCAGAAGGATCTCGTACTGGAGTTCACGGTCGCTGGAGAATGGAGTCTGAAGAAGTCTCCTCGTTGGAGAAATGGGTCTCTCCCATCTGGCACAGAGAATGGTACTCTACTCTGGACTCCCTATGAACCACATGAAAATCCTAGCCAACATGGCATAGGGAATGGTACTCTACTCTGGAGTCCCTATGGCACACATGAAAACCCTGACCGAAACACAAAAGATGGGGACCACAGAAAAAATGGCAAACATGTGCTCATCTGAAAAGACCCGTACATGTGTGTGTCTGAAACTGAAGACTCGGAACTAATCTGACGTCGAGTCTAAATATCTGAGCATTTGTAGAGTCTGGAAAAGCTGGTTTGTATGGAATCTGACATCTGAATCTGCAACAGACCTGTAACACTACACAATACTCCCCCTTTAACCCATACTGGTCGGAATGACAATCGTCGACCAAGTTGGAAAAAGATAATAGAATGGGGGTAAATAAAACCAAATAAGTTGTCACATTTTCGGCTTTTCTTCTCAATGAGAATTTTCTTCTCGTATATTTCTTTTTTTAGCCATCATCGTTTTTTAACATAAGTCTTTCGCATTTTTTTACAGCTTTTCTTTTTTTTGCAAATATTTTGCGTACGGCTTTTCTTTGTATGCGTCTCTTTTTCTTTTTTTCAACAAAAATCTCTCGATCGAGTTTTGGGCCCATACAGAAGCTGCCATTTTTTTAAAAAGAAACCCGTGTGGGCCAACTTAGGCCCAAAACCTTGCAGGCCTCTCTCCTCGCTTTTTAAATAACTCTCAACCCAAGTCGAACAATCAAAGCTTCACTTTTTTTTAAAGCCGTCAAGCCACCTCTTAGGGTTCCCATCGTGGGAACCCTCAACAACGCACGAAGCCCCCCCCCCCTCTTTTTTTATAGCTTTGCTGCCCTGGGAGATGGATGATACGCAACGAGTTTGGCGGTTGGAGATGGATGATGGAGGAGAGGCGCTGCAGCGCCGAAGCCCCGAGCATCGCACAAGGTGCTACGCCTGGAGGGGGGTTTACAGTTGCACCGATTAGAGATATCGAACTTCGCCTGGAGCTCTGCTGCAGAGGAGATTCACCTGGGGGTGGCGGTGCTCCTCTTGGATCATGCACGAGTATGCGCGCCGCCTGGAGCTCGAGCGGCCAGCGTAAGAGATGTGCCTGGACTGTTGGTTGCGTCTGGATCGTGCGTGAGCGTACGAAGGTTGTTGGGGCTCGTCGTTGCTGGGTCGAGATGTGCCTAGACTGATGAATGTCCTGGAATTGCCTGGAGGCTCGTGCCTCTGCCTGGAGGTGCGCGCTATCGGGAGATCGCCAGGAGGTTGGAGAGGCATCGCCGATGAGGCTGCTGGATGTTGGCATTAAGGGGAGGAGCATCTGGGATGTACAGTGCACATGGAACGCCGCCCCTGACGGGAGATCTGGTGGTCGAGCATCGTGAGCTCGTCGTTGTGGCGCTGCTCGGAGATGAGCTCGGAGTTGTTGCAGATGCAAGATTAGGGTTCAGTCAGGAACCCTAGATGGCGGCAGGAGCATCGAGTGCCGCCTGGAACAGGAACCCTAGAAGACGAGGGCCTACAAATGCCGGCGTGCAACTTGAAGAACCAAGAATCCCAAATCTCGAACCGTGAATGATCTTCCAAAATAACAACATCAGAATCGAATCTAAGAATAATACACAGAAAAAATCCTCAAGAGCCAATCCTCGAGAATCGAACCCGCTCTGATACCAAGTTAGAAAATAGGAATGCGGAAGCGTACCAGAGAAATAAACATAAAACATAAAGAACAAGAGATTTTAACGTGGAACCCTACTCCCTAAGGAACGGGATGAAACCACAGGAGAACGCATCAAAGGGATGATAGTCTATTGCTTTTCTCATCGGAATACAATGGGTGTAGGGGTCTATATATAGCCCCCACTGAGTCTCCACATCTCCAAACTGGTAGATGTGGGACTAAACAACTGGATGAGGTAAATGGATCCTGGAGTGATCCATTTACCCATCTACAACTCAAGATGACGCATAACTCAAATACTCCAACAAGAGGTGCTACAAAGAAAGGACTTCATTAGATCATCAGAAGATCACTCTCTCTTTACTGGATGGTTATCAGAAGATGACTCTCTCTTTACTGGATGGTTCGCAAAACACATAGTTTCTATCTAGACTACATCGATGACATATTTTATATATTGGAGGGTAGTCCACAGCAGGAGAGGACTTTTTTCGTCTAAGTGTGCAGTTGATCTGTTATAGAAGGTAGCATGTTAGGTGCTAAACATGTGCAAGCAAAGTTCGAAATATCGATATTGTATCGATCCGCCAGAAAAGGATATTTTTTTTTGAAATCCAGAAGCAAGGGGGATACACTCGACGGTGCACTCCCCAAAAATCTTATTCAATAAAAGGAGGGAACAGGGAGGACAACAAAAAGAAAAACAACAAAAACCACACTACAAAGTCTTTACGACGCCCAATCCCTCACCAGAAAAGGATATATCCTGATATATCGATGATATCGTTGGAAATCTTAAAATGATGCAAAAAAATTACGAATTAAGATCATCCTAGTTATTAAAACAATAAATAACATACAAATACATACATGTATGCAAGAATGATGTGTGTTTAGCACAATAGTACACATTATATCACGCATATTGCAGGTTGTCAATGATGACAGTTGACTGCTAAGTGCTAACTGCAAAGATATATTCCACACTTGTGATTCTAACTTGCTCAGAATTAGAGTTGTTTCATCTCCATTGCCCAAAGGGAGTGAAGTTCACCAGTTAAAGAATGATCCTGAGCACCCACCCTGTCGCACCATACCCTATCAAAAATATTTAAATCATTATGTGTTTTAATACTCGGAGAAGCTAAATAAGTAATAAAGTCAAGCTTACATGGGTAATATCATCGATATACATAGGTGTCAACGTAATATCGACGATATCAGTCGATATCCGAAAGTTTATAATGAAACATATCATTTTTATCGATATGGCAATATATCACTAGTATCTCGCGAGATATTGGTCGATATCCCGTAAAAGGATATATTTTTAGTCAAAAAAAAGGAAACACTCCGAAGGTGTCCGCCCCAAGTTTTTATTAACAGGAAAGTGTTACAGAAAAAACTTACAACAAGCAGGTCTCGAGGAGAGATCCGGTTAAATGGACAATATTCTCAGCCTATTATATGAGAGCTAGATTGCCCATATAATAGTGAATGAGCGTAGCAGCTCCTCCATTGATCTGAACCGGTTGGCCACTAGATAGCTCCAAAAGTTTGTGCGGGAAGAAAGGTCCACCCACGAAATGTTCATCTCTGCCCAAATCTGACGGACTCAAGCACAGAAATAAAAGAGATGGTACAAATCTTCCTCCTCAACAGCATACATAAACCACATGGTGTCACCACCCTCATGGATAAATGAGGATCTCCTTGCCTTAGTACCCGACTAAGCATGTGGAGCCAAAAGAAGACCTTGATCTTCATCGAAGCCCTCGAAGTCCAAATCAAATTGCAATACATGTATGTATCTTCCATTGCACCTTCATCACCACTCGTGATGGCCCTGTAGGCCTTTTCTCATGGAGAAGTAGTCATCCCGCCAAATCCAATGGTCCCACCCATCAGAAGGTCCGGTGAAGATGCCAACTGCTCCAACATCTATATTAATTCACTGAACCGTTGCTCTGATAGAGGAGAGGAGAAACACAGCATCTATTGCTACCCATACATCTCTTACGCACATCTCCCGATGACCCCCTTGAGCAAAAAGGTGAGGGAAGCGCTCTAGAAGAGGAACATCCACATACTAATCATCCATCCATAACAGAAAGGATTTGTTGTCACCAACAACCGAACGTATCTACACCAGGAGCTCCTGCAAAATCGAGCAAATCCCCTTCCAAAATGAAGAGTGATGGCGTTAAGATTGTTAGGAAATAGGAATGCGGAAGCGTATTAGAAAAATAAAGAATAAACATTATAGGAACATGAGATTTAACGTGGAACCCTACTCCCTAAGAAGCGAGATGAAACCACGGGAGAACGCCTCAAAGGGCTGATAGTCTATTGAACTTTCTCACTGGATACAGGGGGTCTGGGGCTTCTTATATAGCCTTCTCAGAACCTCCAAGTCCCACCACTGGTAGATGGGGGACTAAACTTATGGATGGGGTAAATGGATCCTGGAGAGATCCATTTACCCATCAATACATGTGACGCATATACTCCAACACTCCCCCTCAAGCTGGAACATGCAATGCATAGCTTGGACAAACAGAAAGAAATCTCAACTCACAATACAGGACACTACGGATAATATCAACTTAACGCGCACAACTATCGGTTGTTGTCGAGGATGTTGCTTCTCATGTCCTGCAGGTGAGGAGGACAAACGGGCTGGAGTGTGAGTCAAATTGAATCTCCTCGTCGGAATGCATGTGCTCTGTACTACGTCTGTCGAAGTCACTGCAACTGAAGAATGAGTCTCTACATGGAGAACTCTGGTCCGTCACAATATGTGGACAACTGCTCCATCTCAAAAAAGGGTTGAACAAAGAGCGTCACTAATTATCCATACACAGATCTATGAAGATGGATCTCTCTCATAGGGATCTCAAAGTGGGTTCTCTGGAGAACCGGGTCTCTCCCATCAGACTCAAACAATGGTACCCTACTCTGGAGTCCCTATGAAAACATATGAAAACCCTAGCCCAAATTGCATAGGGAATGGGATCTCTACTCTGGAGTCCTTATGGATCACATGAAAACCCTGGCCGAAACATAAAAGATGGGAACCACACCAAAGATGGCAAACATGTGCACATCTAAAAAGACTGCATACATGTGTGTCTCTGAAACTGAAGGACTCATAATCTGACGTCAAGTCTGAAACTGAACTGTAGAGTCCGAACATCTGGCTGGTCTGGGGAATCTGACATCTGAATGGACCTGTAACTCTACACAATACCCCCCCTTCTCCCAGACTGGTTGGAAAACAATGATGTCGACCATGTTGGGAGAAGACGAGAAAATGGTGAAACAAAACATCACAAATGCCGATTTTTTTCTTTTCTCAGCTCGTCTTCTTTTTTTAAACGACTATTTCTCGATTATTTTATTTTTTAAAGCCTTCACATTTTTTTCTCAAATAAGCCATTCATTTCATTTTTTTACAATTTTTCTCACTTCTTTTAACTTTCGTTTTTTTCAACTATGCCCATCTCCCTCTCTTTTTGTTGACCCATTTTTTTCTCAAACACGGCTCACATGGGTTCAAAATTCTCACGCAAAAAAAATTAAAGGAACTATAAACCCCTTTGTTCCCACAGCACTAGGGATCCCATCGTGGGAATCCTCTATCCATGAAGATTGTCGTTAAAGGGGCTTCGAAGCCACAGAAGACTATAGGTAAAGAGGGCATGCGCCGCCAAAGGATGCGACCCGTGAAATCACCTAGGTCATCGCCTGAAATCACACAAGAGGGTGCACGTGGTGATGTGGGATAGCCTCTCTAGAGGCCAACGCGAAGTTAGGGCGCTGCTTGGGGGTTCGCTCCCTGCTGGAGCTTGAAGGTGTTTCGCCCCCATCGACTTTGCTGGAGAAATATGTCGATGCGTCGATCTTGTGCCGCCTTTGCATCTAAGAGGAGTGCCGCCAGCGAGAATCGCCGAGGAGGATGGCATCACCGTTTGGACTTCGTACTACGCTAGGTGGAGATCGGCGGCGTCGCCAGGGAGAGGAGCATTGCCTGACCTGTGGGAATCGCCTGGAGAGATGGAGGATCGGAGAATGCGCACAAGGCCACCTTCGGCCTTCTCCCTTTTTTCTGTAAGCAGCTATCGCGGGCTGGAATCGCCGAAGTGCTTGCCTGGCCGAAATTCGTCTCCTGGCAAGGAAGAAGCACCGCGTGCGACCTGGAGATGCGCGATCTGGATATGCGCAAGAGAGGAGCGCAGGCTTGAGGGCATCGCCTGGGCCCGATGAAGCCTGGAGATATTCATGCCGCCTTGATGGGTTCTTGTACGCCATTGCTGAAGCGCACGAGGCTGGTGCCTCCGCCTGAAGGATGATGTCGCGTCGCCTGGAGATGGATTCGACGACTGGAGAGCGCTGAAGGGGGACTATCGCACCGAAACTTAGGGTTTCAGAAAACCCTAGAACAAGGACTTGGATTTACCAAATCTAATCATAATAATCTTCAATAAATTTTCAAGAACAAAATTAAGGTTTCAATAGAAACCCTATAATTGAACCTCAAATCTCGAATCAAAACAAAGAATATAATGAAAACCTCGAGAATCGAACCCGCTTTGATACCATATTAGGAAATAGGAATGCGGAAGTGTATCAGAAAAATAAAGAATAAACACTATAGGAACACAGGATTTAACGTGGAACCCTACTCCCTAAGGAGCGGGATGAAACCACGGGAGAACGTCTCAAAGGGCTGATAGTTTATTGAACTTTCTCACTAGATATTGGGGCTTCTTATATAGCCTCCCCAGACCCTCCAAGTACCACCACTGGTAGATATGGGACAAAACTCATGGGTGAGGTAAATGGATCCTGGAGAGATCTAGTTACCCATCAGTACATGTGATGCATGTACTCCAAAAAAGATGAAGGCTCCAACCGTAGTTCTAACCGAATGGCGTAAATGTCTCGAAGAAGCCTACAGGTGAGGTCCCAGTCCTGGCCCCAAAACCTCGCCACCCACTTCAACAGAACCGCTTTATTCATATCCTCCAGCCTGAGGATGCCCAACCCACCCTCTCCTTCGACTTGGTGACCATCCCCCAATTCACCAGGTGCATCCCTCTCGACTGGCCATTAGGAGTCCAAAAGAAATGACGATACATGACTCCAAGCGGTTCCAAATCCCAATCGGTAGGACCCTTGACAAAATGAAGAAGATCGGGGTTGTCGCCAAAACTGCTTAAGAAGCACAACTCTCCCCCATGCGATAGACAAAAGGCCTTCCACCCAGCCAACTTCCGCTCCAACTTCTCAATCACCAACAGCCAGCCGGGCTGCCTAAAGCGCCTACAGGTCAAAGGTAAACCGAGGTAAGAGATGGGTAATGACCCAAACGGAGTCGCAAAATCCTCAAGCACTTCTCAAACTCTGAATCAGAAAGATCGAACGGCAAAAAGGCAGACTTCACTTTGTTCATCTCCAACCCGAATAACTCGTGGTACTCATTGCCTTGGCCTCGTCACAACCACCCTTAATGAAGAATAAGGTATCATCTGTGTATTATAGCAAGGGGATAGAGAAATCCCCTCTCAAGTAACAAGTCATCCTCCCACAAAGAACCACCTGGACGATCATGATGGCAAGGAAATCCATAGCAATAACAAACAATATCCGCGCTAACGGACATCCCTGTCAAACTCCGCACTAGGGATGGAACCCCCCCCCCTCTTGGCGCTCATTAATCATGACTGCGAGTGAAGACATAGTGACACATCTCTTAACCCAAGAGATCGAAATATCCGAAAAGCCATGCTTCACTAGCGTAAAACAAAGGAATGCACAATCAACCTCATCTGCATTAGAGAACTCCACCTTCCAAAGTAGACCCTTCACATCTATGTTCTTCCAGTTCCCAACAATCTTAGAAGCCAAAACCACAATGTCTATCATCAGCTGATCGGATAAGGAAGTGGTCTGAGTAGGAGAGATCATATCCTCTAAGACGAGGCTAAGGCGATTCGCCAACACCTTAGCCACAATAAGATAAACCGTATTTTAAATCGTACTAGGATGGAAGTCCTCGATTCTGTTAGCCACCTCCTTAGGGAGGAAAAAGAGGAGAGTCTAGTTTATCATGTCAAAGCCATGGTTCACCAAAGCAGACTCATCCAGCACCGCCAACAAGTCCAATTGAAGCACATTCCAGAACTCCTTAAAGAACACCATCAGGAAACCATCCGGGCTTGGTGCCCCATCCGCGTTGAACTCCCGCACAGTTGCATTCAGTTCGTCTAAGTGAAAGTCCATAACAAGGGTAGCCCATTGGTCCGGTGAGAGAGACGAGGCGCCACTGCCAAGCCAATGCCATCCCTCGCTTGGGGCCTTGTGCGACACGCGACAAAAGTAACCAACCGTTGCTTTGCCCACCTCCCGATCCCCCTCCGCCCAGACCCTGCAAACTAAGAGGTTCTGAATTAAATTCCGACGATGCCTCCCACTAGCCACCGTTCATGTTAGCATCCCCCTCCTCGATCCAACTCTGCCTAGATCTCTGTCTCCATTCCACCTCCTACTTTCTATCCTCCTTAAGATGAATATGATGGCAAGGCTCTCTCTCCACCAACTCTAGTGCGGAGAGGTCCCTAGCATCCTCTAGACGATCCAGATCTGAAACTACCTTTTAGGCCTCAGTACGACGTACCAGACGGCTCTCCCACACTTCTTTCTTGTACTCACAGAGCATCTTCCTCAGCACCACCAGCTTGCGGAATAACCGAGAAGTAGCCATCCCATCTACTACCACAAATCCCCAGAAGTTCACCACCATTTCCCTGAAGTCGTCCTCAAGAAGCCAGGACTTCTCAAATCTGAAGAAAGTGCGAGGGACAGAGCTCTCCCTTGAAGTTCACAAGATCGGAGTGTCGTCCGATCTCAAGCAAGGTAAGGCTAAGACACAGGACAAAAGGAATATAGGCATGAGATCCATCGAACCAAGGAACCGAACAAATCTGGATCTGGAACGGGAACTATACTATGTGCATCGACAGTTGGCAGCATCTAAATATCGAACTGTAGGTCATTCACCACCACCATCACCACCACAACAACAACAAAGCCTTTTCCCAAATTAAACAGGGTCAACTACATCGATTCTTTACCTCCATTTAGATCTATCTTGGGTCATTCTCGGGCTTAGATCCAAAAAAATAAGATCCTTTCGGATAGTCTCATTCCAACACTTCTTGGACCTTCCTCGCCCTCTCTTAGCTGGCTCAACATCCCAAAACTCGCATCTCCTAACTCATACATCAGCCAACCTTTTTTGCAAATGGTCAAACCACCTTAAGCAGTTTTCTCGCATCTTATAATCGATCTGAGCTACCCCAACTTTCCTTCTGATTGTATCATTTCGAATCCGATCTTTAAGTATATGTCCACACATCCACCTTAGCATTTTCATTTATGCTACTTCCATTTTCTGCACATGTCTATGATTCACAGACCAACATTCAGATCCATAGAGCATAGCAGATCTCAACGCCGTTTTATAAAACTTTCCTTTGATATTCAAAGAAATTTTCTTATTACATGGAACAGTAAAGGCTCCTCTCCACTTTAGCCAAACCGCATTTATTATATGAGTAACAATTAATCAATTTCCCCAACATATTTGTTGAAAGGGGGAAATAAAATTGATTTGTTCATTGTGGCCCTAGGGCTCTCTTATATAGGAGGAAAGCCCTATGGGAAAATTACATAAAATAGACAGAGAAATAAGAAATATGAATAAAGGACAAATAAAAACAATTATATCAACATTCCCCCTTAAGTTGGAGCATATATGTCTATCATGCTCAGCTTGGAACGATAACAATGAAATGGGCCTCTAACAAGTGCTTTGGTGAACATATATGCAGTCTGGTCTCCAGAAGTAACATGAGAAGTGGAGATAAACCCCTTCTAAATCATATCTCGAGTGTAGTGATAGTCTACCTCAATGTGCTTGATTCTTACATGGAAGGTTGGATTGTGGGCTATGAACAGGGCAGCAAGGTTGTCGCATTGGAGGTGCATGGGAAGTGGCATCTCAATAGTCAGGTCAGTCAGGACGGATCTGACTCGCATCATCTTTGTGCTACCTTGAATCATGGTTCTATGCTCTGATTCGGCACTAGATTGCAACTACCGTCTATTTCTTACTTTTCCATGAAACAAGTGAACTTTCTACAAAGACAGCGAAGCCTGAAGTAGACTTCCTGTCCATTGGGCATCTTACATAATCTGCATCAGCACATGCTATAACTATAAGGGATGTATCTCTATGATGAATCTCAGATTCATCACTCTAAAAGTCATGAATTAAACTCAAATCCCTAAAAATCATTGGCATTTCTTCATTTATTTTGCATAATTAGGCACTCATGCATGTATTGATAAGAATTGCATTTTATCACTAAGCCAAAAATCCCAGTCCAATTGACCTGTAAAATAGCCTAACTTCCCCGATTTTTAACTAATTCAAGCTAACTCCAAATGACCTGAAACTATCTCCATTGTGTACAGATTACTAACAAGAACAAATAAAAAATACAAAAAAAAACACTAACTGAAAATATGGACCAAAAACCCAAACCCTAGATATAGGATTTCCGGACTAAAATCATGATATCTTCCTCATCTAGTGTCCGATTTAATCCTAATCACTTTTGAACTAATGTACATTAAATTATCTTCAAAATAAGACCAAGTTCAAGTGAATCGAGGCTCATATGTGAAAGTTGGGTTTTGGGCCTCTTTTGTAGGTTTTGTATTTTAGCGGTTTTAACTTATTATTTTATGTACATAATTGACTCATTTTATTTTATTTCTTTTTCATTTATTTTCTTTGATAAAAGTTTTATTAAAATGCGCAAAAATCTAAATCCAAACTGAGCTTGAAATCAAAGAAATTAACTGAGTTCAAGTCTTCACTAACTGTCTGTAGAAAAATTATCATTTTCGTATTTTATTTTATTTCTTTATTTTCTTAATTACTAAAAATCCTAAAAATAGATTAATGTGTAAATATTTATCTTTGATTTTATCCTATTTTTCCGTATTTTTATCTGATTTAAAAATAACAAAAAATAATAAAACTCAAACCATGGTATTCTATGTACATAGAGTACCCCAAAAATATCACTTTACACAAATGACTAATTTTGGTTTTGGTCTCTTCATGAAAGTTATAGATCTCGTCGAGAGAACAACTTTTGTAAAGAAAATTTTTCGATCTGAGGTCGTTTGCTATTACTTTTTTATTTATCTTTGTATTTTTATTTTTGATTTTTCTGGGGCTGACACCTGGCAGCTCCTGGAGCCGACACATGTCACCCATTTTTGGCCTTATTTATATTTCATTTTTATTAAAAATAAAAAAAATAAAAGCCCCGCACGTGCAGCACGCGTGCCTCTCGCGCATGCGCCTTGCATGTGCTTGCTCCCTCCCCTTCCCACTTTACGCCACGTGGCAGAATCTTGGTCGTCCGATCTCGGTCGATCGGACGGGTACTGCTTTTCGTCTCCGTCATCCCACTTTCCCAGTCTGGCCACGGCGCCGCCGTCACCCCTGTGAATCACTGACCGCCGCCTCTCCTGATTGAATCCATCGCCGATCCACCGCGATTCCTGCACCCGCCTTCCATCTTGGCCGGCACCACCTCCATGATTAGTCACCTCCAATCGCTCCTCCCCTTTCCTAATCTACCCTCAATCGAATCCCCTGAAATCGCATCGCGATTCTCTTCTCCTCACCAGCCAGTCACCTCGTCACCATCCTAATCAATCCCCCTCGCCCTCACCAATTTAACCATCGTCGGACCTCCCTCTCGTTTCCATCCGCCGATTCACCCAGTTCTCGGAGGTCCCCAGGTCGGGATGATGGTGACAGCAACCACCCACCACCTTCGTTAGCCGCGGCGAGGTCCGATCCCCATAGGGATCGTCGCAGCTCGACGCCCCATCGCCGCTGCTAGCTCCGGTCTTCGATTCGTTGAACAACATCCATGTTCAACTTCTATCAACTCCAAGCAATCATTGGAGCCATCTTCAACCTCATTATCTGCTCCAGGAGATCTCTCTGCTCCGCATTCGCCTTCAACCCCTCGCACAAGCAGATCAATCTCCCAGGAGATACGACCGCGAGCTCAGGCTTGACCCCTTCGTCTGAAGAGCCTCGGCATCTCCGGCCTCGCACCACCAGAGACCAGCCGCTTCTCCACCTTCGCCACGTCAGTTGCGCCCTGCTCCAACGCTGCCATGCCACCACCAACGTCCAGAGTCCCTCCAGCCGTGGGGCACGATCCACCGCCTTCCACAAGCGACGCCCAACTCTCTGGAGCCCCTCCGCCATCCAGCAGGGACCCCTCCGCCCGTTACCGCCGCCGCAACACCGGGCAAGAACCCGAGAACCTCCCCACGTGAGGCGCACGTAAGGAGAGGGGACATCTTGTGAGGACACCCCTTGGAGTCCATCCAATTCCAAGGAGGCCCCTCCTCACGTGACACACACGTGGAAGGAGGGATAATTGCAAAAGAGGCCCTCGCAATCCGCCATATATCCAGAGAACCCCCGTCGCCTAAGGGACACGTGAGACACATGTGTCCCCATGGCATTTTTACAGAAATGCCCCTAGGGGTATAGGTATTTACACTTTAACCCCTGTGCTGCATTTTATTTTAGGGATATTTACACCCATAACCTTGAGTAATGCTGCAATAACATTGATAACCCTGCATAATCGCGAATTACACCCAAGATCTCGAATAGTCCTTAACTCTTACATGGTATAACCCTGTGTTAGTTAACATCTATTTTCTCCGTTAACTATCACGGAAAAGGTTACAACTTGACAATTTTACCCTTAAAATCATATCACATTTATGAAGTATGCCATTGAAATAAAAAATCTGAGACATCAACGGGCTCCTGCCCGCCAGCATCCCGGGCTTGGACGCCGCCTCCGCACGCCCTCCTCCAGGATGCCGCCCCTCCCCTTCTTCCTCCTCTAGCTTGCTCCCTCCTTTTCTTCTTCCTCCGGCTCACCCCCGCTCCCATGAGAAGAAGAAGAGGACGGGAGGTTGGGACTTCCATAGTCACTAAAGAGCAGCTGTTGGTGCTTTTGAATCGCTGTGGGGGACTGGAAGGTGCCCTGCTTCAAGGAAAGTCTTTTCATGGAGGAGAGGAGAGAGGAGGACTCCATAGACCCAAAGAGGAAGAAGGATAGGGGATTGGCCGAGCAGCATCGCTGCGGCACCCAGATCCAACGACGGGAGAGCTCTCGGGGAGGAAGACCCTCCACCGTTAGAAGCAGCAGCAAAAGATGGGTAGAGGGGCCTGGGCTCTTCGAGCTTGAGGGCGAAGAAGCAGACGTGACGATTGCAGCCGACCACATCCTTGCAGAGGCGCGTGCGGTACTGTGCAGGGTGGAGCTAAGACTCGAAGACCCTGTGGGCGTACTCACAGGAATTGTCGCTCCAGCATGAGCCCTTGCGAAAGTCCGGGAACATAACAGAGATGTAGCGGTACTTACGAGAGTCTCTTTGGCGTGCATTTTCTCCCGGGTGCACGAAAGGAGCACTCCATCCATTCGTGTGAGGATGCCCTCAAGCACGGCTTCACCTTGAAGCTGTACATCCAGAACTCGTTTATCCCGTAGATCCCACTCTTTATGTCCGGCAGCGTCGCATCCACAAGGCACTGATGGTCAACCTGCTGGTTTTGGGTGTGGAGCACGCCGAACCAACTTTGACAAAGGTGATTAGAAGCAGCTGGAGATCTCAATCTTTGTCGATCGTTACGTATTTTTCTAGGAACTTCATGTACGACTCATAGATATCAGAACACCCCACAACCACTACTTCTACTGCTCTCCTGAAACTTCCTCGTCATCTCACACACCACACTTTCCTTCTCCTTTTCCTCCAAGTCCTCATCCTCTAGAAAAGCCCTAAGATCCCCAAAGCTCAAGAGCGCACATTTTGCCTCTTCCTGCAATGCCCCATCACCATTCCAATCCACACCCTATGACCCTATCCCCCATCTGCAACAACCTTATTCCAGTGAACTCCTCCAGCGTGTCGTGCCCCCTCCCGTCCCCTCCCCCCGCTGTAGAAGCCCCTCCCCGCTCGTTCCGGCAGAGGGACGAAGGAGGAAGAAGGGGTGGGGTCGGTTTCTCGGACGGAGGAGGAAGAAGGGGCGGGGTCGGTCGCTGGGACGAGGAGGAAGAAGGGGTGGGGTCGGTTGCTGCAAGATGGACAGAGATTTTTTTATTTTTTTTTTAATTTTTCACCAACCGTTGGATAGGATAAGGGTTAGATTAATCCAATGAAATGTTTGGGTTAAAGAAAAACTAACGGAGGGTTATGAATGTGAGACGGAGTAACTATCTGAGGGTTTTCGTGTAATTCGCGATTATGCAGGGTTATAAATGTTATTGCAGAATTACTCAGGGTTATGGGTGTAAATATCCCTTTGTTTTATTTATTGTAATTGCAAACAGACCCCTTTGTTCCCCTTTTATTTTGAACCTCTTTATTGCGTCATTTTATTATTTAAAAATTAGCATGATGTTCTTCAACTAATTCTTTACAATGTAGCATATGCTGGATATTTTTGTGATCTGTGGTTATTTATTAATTATTATTTTCATGAAAATTACATATTTTGCCCGTTTTGTGCTTGGAAATTCATATTAAATTAACTATAGCTCCAAACATTGCTAAAAATTCACGGATTAGAAGATTAGTTGTGTTTAACATCGTGCCCAAAAAGAATTGCATTTTCAAGCATGGTTTGCCTTATAAAATCATTTTCTTTAATTTTTAATAAGTACTAAATCTCATATTTTTAAGATTTGGGATTTTTCTGAGATCCCTAGTGATAGATCTTGGATAATTTTATCCCTTGAAAATAAATAGGTTTAATATTTATTATAATTAAGTATTGAAATTCACTTTGTTTGCATTCATAAATTCATAAAACATTTATCTTGCATCCCAAAATTCCAAAAAAATATAGTGTATTCATTTCATCATATTCGACATCTCGACCAAGTTTCATAATTTTCGGACATCGTTTGATTGAAAATTGCATTTTAGTCCCTAAAATTGGCCACATTTGCATTTTGCATCCCAAAATTGCATTAAAAATCCAAAAAAATACCGCCTTGAAAACCGCGTACGAACTTTGATAGATAAAATTCTAGGTTGTTCCTTTGCCTCCTTGTGTTCGACCTTGGGACTTGCCAAGTAAAATAAACATGAAACCACGCTGATTAAAAACTGATTGATTTTTTGTGGTTATTTCTTGATCGATTCCGAATTGAACCTGGAGAAGTCTTCAAATATCTCAAAATCATGTGCACAGCATCCATATATACATGTATGGGTTGCTTCATAAACTGAGTAACTATGCTCATTGCAAAGGACATATCAGGTATGGTAATGGTGACATACTAAAGCTTCCCCACAAGCTCTCTATATCGTCTTTTATCAACCTCCTCGGTGTCATCATCATAGAGTTTAACATTTGGATCCATGGGAGTAGTAGCAGGTCTACATCCTGTCATGCCCACCTAAGCTAGGAGATCAGTAACATACTTTCTTTGCGCCATCACCATGCTATGCTTGTCCTCACAAATTCAAGGCCAAGAAAATAATGAAGATTGCCAAGGTCCTTGGTCACAAACTGTTGTCTAAGGAAATTCTTCTTAGTAGTTTGTATACCCTGCTTATCATCCCATGTAACAATAATATCATCCACATAAATCAAAATAGCAATGGTTCCTCTCTGGGATCTCTGGACAAAGAGGGAGTGATCTGCGGTCGATCTGGCAAAATCCTACTACTCAATCAACTCAGAGAGATTCTGGAACCAAGCCCTTAGACTCTGCTTAAGGCCCTTGTAAAGTCTACAAACCATATGAGACTCCCCCTCAGCAGCAAAACCTAGTGGCTACTAGATGTAGACTTCCTCCCACAAGTCACCATACAAGAAGGCATTCTTGACATCTAATTGAAAGAGAGGCCAATCACATACCACAGCAACAAAAATAAGAATCCTCAATGTAGAATGCTGGTTTATCGGAGAAAATATATCCTGATAGTGCATCCCATATGTCTGGGTGAACTCAAGAGCAACAAGTCTTGCCTTGTATCTATCTGTGTACCATCTCCATGGTGTTTCAACGTAAACACCCACTTACTCCCCACAACAGATACACCGAGTGGAGCAGGAACACTACTCCATGTGCCACAAGACTGTAACGCAACCATCTCTTCCTCCGTAGCAAGACGTCGCTGACTAATATGTATTATGTAATACCTCTTGATATGTCTGTGGTATATCCACGACAGATAATCCAACAGCAAACCTCTGAAACTCCTCTGAGAGACGCGCAAGAGAAACATGGGAAGCAAAAGGGTACGTAGCACAAGGATGCCTCTGCTTCCGTAAGGCAATGTGCACGTCAAGATCCTCGGTCACCTCAGTGACCGAGACAAGAACATATGTAGTCACTTACTCATCTTGTTTTCAATGCAAATCAACAGTGCCGTCAGTAGAATGCAAGTGCTCAGAACATGCATGGGTCATGTTGGATGACGGAGGAGGCTCATGAGCACGAAGTCTACGTGCATAAACCCTGTGGTAAAAAGATAAAGGTTGTTGGTAGAAGCGGTGGAGGAGGAGGTAGTAGTGAGAATGGTGGTGAAGGGGTCATGGGCATAGTAGACGAAATCGGATAAAGAAGCAAGTATACCTCTTCTCTAGACTTCGAAGGAAGCAACCTATAACATGTAGGAGAGAAATACATAATAGATTCAAAAAAAGTAACATCAGCACTAACATAATACTTCCGTCGAACAGGATCAAAACAGTGGTATCCCTTCGGAGTCCTAGAATACCCCACAAAGACACACTTGACAGCTCTAGGAGAGAGCTTGTCATGGCCAGGAGACGTAAGATGAACAAAGGCAACTGACCCAAATACATGAGAAGTGAGAGAGAAAAGATACTTCTCAAGAAATGCAATCAAGAATGGGATCTTCTCTCCCAACACAGACGAGGGCATGCGATGCACTAGGTAACAAGCAATTAGAACTGCATCTCCCCAATACGAATGAGGAGCATGACTCTGAATTAAGAGGATTCTGGTGACATCCAAAAAGAGACGATGTTTGCGTTCGATCATCCCATTTTGTTGGGATGTATACCTGGGGCATGTTGGATGATGGAGGAGGCTCGTGAGCAGGAGGTCTCCGCGTGTAAACCATGTGGAAAAAAAATAGAGGATGCTGGTAGAGGCGGTAGAGGAGGTGATGGTGGTGAGGATGGTGGTGAAGGAATCATGGACATGGTAGACGAAACCGAATAAAGAGGTATGCATACCTCTTCTCCGGACTCCGAAGGAAGCAACCTATCACATGTAGGAGAGAAATACATAATAGACTCAAAGAAGTGAAATCAGCACAAACATAATACTTCCGTCGAACAGGATCAAAACAACGGTATCCCATCAGAGTCCTGGAATAGACCATAAAGACACTTGACAGCTCTAGGAGAGCTTGTCATGGCCAGGAGACGCATGATGAACAAAGGCAACTGACCCAAATACACGAGTAGTAAGAGAGAAGATCCTTCTCGGGAAACGCGATCAAGAATAGGATCTTCTCTACCAACACAGATGAGGGCATGCGATTCACCAGGTAGCAAGCAGTTAAAACCGCATCTCCCCAATATGAATGAGGAGCACGACTCTGAATTAAGAGGATTCTGGTGACATCCAAAAGGAGACGATATTTGCATTCAGACACCACATTTTGTTGGGATGTATACGCACGTGAAGTCCGATGAACAATGCCAAGGGTTCTGAGAAACTGAGGAAGTTGTAAACTGCATAATTCTAATGCAATGTCAGAACAAATATACTTGAAATTCGTAGAAAAAATATTCTTTATTTCATTTGTAAAATATTGAATAACATAACCAGCAACATACTTATTTTTAAGAAGAAATACCCAAATAATCTAGAAAAATCGTCAACATCAACAAGAAAAAATATGTCCCTGATGGTCTGGGACACGACAAGCTGGCAAGCCTCACACTGGAGGGTAGAACGAGGAGAAATTTTTTTTGAAATCCATAAATGTGGGGGATACACTCGATGGTGCACGCCCCAAGCCTTTATTGAAAAGTAAAAGAAGAAAGAAGAAAGGGGAGGTTACAACCAGACGTCGTTACAAGGGCCCATTACAACACCCAAACCTCCACCAAACGCTTAGCGAAGAACCACACGTTTTCCTTATAGAATCTTTGTCCTGAGAAAAGCAAATCATTCCTACCCCTCCAGATCGCCCACAGAATGGCCACCGGATGAAGAATCTCCACCTTCGGCCTACCCTTGTTTGACCGAAGCGCGTCCCAGAAGGTCTGGAAACCGTCCGTGCAGTACCAGTCTAAGCCAGCCCCCTGCCACACTTGAATCACCACAGGACAAAGGAAGAAGAGGTGTTCCACGGATTCAATCGATTCATTGCAAAGCAAGCATCTGTCCGAGACGGAGCGCAAAAGCCTCGCGCATCGGTCCCTCGTCATCAGCCTATGTCTCCTAAGCAGCCAAAGAAAGAAACCAATTCTCTCCAGAAGGCCGAGAGCCGAAATAAAAGCACAATCCCGGCTAAGCATCTCCGAAAGCGACGGCGGCGGCCGAGAGATAGCCCCGAAGGCCTTCTTGAACGAGAAAGGGCCCCCCCTCCAAGCTCAGTGGTCACGGCCCCCCGAAGGTCGTCCCACCTCCCTTACAGCATCGAGCAAAACCAAGAATTCCTCCAACCTCTGGTCCGAAAAGTTCGCCGCAAAGGTGGGGCACCAATTACCATCAACCAAGCAGTCTGCAACCGAACAAAATTTGTCATCAGCCAAGGCATACAACCGAGGGAAGCGCGAGCAAAGCCCTCCCTCCCCCCCCCCCCCCGTCCAGTCGTCCGTTCAAAAGGAGAAAGAATCACCCCCACCAAGGGCCAGCCTAAAAAGCGCAATATTCTTCAAGAAGACCTCCACAACCCCCCTCCAAAAACGCGTGGGTGAGGCAATACGGGGGACCTGCGAAGGCAACGTCCCCCCTACGCCATAGATCCGTCGAATCACATCACAGCAAAGATCCTCCCCCGGCCCCCAAATCCTACTAGCCCACTTAAGGAGCAAAGCGTCGTTCATTTGGTCCAGCAACTTCACCCCCAAACCTCCCTGATCCTTCCTGCAGGTAATATCCTCCCACCCAACCAGGTGGATCCCTCTCGACCCACCCTTCTGCTTTTCCCATAAAAAAGCACGCATCCTCTTCTCAATCCGGGCTTTGATCCCCTTAGGCATTCGCCGATTAGATAAAAAAATAGATCGGGATGGACGCAATGACCGCCTTTAAAAGAACCAGCTGGCCCCCTCTTGATAAGATCGCGGACTTCCACCCCGCCAACCTCTCCTCCACCTTCCCCGCCACCCTCAACCAATCTCTCGTCCGCGTTCTGCCCAAGGTCAAGGGCATCCCCAAATAGTCCATCGGTAATGAAGAGCACGCAGAACCCAACGCCATTGCACACGCATCGACCCCCACATCCGCAAGGCTGAAAGGAACAAACTTTGATTTGCTATCGTTCTTAAACATTCCCGACAATTCACCAAAAATCTCCAGGGCTACAACCATGCCCCTAGCCTCCTCCGGTCCCCACTCAATGAAGAAAAGCGTATCGTCGGCGTATTGCAGAACTGGGATCAACACGCCCTCCCTAGAAAACCCCTTCGACAGGCCATTGTTGACCACCCGAGTAGCAATATCAGATAGGACATCCGCCGCAAGGATAAAAAGCATGGGAGCAAGAGGGCACTCCTGGCGCACCCCCCTCCTGGGCTGAACCAAACCCCCCTCCGGACGGCCATTAACCATGACCGAGAAGGAGGCAGTGGTGACACACCTCCTCATCCAAGAAATCCATACCTCCGGGAACCCCTTTCTCCTAAGCACAGACCACAGAAATCTCTAATCCAGGCTATCGTAGGCCTTCGTAAAGTCCACCTTCCACAGGATGCCAGTGCCACTAGTGCCCCTCCTCTGCCACTCCGCAATGATTTCAGACGCAAGCGTAAGGCAATCCGCAATTTGCCTTCCAGGATTGAAAGCCGACTGTGACGGCGAGATAACAGTGCCAAGAACGCCGCTCAGCCGGGAAGCGAGAACCTTAGCGGTAATAAGATATAGTGCGTTTGAAACCGCAATCGGTCGAAAGTCATCAATGGAATCCGGCGCCGCCGTCTTGGGCAACAAAGTGATCAGAGCACGGTTGATCTTATCAAACCCAGCGTTCCCCCGACAAAATTCGGATACCACATCCAACACCTTCGGCCCTACAAATCCCAAAAATCCTTGTAGAAAGACACCGGGAACCCATCAGGGCCAGGTGCAGCGTCAGCGTTCAGATCCCACACAGCATCCTTAATCTCCTCCAAGGTCATATCACGAACGAGCAAGTCATGATAGGAGTCTGCCACCAAGCGAGTGTCGAGGCCCAGCCACCTCCACACTTTCGGAATAGTTCTAGACGACATGCTCTTGAAATGAGCCGTAATAGCCCTCCCCATCTCCTTGTTCCCCTCCACGCGAGTCCCATCAATGGAGATGGACCGCAGCGCATTGGACCTGTGCCTCCCGCTAGCGACACGATGGAAGAAGGATGTATTCGCGTCCCCCTCCCAGAGCCACACATTCCTCGACCGTTGCCTCCACTCCGCGACGCGCTTTCTATCCTCCAACGAAACCTTCAACTGAGCAGCAGCACGGTCAGCCAAATCACCCACCGTGAGATCCCTTTGGTCCTCCATAGTATCGAGATAACGAATGATCTCCTCGACCTCCTCCCTGGTAGCACACCTAGCTGCCCTTGTCTCCCACTTGAAAGCCGAAAGCCTAGCTCGCAGCGAAGATAATTTTTGAACGAAGCGAGCCACCGCGGAGCCCAAAACAACCAAGTCCGTCCAGTGCGAAGAAACCACCTCCCTAAAGTTTTCCTCCAACAGCCAGCATTTTTCATATCTAAAAAGCTCCCTCTGCAATGGGGCATCCCCAGAGCACCAAATGATTGGGTTGTGATCCGAACAAGCCCGCGGCTTAGCCTCCACCGACGCCAGATCAAAAGCCTCTATAAGCTCGTTGGAAGCCAGAAAACGGTCAATACGCGACCTGGAATTGGAGCTCCTCCAGGTATAAGCAGTGCCTACCGCATCCATCACCTCAAGGCCCAGGGAGTCCATCGCGTCTGCGAAGGCAAGTGACCCCGGATCCTGCCCCCCCTGCCCCCAGGCCTGTCAGAGGAAATAAGAGTAACATTGAAGTCCCCCCCAACGAGCCAAGGGACGCCGTCGACAGCACTTCCAACCGCCAAGAGGTCATCCCACAGTTCACCCCGCAAAACATTACAACAAGGTCCATACACGCACGAAACAGCCATCCGAAGGGAGGAGGACGTACATACCAGAAACACCGTCAGCACATGCCTTCCAACAATCATCGATTCAAAAGTCATGGACGAAGATCGCCATGCCACCAGTAGCCCCCCTGAAGCACCCGCCGCATCCAAAGAACGGAATTGGTCAACGGCCCCCATGCCGAAAGAATGCCAAAGGTCTTCCGACAATGCCTGAAGCTTCGTTTCTTGTAACATAACGGCGTCGCAACCCCATTCATTAAATCTGGATCCCACGATCCTTCTCTTATCTAGGTCCCCGAGACTACGAACATTCCAAGAGAGAATTTTCATTAGCAACTGTCGAAGCACCCATGAGACTTGACCACCCTCGCGGCCTCCGCCACGAGGTCCTTCTAAGCTGAGACGGATATCTCCTCCACCCTCGCTGCCCTGGACCTGTTTCTTCTTCTATATCTCTTCCCGCTTCTCCTGTCGGCCGGTCCTGCATCTGAAGATTGCCCCGGCAGGATCTCAGCAACAGTGGTCGCGCCCCCCCGAGAGGAGCTACCAGAGGTGGTCAGAGAAGACGCCACCCTCGGGGCCATGAAGGGCCGTTCCCGACCCCCCCCCCCTCCGTGTCCTGGGGGAAGACCGAGATCGAAACCACCTGCGAAGGGTCACCCTGCACCATACCCAACCCCCAATGAGGAAAGAACCAAGTCGGCGAGGCTAAAGAAGGCATGCCAGGCAACACCACCGCGGGATCCGTGGATCCCCAAAGAGCACTCGCGTCCATGGAGCTTCCCCAACCCCGCATCGTCTGATAGACCACCCCAGGATCCGATACAGGCCGCACCAGGATCCGCCACAGAAAAAGAAGGCCCACGAGGATCGTTCATGGCAAAAAAGACCGCACTTGAGTCCGTACAAGGATCCGTAACCAGTTCCGCTTCATAAGCCCCACCAAAAGGATCCGCATCCAAACCTGTCTCCAACAATGACGTCGATGATTCCAGCAACCCAATGGCCACGTCACCATGCAAAGGGAATATAGATGGTGGCGAGTACAGAGACTGGGAGGAGTTCTCCAAGCGTCGCGCGCATTGAAAAGACCGCGCCCATCCACCGAAGAGTTCCCTCGGAAACCCAATCGCCATCACGGTACTCGAACCGTCCCCCGACCCTCCACCGGCCTCCTCCCTCGAAATCTCCGACGGAGGCGGACGGTCCTCTATTAGCAACTCAATATTGAAAGAGAAACATCCGATCTTCAGTTCCGCAAACAAACTTCGGCCGCTGAACTTGTCGAGGAAGCCCTTGTTGCACTCAAGCAGGACTCTCGTGACCTCCAAACTCGAACCAGGCCTGAGCCCGTCCTCCAGCACCGCCATGACCTTCCCCCACCTCCGAAGAGCCTCCCTCAAGCACCCAAGCGACCGCGACAGCAGTGGGACGCCTTTCACCTGGGCCACACAGACCTCCATCTCCAAGCATGTTCCATCCGCATAACGGAGACTTCTCCAGCAAACGTTGGCAACATCACCGTTGCGAAGCAACCGATCCCTCTGCTCTGCCAATAAGCCACGAACGCAGCACCTCCCCGGATCCACCTTCACTACGTCACCCGCGAACCGCGGGCCCAAGAAACCACGAAGGTGCGAAGATACAATGTCCAACTCGATAACTCCCCGCACCGCAACACCGATTAGCGCATGCAGCTTCGTAGCGCGCTCGAACTTCTTATCTTCTGCCGAGACCACGGCCACGCTTTCCCCACCGTTAGGATTAGGAACACCTGCAAGCTTTGCCGTATACGAACCCTGATACGTGTTGCCCACCACCTCCGCGAAAGATGGCCCTCCACCACGAACAGGACCTGCATGCATGTTGCAATGACCACGACGTACCGCACGCTCCTTCACAGCGCCCGACCCCCTCACCGATCCACGAACCGTCATGCAGCTCGCTTGACGATGACCCGCCAACCCGCAAGCGAAGCACCTCGGAGGGCACGAACAAAAGGAGGCAACGTGCCCCCTAATTCCGCAACGAAAACACCTGCGCTCCGGCTTCTTGTGGGTCACCTCCGTCCACCCACACCGCCTCTTCCTTGAGGCTCTCCACCAACGCTGAGATCCCGCTTCTCACCGTCGCTCGAGCCAAGCACCGCCTTCCCCTTGTACGCCCCGCCATTCTCACCTCCAGTCACACTCGCAGTCGCACCCCCACTCGCAGTCGCACCCCCACTCGCCAATCCACATATAGAGACAAATTTAAGGACGTGACACATCTTCTGTAGAGAAAGATAATCAAACCAGGGATGCCACATATAAAGAGAGATTGATCCAGTGTGAATGGTCGAAGCACCAGCATAAGGGGACTAGACCAGTCTATAGAGACCTCCTTGCTCATGGCCAGGTCCAATCACCATACCTGTAAGAATGTCTGAAACACAAGAGAGGACGAATCAAATATGGCACAACAATGTCAATCTTAGGTGATTTGACTAATAAACGGTAAATTCATTAAAAAATCATGAGCATAAAGAACATTCTGTAGGTGCATTGCAGAAGTCAACTGCAACCTCCCCCCCCTCCAATTATGGGAGAATGGGTCCCATATGCTATGACTACATATCTGTCTGGCTGAATCGATTTGTATGCACTAAACTGACCTCTAACACGACAAAGATTGTGTGAAGCTCTTGAATCCATAATCCACTCTGACAAATATGCTCTGTAACAGCTAGTAAAAGCATATGTGGTACTTGATGTGGATGCAGATGCAACGCATATACCTCTGAGGAGCTTGAAGGAGCAGTAGACGACCCAGGTGCAGGCATAAACTCTATCAGGCGTACCACAAGCTCATCAAACCTCTGATCAAGTGAGGAGGAGGAACACCAGCTGGCTGAGTCTGATCTGCAACATGGAGAAGGGGAACGAGACGAGCAGATGTTGGATTAGATCGGCCCGATCTTATCTAGTGGTTGAGATCTTTTCCCTGCTCAGGTCCCGAAGCAACGATTCACTCCCGAGGTTCGGGTGCCCAAGACTACGCGTGAAGAACCAAGACTCACCAAGGTGCCCGAGCCAAAGCCGCCTGCCAAACCTAACATCACCACGTGAGCGGGCGGGTATGACTAGGGAATTTGGCAGGACTTGGGCCGTGCTTTTGAAGATTTACATTTAGGTCTCGCGCATGCCCTACACGTGTTGCTCTGGGATATTTGCAAGATAAGCCCTTGCACTTCTTATTTCCATACTTAGCCCCACGCATGGTTATTTTGCATGTTCATCCCTAGTGGCTTTTGTATTTACACTTTAGCCCTTATTTTGGACCAAAAGGTTATGTTTTGTTGAGTTTTTCTTACAAATATCCCCTAACTTTGATGATTAAAATCTAGAGCTCCTTAATTCCAAATGAAATCAAATTTGTCATGTTTGAAAGCTCATTTCATGCTCTTTAATGTGATGTATTTAATTTTCCACCATGCACTGTTAAAAACAATTTAAAATTCAGAGAAATGTAGTGACTTTTAAGCTTGATATCTTGAGTTGAAATTGGCATGCTTAGGTATTTAATGCTCAATTGAACCCCCTGATTTACCTTACAATTATTTTGAGTAATCAAGACACTTCTTTAAATAGCTTTGTGTATTAGTTCATGATTTGGATTTAACCTGGGGAGTTTTAAATCGAGAATCAATGAATTGGTTCTTAACTTGAGTTGGAATAACACATGAATTGAAATAATGGATTATTCAGTGTAACTTTGGACCAGTTTATGCATGATGTTTTAAATTGACAAATCATGAATTCATGAGCTTAATTATAATTTATGTTTATGTGTCTTGTATTGCATTTGCATTTGTGATCATTTTGTAGCATATGTAACATAATTGCATTAAAAACCCTAAAAATTAATACATGCATTTTGTAGTGTTCCGCATCCTTGACCTAGATATCTCCTTAGAGTAGTTTAACCACACACTTTAGGTCCCAATGAAATAGCCTAATTGGTAGTGTCCCTGTGTTCGACCATGAAACTATCCAGGAGAAATTTAACCGAGCCACTCCTCACAGAGATTCTCGCTCGGTTCTGATTGATCCGTAAATGAACGTATTACAACGAGACAAAATTAGAGGAGCAATTTTGCAGGTACATCAATGGCATCGATGCATGTAGACTTACATGCACCTTGTGCATACTCCCCAACACCATCCCCCCCCCCCGCCCCACACGCATGCACGCATATATATATATATATGTGTGTGTGTGTGTGTGTGTGTGTGGATATCGATACCTCCATCTCATCGATACCAATATATCAATGATATATCGTGATATCTTGCACCATGGGCACAGGTTTATGTGGATCCTATGGTCATCTAGATAAGGAGAACAAATTAGTTGATGAGGGCAATATCATAGACTAGTGAGGAAACTTCTTTACCTCGTTCGTACCAAACTTAAAAAGTCTCGCTAATGGGAAAGTTTACTCAACTAACCTATGAGAATGATGAACCAAACCCACTGGGAATCCACCATTATTATACAAAATGCATCAAGGCAATCTAGGGAAGGAGCTCTTTTTCATTGCAACTTCATCTCAGAACATTGTTGTGTACAGAGATATCAATTATGCAAGATATTCGACGAATTGAAAGTCTTCCATTGATTTTTGTACATATCTAGGCGCAATCTGGTCATCTACAGGAGAAAGAGGTAAGAAGATGCTTCTCATTCTAATGTAAAGAGTGAATGTGGTCTCCAAAAAAAGTGCAATGAGCGAATGCAGTTCCATGGCTCAACTTATTGCAAAAATGCAGTAGATCAAAACAAATTTAACATATTTTCACTTGTCATCTGACAGAGACCCCTCCTTACCTCGGCTCTCGAGCCGACAAAGACTTAGCATCTTCTGCACTATCTAGCTACTCCATCACTGATAGAGCTTCCAGTCTCTTCCTCTCTCGAGACACTCTCAAGGATTTTTTAAATCGAATTGGAAAATTGTAACGATTCTAGCCTCATCGTTGGCATCCTTGTTGATATATCTTATGCATGCACATTTTTTCATGTTCCTCCATCAAATGTCTCAAATCCAACTATTTCAACCAATCTTGCTCGAATTTAAAATAGATGCATGCCTCACAACCTGATTTGATGCATATACCAATGGTAAATGATTCGAGCAAGGCATATGCATGGGCGAGACGATTGGCATCGAAAATACTTCGGTAAAAACCACAAAGACAAGAACATGTCGATCTGTGACCACGTGGCGAGCTCCTCCGCGTAAAGCAACACCTATGTGCCAAGTAATCCACCAACTCATCAAACACTTTGCCAAGGTTGGTCATTGCAGCATCACCTCCTAATAGCCCACATGGCTTGTCATCGAAGAATAGTGTCATATTGAAAGCACCTCAAGTAGAAATGGTGCACCTAATACATTGTCCACCGGCCTCCATGTATCCTTCCATGGCTCAACTCCTCAACCATCATCAGTCGGGCCATAACTCCCACTGCCCGGGAAAGAAACTCATATGCCTTCTTTCACTGTTGTGGCACCAAGATTCAACATCCCTCCCAGTAGCTGACTAGCCAAAGAGATCCTCCTTCCACCTTACAAACTGGACTCTATACAATCTCACCACCCCCTTCATCGGAAAGCTGCTATCAGCCCCCGCCCATCAACCTCCATGTCTCACAGGATTCTATATATAAGTCCTGTACGAGGACCACATCTTTCGTCACTCCAAAGAGTACCTCCCCAAACACTTGTGCTTCCACTCATCCCTTTGGCTTTTTTTGTTCTACGTGAAGACATAAATTAGCAACTCAATGGAATCCCCCAACCTCCTCACATGGTGACCGGTTTCAACCTTCCAACATCGAGATCCCTCTTCAAACAACCACCGTAACAATCATCTCTAGCTCCCCGCCTGACTACAGGACTTACAGCACCTTACATCCCTTAACTGTCCTTGCTAAGATGAGCCCCCACCTTCACCTTCACCTGCCCACCTACCAGTAGCTTCTCATCCACCGCCAACCTCAACCTATCTCTCCCTCCCCTCTGACCTTCCACACAGAGATATAAGTGCATAGTCCATCTGAAATGTCAATCCCATCAGCCCTTTTTTTCTCATATGGACCCCCTCCTTGCTAGGCCTCCTCCCTGGGCTAATGCCTTTTCGATACCTTCTTACAACCCCTCATTCCTACACCATACAGCATGTACCCTTCACAACTACCCTCTTGACCCCCTACATCATGCACTAACCCCTCATCACCACCAACACCATATATCGGCTCCTGCTTCCATACCCAGCCACAGTTGCCCGATGCTACATTTGAGGTGCCTGGCGACCCCATGCGGTCGATCCCCGTCCACCATCCATAATGCTCCTCCATGCTCATTCACCTTAAAGCCCCTCAACCCATCCTCCTCCCTACTCGTACATTGACAGTCTACCAACACTCTCTACCTCCCAAGCCTTTTCTCTTGAGCACTCAAGCTACCACATTGTCCCCATTGATGAATATGTGGTTCATCACTCTAATTAATCGAAACTAGAGCTTTGTCCTGAGTAATTAAGTGCACAGCATTCATGCATCTATAAATAATCCGCGTATTAGCATTTTATGTCGATTCATATTCACTGGTATATAATCGCCTAACTTCACCCATTTTTAGTTAATTCATACTAATTCCAAATGATATAAAACCAACTCCACTATGTACATATTTCTAACCTCATCTCATGAAAAATACCAAGAAATACGAACCCAGAAAAAATACATAAAACCCCAAACCCTAATTACATGACAGAAAGCCGTAAAGTTGCATAACTTCCTCATAAATGTTTGACACTCACTTTTGAATTAATATGCACTTAATTTTACAAATTAAGATCAAATTCGAAAGAACCAGAGGTCATATCTGAAACTCGGATTTTGGGATCGAAATGTATATTATATATATTTACTGATTTTGACTTATTATTTTATGTACATAATTAAATCTTTTTTATTATTTCTTTTCTGTTTCTTTATCTCGTCTCATGATCTAACTAATTACATAAAAATAAAAAACTAAAAACACAATAAAAGCCGTAAAAATATAGACTCTAACTTGTGCATTTTGATTTATTCACACATACATATTTAACTTCCTAATTTTATTCTGACATTTTCTTAACCTATAAAAATCCAAAAAATCACATTCATATTCCATTCATTGAGCATCATATTTACTTTTTGCATGCATTATTCATCTACAGAAAATGAAAAAATAGAAAACCAAAAAATATATATTTTATATACATAAATTATCATCAAAAAAATCATATCTTCATAGTTGAGTCCATTCACACTTGAGTCCATGAACATTGTAGGATGCATTTAGGTCAACATTTTTCATTTTGGATATTTTTGCAATTGAGATCGTTAGCTATTTTTTATATTTTCTTGCATTGGTCAATAGTCAATTAGCACACGTGACGCTCCCTCGTTAGCTCGTACCCGCACTTCCACTCAACACGCACTACACTCTCACCCATGTACTCACTCACTCAGCCAATCATAAGAGCCCCACTATTGACCACAAGGTCAACATGACTCTCTAAATCCCATTCCCCTCAAACTCTACAAGAACCCAACTCCCCTCCAACCTAATCCACATCCGCCTCAAATAAACCCGATGCTCCTACTCCTAAACCAATCTTCCTAACGAACGAACCACTCCTCTCCATATCTCTTCCCTGACATGTAGGACCCAAACAAACCTTCTCTCTAACCTCCTTATCTCCATCTCTGTTTACCATCGCCCAGGCTTCTTCCTCGTTATCTTCTCATATATACCAACAAACTCCATAGCCCACTCATATTCCGTACGGAGACCCAGCAACCTACATCTCCTTCGTCTCCAACCTCC
This sequence comes from Ottelia alismoides, assembly GCA_037367405.1. Classification (NCBI taxonomy): domain Eukaryota; kingdom Viridiplantae; phylum Streptophyta; class Magnoliopsida; order Alismatales; family Hydrocharitaceae; genus Ottelia; species Ottelia alismoides. The sequence goes on along the minus strand of JAZKJV010004455.1, from coordinate 136,205 downwards.
TGCAACTCGTGACAACCCAGTCGTTCCCAACTACCTGGAAAGGATAAAGTCTAATCCGGTAGCCCTCTATGTCCCTAACCTCTCCCTCTTGCCCTGAAAATGAAGAAACCCAAACCCATACACGTCTCCTTCTAAGTTTCAATCCGATACTCCGTTATCCTCAGAAACAAACCATGGCTACCAAACATGACCCTTATCCTATCTCCTGCAACAAAACCATGCCCCTCTCCCTATTTAAGACATCACCGGTCATCGGTCAAATCATCTGCCAACTCACATTCTTCTACACCAAGAGACGAGAGATAGAGAGATAGAGGATGTGGCTTGGTGACAGCAACCCGCATCACCTTCGGTGATAACCTCTGACAGATGAGATCCATGGGAAGACACCCTCGTGCTGCTACTATCCCTCCAGACAGCAGCCAAGCCTCACACTCTATCAGCATTCAAGGCGATCATCGAAGTCGAGGCCGACCTCCTCCAACATCTCAGGCGACCCACATGTATATCTCTCCCTGATTCTTTTCCGTTTTCTCCTTCTTCCTCCTTTCTTCTTCTTCATTTTCTTATGCATCTACTTCATTGTCTCTGCCAAATCACTCCACTTCTCCATCATCTTCTTCGTAACACCATACACCATTGGACCACCACCGATCACCCCATTTTTTAGCCCATACGCTTCACTTATACCTCTCTCAGCACCTCATCCATCTCCGGTTGAGTCGCTACGAAGAAAGTGCTCCTCGATTCCCCCACCTACGTTGCAGGAGCTCGTCATCCACTCATCTTATTCGAGCTTAACGGCAGGCCAAGCTTTGAAAGCTTGAGCCTCTTTTGAACTTACAGGGCCAGGGATATTGACGGCACTGGAGAGCCTCGCCTTCGACAACAATAATTATCGAAGCATGTATGGGCTTTAATCCTTCCGTAGTGCACGAAAGGAATCCATCAAAGCACAAGAGATGTCAATGATCAGAGAAGGAGAGGAGCCTTCATGGGAGAAGTCTACGTTGCCATTCGATCAAGAACGGATGTGTCTCGGTTGTTAATTCTCACCCATTGCACAATCATTTGATCAAGAGCCTGGTTATATCATAGTCGTCCTCTTGCGCCCAAATTTGAACCATGGGATCATCCATTACCGCCACATCAGAGATGCCACACGTGACCAAACGTACAGGGCAAATTGCAGAAGCCCCTCCTCCACATTCCAGAATCTCCAGAAGAGCCCCTCATGTGCCTCACACATGTAATTGGGGTAAGCTGCAGCAAAGACCCTAGTATCTCCTGGATATCACAAAGATACCCCTGCTTGGGGCAAATTGCTGAGGAATCCCTGCCAACTTTCAGATATTGCATCCAAGCCCCTCTGAAGGTCATTTTTGAAATAAAATCTATTAACCTTAGATTAAATTATACCATGGCATTGTTCAATTGTGAACATGTTTATTCTTTAAGATCCATTGTTATTCCTCATTAAAAATGTGAGAAAAATTAGGGCGTGGTTTGGGAAGTAACTTGAGATCTATTGAGCATTTTTTCTGAATTTTATTAACTTATGGGTTTAGAGATTAAATTGAGTTACGCATTGACTGGCATGCTTATTTCCTGGCATTTCTTGTCTGCAATAATCATCATCATTCCAAACATTTAAAAAGCCATTATTTTCTCTCACTTGAATAGCTTTTTTTCATGAAAAATAATAAAAAAATCAATCATATTTGCTTAAATTGTGTGCAACTCTTGTTTAAAAAAATCCATAAAAACTTTGCAAAAATCCACAAAAATCATCTCTTTTGAAAACCTAACTCGGAGTTGTTGAAAAATTGATTCTAGACCCTCATATTACCTTCATGTGTTCGATCTTGGGACTTACTTAAGTAAAATAAATAATTTGACACATTAAATTGATTGAATAATTTTCGTGTGATTTTGACCGGCCGTTGATTTCCAAACTACAAACGACAAGATTAATCAAGGATTTCAAGTGAGTAGCCACCCACCAAATCAAGGTTAAACGGAGAAGGCCCTAGACTCCGACCAATTATCTTCAAAAATACGAAAAATCCAATCCAAGTCTGGAGTGCTCCCACACACCTACATACAAAAGTGGCCGTAATCTTTTTATCAACTACCTAACTGGACCTAACCTATGTTCGCCTACTGGGCCCATGCAACTAGCACTGGCCAAATCCAAGTAGATTGTGAACCCCTCAGGATCCGGGTACCCGTTTACGACAAAATTCGCAATAATTCATTCACATTGATCGCAGAAGTTGTAGAAAAGCAGGGAAAATTTTTCGCGTAACTATGACATTCATTCTCAACACATGACCACAAAGTAAAAGAGATGATGGCACCAAAATTTTCTTTTCATTAATATTCATATCAAGTTACAATATGTACAAGGATCTTCCATTACAACATATATCCCAAAGTGTGATACAAAAGAGATAGCATTTACATCATTATCTGAACAAAAACTGAGACAAGTAATTCATACCGTCTAGTATAAACTCTGTCTCCAAGAAGCATGTATATACTGAGCGGCTACTGAACTGCAGGCAGTTTGCCTGCCACACACAATAGAAAAGAAGAGGCGTCAGCCATTGCTGGTACCTCCCTAAAATTTATAAAAAATAACTTGACATTTAATATGTACAAAAGCAAGCAAGTAGAAATGTGGTATAAGTAAAATCTACATCTACTTGCGTAAGTAAAAAAGGGTTTCAAGTTGTTTGTAATGCATTTCTAATGATTTCCCCAGAACCCGGCATTTTCCCCATATTACCTATTTATTTGTAGTTGAATATTCATGAGGGTATGAGTGTGAGCATATATATATATATATCAAATGCTTCAGAGATCATGTTGGTGAGTAAAAATGGAAAAGTTAAGATTGTAAAGATCTATTAATTTGTTTAAATTCTTGGGTAGAGAGAATAGTCTTTTGATCATAACTTCTCCAATTCTTAACTTCAATGTTTTAGATATAACTCCAGATGTTGTAGATGTAGATATTGATGATCTAGATATAGAATCGCCAAGTCTGTTTGGCGAAGTAACTCAAGCGGTGAAGAAGCCTACAAATGGCTCTTCCGTCTCGCCCTCTAATTGGAAGCGCGGTCCAATAGAGGGATAGGTCTACTCCCAAACTACGCCACTGAGACGGGTGAGAGAGACTCCCTAGAAAAATCGCTCTAGAAAGCTGCCCGACTAGTACAGGCGGACGAGCTTGTACGTAAAACAGAAAACCAAGGATCCCCCGCCTGGGTATCCTAATAGACAGGGTCAACGGAACTGGTCTAAAGTCGGGATCCCAACGAAGGCGTAAAAACACTGCGAGCTCGCGTAAAAACCGTGTAAAAGACTGGGATCCTAGACCCGCGCATTAAGCGGCCGCTGCCCTAATTGGGCTTCCTATTCTTCCGCCCAGTTGAGGGTCACCGCGCCCTCGCACGATCATGGTAAAGATCACCATGATCGGCTCAATATATGGTATCACTGATGCACAGTCATATACATGTACTTGATTTATAGATTCAATTCATATTCCAATGTTATAGCTTTTCCTTAATTCTTATTGCCATAGATGATTCAAAATTCTGCTTAATAGATCATAAGTATGATAATCATCCTTCTGTAGCTAATGGAACTAACCACATATTCTATTCTTAACTTACCCATAACTCTTATTTTTCTGCCCTTGGTATCTTTCATTCACCCCTTAATTTCCATACAAGTGCCTTTATGTTGAATCATTATTTTTACTTTTCAATATTCATCTTGGCTCTCATCAAAATTGGGCCAAGTTATACCAAGAAACAAAGATCTATCACCAGTAGTTGTTGTTACCAGTAAATTAAATGCATGCCCAAACTGACAATGTGTATAGATCACTAGATGTCCAACTCATCTTCCCTATTGATATGCCCAAAATTAGTTATTTAATGAATTTAAGATGGGATATATAAAAAAAAGAGAGATTGAATGATAGTGTAGCATACTAGTTTTAGAATTAAATTAGTATGCCCTCGGTTGTGAAATAAAAGATTTGTTACATAATTTTCCATTTTTACAAAACTTTTTGCTTATTCTAACCTCTATTTTCAACCATCCTTTATGTTGTAAGATCTTACCCATAATTGGGCCTTCAAATTCGGTTGGAAGAGTAGTTTTAAGGGATGGAAATCTATGAATGGTTACTACCCTGGAGATATCGTTTTATACCCAAACATCATAGAAAATTCTAAGGAAATTCTAAGGAAAATGCTATTTACTAAAATGATCTTAAAAGAATGGTTATGATCATCATACAGATAGCAAAATAAGAAAAAAAATATTTACAGGGTACTTTTCGAATTTAATTTAAAACTCTTATAGATATTTTTAGGACAGATTTAGCATATAATTGCAGAAGATATTTCTACTTTTTTTTTACAAAGTGATACTAGATTTCTAGAATCCAGAAACTATACATACAGAACCATACACACAGATTTTGATCAAGATCTCGGATTTGCGCTACAAGGATCCCAGAACTCCAGTTAATTATTGAGTTAAAATTTTAAACCCAAAGATTTCAGAATTAAATCTTGAATGCTAAGAACCTGAACTTAACCAAAATTCACCAAAATTTCAGGATTTAATATTGAATGAAAAATTCCAGGATTTAAATCTGGATCCAAAGTTTCAGAACTTAATTAATTTTTTTTTTGATTAAATCAAATTCTTAACAACTTTAGTTTGTTGTGTGGATCTCATGTATGGCAGCAAGAGGATGGGTAAAGAGTTGTACCTTTCAAGATCTATCAAAATTTGAGATCACTGAACATGTAGAAGAACATGCAGTAGTTGCTCCAGCTATCAAGGAGATAAACCCAGCAGTTGGATGTAGCAGATTTGCAGTTGTAGAGGTTTGGGAAATTGCTGCAGCAATTAGAGACTCCAGAGCTTTGGAAGAAGTTGTAGGAGACTTCCAAGAAAGATGTGGCAGTAGCTTTGGAAAGAGGAAACTGGAGCTTTCTTTTCCCTCGGTTGGAATTGAGAGGAATTTGGGGGATCCGATTTCTTGGCTGGAAGTTGGGAAAATGGGGGAAAAAGAAGGGAAGAAGGCCCCTTTCACGTTGGAAAGTCTTAAATAGGGAAAGGGTTTGTTGGTATTTATAAGGAAATGGAGTGCTCTTGTTGAGGCAAGTGTCAAGTGCTTGGTCCAAGTGGAGGGGAAAAAAATTCCATGTGTTAGACAGTAGCAGCTGCTGCTACAGTCCTTTATATATATATATAGAGAGAGGGCATATCCAGAGAGCACTGTGCCGATTTGAGTTTTTTTGAGCGCCAAACGTGGGTTCGCCACGTGTATTTCCATTTGAATGGTTTCCTATTTCGAGGGACACGGTTTTGGAAGGATATTAATATGTTTGAGCCTTTTCTATTTCCAATTATATCGAGTCCTTAAAAAAAGGAAGACGGTTTTGGAAAGATAAATTCAAATCCTTAATTTCGTTTCGAATAAATAGTCATTGTACATTTGATCAGTAATGTATATATTATATGTAAGTATATGTAAGTAATTATGTGTTGCGAGATCAGTAATATTGAAACAGTTGTCAGTAATTTACATATGTAATATTACATTGTACTGAGATCGGTAATTCATTCATCTTACTCAAGTAATACATATTCAGTTCTCTAGTAATTATTGTTGTGAGATTAGTAATTAAGTTACTAATGTCCATACAAGAAGTACTGATTACAATTATCCATTTTACTGTGCTCATTTTGATTGTTACTAATGTCCATCCCCGCCTTGTTTACTGATGTAGTCTATTTAGTTACTTGCAATACGTCAAGTGTTACTGATAGCTACATATAAATTACTGATGTAGTCTATTTAGTTACTTGCAATACGTCAAGTGTTACTGATAGCTACGTATAAATTACTGATATAGTCTATTTAGTTACGTACAATACATCAAGTGTTACTGATAGCTACGTATAAATTACTGATGTAGTCTATTTAGTTACTTGCAATTCGTCAAGTGTTATTGATAGCTACGTATAAATTACTGATGTAGTATATTTAGTTACTTGCAATACATCAAGTGTTACTGATAGCTACGTATAAATTACTGATGTAGTCTATTTAATTACTTGCAATACGTCAAGTGTTACTGATGGATACGTATAAATTACTGATGTAAGTCTACTTAGTTACTTGCAATACGTCAAGTGTTACTGATAGCTACGTATAAATTACTGATGTAAGTCTATTTAGTTACTTGCAATATGTCAAGTGTTACTGATAGCTACGTATAAATTACTTAACTCGTATTTGATAGAAAGAACTTGTATTTTCTTAAGATACATAAGTAACTATGAATGGATTTTAATCAGTAAGAATGATAAAATAGAAAAGTAATACTTGATATATTATCAGTAACATATGCAAATGTTATCAGTAACTTGGTATAATTTTTCTGAAATAATGATTTCGCTATCTAAATCCAATTGTAAGACATCCATCTTCGCTCATTTTGATACGATCTTTTCACGATTCAAATCCATCCATGAAGCATCGTTCATCATTGCTTCTTTGTAATCATGATCAGTTTCCATTCACAGATGATCCATAGCATTTGAATCTGAAAATGAGAACTAAAAAACGAACGATCAAATTCTACAAAAGAACAATAAATAAATGTCTAATAAACAACGAAAAAACTTACAGATCGAGGACTTGAAGACGACTTTCTTTCGTCGCTGGAGATCTTGAGATTTCGCAGGAAGACGAATCCATAGATGATTTTGGAAATTTCTAAAATAAAAACAATGCAACGTCGGAGAGACTTAATTGCGAATCAAAAAAGGAAATCAGTCACGAGGAGAATGCGGGGGGAGTTTGTTATGGTAAGGATTGGTGCTAAAAAAAGGGAATGGATGAGATGAAATAGGATCATTAGATCATGATCGGAAGGATGAAAGCAAGGGCTCATTTGAACTCAAATCGGCACAGTGCTCTCTGGATAAATTCCCTATATATATATATATATATATATTTTAACCAATAGCTTTTTCTTATTTTTTTAGAAACCCGAAATCATCCGCATTCGCACTCCGAGTGTCGGATTTTGACATACAATATCTCGTTTTGATCGTCTCGAAATGACGGTCAATATGAGTATAATATCCATATACTTTTGATCGGGTTTTGAATACCCGAAATTTTCGGATACGGATTTTGTTTAAGGTTAAATTTTATGATTTAAAAATATCAAACGACCTCCGATTGACGAACGGTCGATTCCGTTGGTCTTGTATCGCCGAATCGGATCTAATGACGGTCTCTGTTCGTTTTGCGGTTTCCGAATTTGCGTCGCGGCTTTTCACGGCGCGCATTACGAAGCGACCGATTTTTGGTCGATTTTGCCCAAACGACTTTTGATTCCTGATCAATTGGTCGTTTTAGGTTGTTTAGTATTGACTGACAACGTTATTGAGTTCATTGGACCCAAAATCGGACGAGTTCGGGTCGACTTCGGATTTTCTTGGAAACCGAATGTTACAAATATAAAAACCTCAAAGGGAGTCTCGTCCTCGAGACTCGAGTTAAGGCTATTCGGTGACTTGTTTAAATTTCATATGTCCATAAAAACCTCAAAGGGTTTTGAACCCATAAAAACCTCAAAGCGAAAACAAGTCATATATTTATAATGTATCTAATTACAAAAGCTTGTTTTGATGATTACATCAGAATAGTTGCGGGTATCGTGCCCACATGTCGGCTTCAGTCTCCAATGTCGCTTCCTTGACTCCGTGACGGTGCCACAAAACCTTGACCAATGAAATCTCTTTGCTGCGAAGCTTCTTTACGGCACGATCAAGTATCTGGACTGGCTTCTCCTCATAAGTCAGATCTGGCTCTACGTCAAGATTCTCGTAACTGATGACGTGCCGAGGGTCGTGGACATATTTCCTCAGATTGGATATGTGGAAAACATCATGAATAGCTGAAAGATGTGGAGGAAGAGCTACTCGGTAAGCAACCTTCCCCACTCTAACCAGAATCTCAAACGGTCCAACATATCGCGGCGCAAACTTGCCACGAACCCCGAATCTCTGCACTCCCTTCATGGGAGATACTCGCAAAAATACCCAATCTCCAACCTATAATTTATAGGAATGTTATTAGTATGAGATTAAGTTGAACCCATATATATCATAATTGAGTGGATGAGGAGAAAATAATTAGATTACCTGAAACTCTAAGTCTCTCCTCTGACGGTCTGCATAACTCTTCTGGCGACTCTGTGCCGTCAGAAGCCTCCGTCTCACAAGATCAACAGCTCTCGCAGTCTCCTCCAAGAGATCCACGGAATAAAGAGCATGATCGCCTACCTCACGCCAACTGAGAGGTGTGAGGCATCTCCGCCCGTATAGGGCTTCGAATGGTGCCATGCCGATACTGGAGTGATAGTTGTTGTTGTATGTGAATTCTACCAAAGGCAAATGGTCCTTCCAGGACCCTTTCCACTCCAAAGTGCATGCGCGAAGTAGATCCTCAAGCGTCTGAATGGTACACTCACTCTGTCCATCTGTCTGCAGATGGTATGCAGAACTCATCTTCAGCTCTATCTGTAGTGCTGACATGAACTGATGCCAATAGTGAGATGTAAATCTCGAATCCCTGTCAGACACCACCTCACGTGGTATACCATGTAGTCTGATGATGTTTTGTACATACAGCTTGGCCAATCTGGATGGAGTGTAAGTCGTGTTGACAGGTATAAAATGGGCTGACTTGGTCAACCTATCAACAACGACCCATATAGAATCATGGCCACCTGGTGTCTTCGGCAATCCCGTGACAAAATCCATAGAAATGCTCTCCCACTTCCACTCGGGAATGGGGAGAGACTGCAGTAATCCTGGTGGTCTCCTGTGCTCGGCCTTGACCATCTGACAGGTCATACATCTGCTAATATGTAGCGCCACATCGCGCTTCATCCCATCCAACCAGAAATGTCGACGCAGGTCACGGTACATCTTTGTGCTACCTGGATGGATAGATAACCGTGAACTGTGTGCCTCGTCCAAAATGTCTCTGCGAAGCTGCTCATCATTGGATACAACGACCCGTCCTGCCTTCCATAAAATAGACTCCATCACAACAAAGTCATCAAATTCATCCTTGATGGCGCGCATGTATCTATCTCGGATCCAAGGATCTGTCTTATGTCTATCTACAATACGATCCCAAAGACTGTTGTATCGTGGAGGCACGGTGGTAGAAATGGATTCGCTCTCCTGAGGATGCCAATCGCTCAAAGCTGCAAGCGTATCCCACGTGTATAGCCAGTTCGTCGTACCATCAGCATGCGCTCTCCTGCTAAGTGCATCAGCCACCACGTTTCCCTTACCGGGATGGTAAGAGATCGTGCAATCATAATCCTTCAGCAGTTCGAGCCATCTGCGCTGTCTCATGTTCAACTCCTTCTGATCAAAGATGTACTTTAGGCTCTTGTGATCTGTGAAAATCTCGAAGTTCACCCCATATAGATAGTGGCGCCAGATCTTCAAGGCGAAGACCACTGCCGCCAACTCCAAGTCATGGGTGGGGTAGTTCCGCTCGTGCGGTCTCAACTACCGTGATGCGTAAGCAATCACCTGCCCTCTCTGCATCAACACTGCTCCTAGACCTTCTCGAGATGCATCTGTGTAGACTGCATAGTCCTGAGTGCCTGAAGGAAGAGCAAGAATAGGCGTTGTAGTCAACTTCTCCTTCAGTGTCTGGAAGGCCTGCTCACATGAATCGTCCCAAATGAATGGAACTCCCTTCTGTGTCAACCGTGTAAGAGGGCGAACAATACGTGAAAATCCGCTGACAAAGCGTCTGTAATAACCTGCTAGTCCAAGGAAGCTCCGAATCTGCGTGACAGTCTTGGGCTGCTCCCAAGACATAACTGCATCTATCTTCGCAGGATCAACTGCAATGCCTGCTCAGAAATGATATGCCCGAGAAATGAGACCTGGGATAACCAGAACTCACACTTGCTCAACTTGGCATATAGCTTGTGCTCCCTCAATGTATCCAAAACAATTCGTAGATCATTCGCATGATCCCATTCATTCCTTGAATAGATGAGCACATCATCGATAAACACCACTACAAACTTGTCCAAGTATGGACGAAAGATACGGTTCATCATATCTATGAAAGTCGCAGGTGCATTGGTGAGCTCAAACGGCATCACCACAAACTCATAGTGTCCATAGCGAGTCCTGAAGGCTGTCTTCGGAATATCTGACTCGCGAATCCTCAGCTGATGGTAACCTGAGCGAAGATCGATCTTCGAGAAAACCGAAGATCCCTGGAGCTGGTCGAACAAATCATCGATGCGCGGCAAAGGATAACGGTTTTTCACCGTTCTCTTGTTCAGCTGCCTGTAATCGATGCATAGTCTCATGGATCCATCCTTCTTCTTGACAAATAGAACCGGAGCACCCCAAGGTGAAGTGCTCGGCCTCACGAATCCCAAATCTAGCAACTCCTGCAACTGCACCTTCAGCTCCCTCAACTCGGCTGGTGCCATGCGATAAGGTGCCATAGAGATCGGCTGTGTATCTGGCAGCAATGTGATCTCGAACTCGATCTCTCTCTCAGGAGGTAGCCCTGGTAGCTCATCAGGAAAGACATCTGGATATTCTGATACTACTTGGATATCCTGTATCATCGGCTCCTGATCAGATACTTCCCGAACAAATGCAAGGTATGAATCACAACCCTGGTCAACAAGTCGTTGGGCTCCCAACACTGAAATGTACTCCATGGTGGAGTCATGTATAGAACCCTCAAAGGTGAACTCGGGTATATCAGGAATCCTGAAGACAACCGTCTTCCTAAAGCAATCAACTAGTGCATGATGAGTAGATAGCCAATCCATGCTCAAAATCAAATCGAACTCATCAAGCTGCAGAAGTAGACAATCTGCGATCATCTTGTGACCGCCAATCAGTATGGGCAAGTGCCTGACTATCAGAGATATGACAAATAACTGGCCACCTGGCCCTCGGATGTGATATGGAGACGATAGCGTCTCTGCAACTCTATCTAAAGAAACAAGCAACCTCGAAGCAAGGAAAGAGTGTGTCGCGCCGGAATCGAATAAAACATGGAAAGGTCGGCCCAAGACTGAGACCATACCTTTCACCACTGTAGCCGCTGAACGTGCCTGCTCCTCAGTAACGGCATGTAACTGTCCCTGCCTGGCTGATGCAGCACTAGAACCTGCCACACTCTGCGTCTGTCTCTGCTGCTGCCGCCTAAAGTTGGAGTTCCTGCCACGAAAACTCCCTGAACGCTGTGTCTGAGGTTGTGGCTGAGGATCGCCAGAAGCCCGTGGGCACTGTGCTCGGTAATGTCCCCACTCGTGACATCGGTAGCATCTGACTGGCCTGGCAGGTGGAGTAGCTGTGCCTGTGCTCCGAGCTGGTCCGGCTGGTGGTCGGTCTGCTCGCTGCGACCCAGATGGTCGAGCGGACTCTGTGTCACGTCCGGCGAGTGCTCCTCCTAAAGTAGTCGATGGAGAAGAGCGAACACTGCCTGTGAAGGACGAACCTGTGGGTCAGAATCGTCTGTCTGCCCTCTGCTGCTGAAACGGTCGACGTATCGGTCCAAAAGATCGCCGCGGTCTGGGCGGTGCTCCAGACGAGCTCCCGAAATGTCTCCCCCTGATGTCCTCGAACTTCTCCGCAGCATCGGTAGCCTCGGAGATTGAAGTGATGTGTAGTCCTGCCAGCTTCTCCTGCACCTCCTCGCGCATGCCGCCAATGAACTTTTCCAGATTCTCCTCTGGAAATGCGCCAGCCGCTCGTGTATGTCGTGACAGCTCTGTGTATCTGATAAAATAATCCCTGGCTGTCATCTGTCCCTGACGAAGCTCTGCAAACGGTCGGCGCTGGGACTCCTTCCACTTCGCAGAAAAGAAGTGGGCTCTGAACTTCGTCTCGAAATCGTTCCAAGTAGGCTCTCGGCCTAACTCGGACACTACAGCCTCCCACCATCGCTCGGCGAAGTCTGTCAGTGAATACTCTATGAAAGATAGCCACGTGTCTCGTGGCGCATGAATTGCCCTGAGCACCTTCATCACTCTCTTCAGCCACTGCTCAGCATCATCTGGTGAACCTGTGCCCTCGAACAGGGGTATGTTGGCCCGCTGATAAGAAGTGAAGACCGACTGGTGCCTGTGAATGGTTGAATAATCGTGTGCATCCTCGCCAGCAAAGTCAACAGGGTCCTGCTCCCTGTCCAAGTCTGCATCCTCCTGAGTTCCATGCTCTGGTTTGTCCTCTAGTGCATCATCAGGGTGAGGCTGCTCGACCTCAACGGACTGGTGTTGGTCCTGTCGTATCCCATCCTGGGATGGATGGTACGTGAAATCTGACAGGTCCTCAAATTTCATCTCTATGTCTGTCTGCCTGTCCGCAATCTCAGTCTGTTGGACCAATATCTGCTCCTGCTGGCCTCTCATAGCAGCCGGCTGCTACTGAAGATCAGTAAATGCGCTCAGTATGCGTGCCAGCTGATCAGAAGTCTCCTGGCCTGGTCGAGATGCCATGGCTCTGCATGAGAACCATAATTAGTCATAAAAATGTCATAGACATATACTTATCATAAATGCTTTTCTCTTTTTGGGATATAATATGAAAATTAATGAACTTGGTGGCATCCGTGGTCATTGAATATGAATGTCATATTTCCCTTCTCGAACTCACGACAAGTCGGAAGACTGTCGTTATTCGAGAACTTAATGCGATCGGAATTAAAATACTGCGAATGTGCGTATCGGGGTACCACTGCTCTGATACCAAACTGTGAACCCCTCAGGATCCGAGTACCCGTTTACGACAAAATTCACAATAATTCATTCACATTGATCGCAGAAGTTGTAGAAAAGCAGGGAAAATTTTTCGCATAACTATGACATTCATTCTCAACACATGACCACAAAGTAAAAGAGATGATGGCACCAAAATTTTCTTTTCATTAATATTCATATCAAGTTACAATATGTACAAGGATCTTCCATTACAACATATATCCCAAAGTGTGATACAAAAGAGATAGCATTTACATCATTATCTGAACAAAAACTGAGACAAGTAATTCATACCGTCTAGTATAAACTCTGTCTCCAGGAAACATGTATATACTGAGCGGCTACTGAACTGCAGGCAGTTTGCCTGCCACACACAATAGGAAAGAAGAGGCGTCAGCCATTGCTGGTACCTCCTTAAAATTTATAAAAAATAACTTGACATTTAATATGTACAAAAGCAAGCAAGTAGAAAGGTGGTATAAGTAAAATCTACATCTACTTGCGTAAGTAAAAAGGGGTTTCAAGTTGTTTGTAATGCATTTCTAATGATTTCCCCAGAACCCGGCATTTTCCCCATATTACCTATTTATTTGTAGTTGAATATTCATGACGGTATGAGTGTGAGCATATATATATATATCAAATGCTTCAGAGATCATGTTGGTGAGTAAAAATGGAAAAGTTAAGATTGTAAAGATCTATTAATTTGTTTAAATTCTTGGGTAGAGAGAATAGTCTTTTGATCATAACTTCTCCAATTCTTAACTTCAATGTTTTAGATATAACTCCAGATGTTGTAGATGTAGATATTGATGATCTAGATATAGAATCGCCAAGTCTGTTTGGCGAAGTAACTCAAGCGGTGAAGAAGCCTACAAATGGCTCTTCCGTCTCGCCCTCTAATTGGAAGCGCGGTCCAATAGAGGGATAGGTCTACTCCCAAACTACGCCACTGAGACGGGTGAGAGAGACTCCCTAGAAAAGTCGCTCTAGAAAGCTGCCCGACTAGTACAGGCGGACGAGCTCGTACGTAAAACAGAAAACCAAGGATCCCCCGCCTGGGTATCCTAATAGACAGGGTCAACGGAACTGGTCTAAAGTCGGGATCCCAACGAAGGCGTAAAAACACTGCGAGCTCGCGTAAAAACCGTGTAAAAGACTGGGATCCTAGACCCGCGCATTAAGCGGCCGCTGCCCTAACTGGGCTTCCTATACTTCCGCCCAGTTGAGGGTCACTGCACCCTCGCACGATCATGGTAAAGATCACCATGATCGGCTCAATATATGGTATCACTGATTCACAGTCATATACATGTACTTGATTTATAGATTCTGTTGGGAAAAGTGAAAGAGATAGACTATTCCATAGCCCTAGGCTCTCTTATATAGGAGAGTAGCCTATGGGTAAATTACATAAAGAGAATGACAAGAAAATAAAATAACAAAAATAGACAAGTACAGCATATGCGTCAACACTCCCCCTCAAGATGGAGCATAGATATCAATCATGCTCAGCTTGGACGCGCACTTCTGGAATGGACCTCTAAGTAGAGCCTTGGTGAAGATATCAGCAGTCTAATTCTCTGATGTGACATGAGATGTAGCAATGAACCCCTTCTGAATCATGTCACGTATATAATGACAATCGACCTCAATATGTTTGGTCCTTTCATGAAACGCTGGATTATTTGCAATGAATAAGGCGGCCTGATTGTCACATTCCAACATCATAGGAAGAGGTATGTCAAGGCATAGATCTGCAAGTAAGGATTTCACCCACATCATTTCTGTGCTAGCCTGGGCCATAGCCCTATATTCTGATTCAGCACTGGATCTGGCCACTACTGTCTGCTTCTTGCTCTTCCATGAAACTATAGCATCTCCAACATAGACTGCAAACCCTGACGTTGACTTCCTGTCCTTGGGGCATCCTGCATAGTCTGCATCAGCACATGCTGTGACAGAAATCTCCTTTCCTTTCTTAAATGACAAGCCTGCACCTGGAGATGATTTTAAAAATCTCAGAATCATGTATATTGCATCCATATGGACCTGGCGTGGTTGCTCCATGAACTGGCTCACACGACTCACTGCAAACGATATATCAGGTCTAGTGATCGTGACATACAGTAGTTTGCCTACCAGTTCTCTGTACCTTCGCTTGTCGACCTCTTCTGTGTCATCATCATACAACTTCATGCTAGGATCCATTGGTGTCGTAGCAGGCCGACATCCTAGCATACCTGTCTCATTCAGTAGATCTGTGACATACTTCCTCTGTGTCATGACAAGCCCATATGGATTTCTAGCAAATTCCAGCCCCAGAAAATATCTAAGGACTCCCAAGTCCTTGGTGACAAACTCAGTCCCCAGCTTTTCCTTTGCCTGCTTAATACCCTGGTCATCATCACCTGTAATCAAGATATCATCAACATAAACCATGATTACAGTAATACCTCTTGCCGTCTTCTTCACGAACAAGGAATGATCAGCATTGGAGCGTTTATATCCTTGTTTCTCAAAGAGGTCTGACAGCTTCTGGAACCATGCTCTGGGGCTCTGCTTAAGGCCGTAGATGGCCTTATGTAATCTGCAAACCTTGGAACACTCCCCCTCAACAGCAAACCCTGGTGGCTGTTGCATATAAACTTCCTCTTGCAGATCACCATACAGAAAAGCATTCTTCACATCCAGTTGATAGAGCGGCCAGTCTCTAGTAACTGCAACTGATAAGAGTATCCGCAGAGTGGAATGACGAGCTACAGGGGAGAACGTGTTAAGGTAATCTACCCCATATGTCTGTGTGAATCCTCTGGCAACTAAGCGTGCCTTGTACCTGTCAATAGAGCCATCTACATTATGTTTCACTGTAAACACCCATCTGCAACTCACTGGGGTGACATCTGGAGGTATGGTCACCAAGCTCCATGTACCTCGAGACTGAAGAGCCGCCATCTCTTCCTCCATTGCTAGCCGCCATCTAGAATCCTTCATAGCCTCATGGTGGTTCCGTGGAATATCTGTAGCTGAGAGTGCCAATGCAAACGTCCTGAATGGTCCAGATAACCTCTCAAACGAGACCGCAGCTGATACTGGATACTTGGCACAACTTCTCTTCTGCTTTCGTAGAGCAATTGGGACATCCAGATCCTCTGTAGTAGCACCCTGCTCCTGTACTGCATCCTGCTGAGAAATGTCGTCAGATTCATCAACATTAATATTTTCATTACATACCATAGGCGAGCTAGTTGACTGGTCAGAGCCATGAGCTTGTTTTGGCCGTCGGGTGTAATGGAGTGGTAACGGGGATATTGTTGGTGGCTGTGGTGGTGGTGGTGGTGGCGGTGGTAGGTCTGGAGGTGACGGCTGCGATGTTGGTGGTGCCATGAAAACGGTATCAGGAGACAATGGTGGTGGCTGCATGTTCCCGGATTCTGAAAAATACATGATAGATTCAAAGAATGTAACATCTGCATTGATCATATACCGCTGACGCACAGGATCAAAACACTTGTACCCCTTTTGAGTTCTGGAGTACCCCACGAAGATGCACTTGACAGCCCTAGGAGAGAGCTTGTCCAAACCGGGCGACAACTGATGGACAAATGCGACACACCCAAAGACACGAGGGGTAAGAATGAACGGCTCCTTGTCAGGATATATAAGTGAGAAAGGAACCTGTTCATTCAAGACAGATGAGGGCATACGATTTATAAGATAACATGCAGTAAGAACTGCATCACCCCAGTAGGTATACGGGACATGACTCTGAATGAGAAGGGACCTTGTAACGTCAAGAAGATGACGGTGTTTTCTTTCTGCAACCCCATTTTGTTGAGACGTATGAGCACAGGATGTTTGGTGAACAATCCCTTTTGAGGAGTAGTATTTGGCTAGATTGTTGGTGCACAACTCTAAGGCATTGTCAGTTCTCATAATTTTGACAGTTGTGGAAAAAACATTCTGAATCTCATTTAGAAAGTGAATAATAATATTTCCAGCTTCAGACTTATTTTTCATTAGAAATACCCATGATGCTCTAGAAAAATCATCCACAAAAACAATATAAAACATGTGCCCCTGATGATCGGGAACACGACTCGGACCCCAGACGTCGACATGAAACAACTCAAACTTGGAGTTAGTACTCCGACCTTGACTACTGGGAAAAGAAGACCTGTGATGTTTTCCCAACTGACACGCCTCACACTGAACAGTTGTGTGAGGCATACTATAGGGTAGGACTAGACGCAACTTCTGAAGCGGTAAATGACCGAAGCGCAGATGCCACAGGAGAGGAGATACTTGTTCTGCGGAGGAGGTTGTGATTCCGGCAAACGGATTCTGGTTTAGACGATAAAGGCCTCCTTGCTCATAGCCATGACCAATCACGTTGCCCGTACGGATGTCCTGAAAAATCAAAGAAGATGAATCAAAAATAGCTCGACAATGAAGATCCTTCGTAATCTGGCTAATCGACAACAGATTCATGGAAAAATGCGGTGCATGCAAAACATTCTTGAGCTGCATCGAGGATGTCAATGTAATCTCCCCCTGACCCGTGATAGGGGAATGAGTGCCATTGGCGATCACTACTGTCCGTCCTGGAGGAATCTGAGTATATCCTGTAAGTAGACTCTGGTCGCCACATAGGTGATGTGTAGCGCCCGAGTCCATGATCCACGGCAATGTATCTGATCTACTACTGTGAAGAGCAAGTGTACTACCTGAAGTACTCGTAGAGGCAGAAGCTGAAGCAGCGGCATCAGTATGATTCTCTGTCGGAGGTGCTGGGCCAGATGGTGGTATAATACCCCTAAGACGGGCAACCAGATCATCAAATCGTTGGTCCAGGGTAGATGCAGACGGGGGCTCTATCTGCTCAGCGGCTCGTGCAGATGCAGGAAATCCATGCTTTGAGTAGCATGTGTCTTCAGTATGACCGACTCTGTGACAGTATGAGCATGTTGGCCTAGTGCGGCCACCCCTTCCACGGGAAATGCGTCCACGGCCCTGGTATTGAGAACTGCGGCCTCTGTTGACTGCCATGGCTGAGGGATTCTGACTAGTGGCTGCTGAAGGTACAGTAATCCTGCTCAATCTGTGAAAGGCTTCCTCCATGGGAGGAATAGTCGAGTCCGCCAAAATCTGTGAACGTGCTGCCTCATACTCTGGATCGAGTGCAGCGAGAAACACACCCACCATCGTCGCATTCCTGTATGTCTTCTGCTGTTCAGGTGTGGCAGTAAGAGGCATGAAGCTATGGAGCTTCTCAAACATTCCTCTCAAAGATGTGTAGAGAGAATGTAATGGGCGGCCATTCTGCTTAATTGTGAATATATCATGTTGTAGCTGCAGGATCTTGGTCTCATTCTTCGCCTGGGAATATGTCGCTGCTAGGATATCCCACATGTCTTTGGCTGTGGGTTGATGTAGAATATCATTGGCGATCTCAATAGCCAATGTGCCAGATAGCCACACCTTTGCATATGCGTCGTCGGCCTCCCATGAGGCATGGACTCCAGTCTTCTCTGTAGGCTCGGGCTCTGTGAGAATATGCTTCTTGCCCGTGGACTTCATCATACTCATGAACTGCATTGCCCACAGTTCATAGTTCGTACCATCCATCTTGACAATGGGCGCTGGACCACGAAATGCGCCCATGGACGGGATATCTGCCTTACTCTCTGACATACTGGATACGGAAGACTGGAGCGAACTGCAATGAAGAATACTCGTCTACAAAGACATAGACGGGATTAGTTGCATGTGTAGACTTCAAGCAACTAATCCCATGTTGATTATCTGGGGCTTAGGGTTGAAAAACCGTGCACACGCACGCTAGCTACCAGACCTGACGCACTGGATGTGCGTCAATGCGCGGCTGGATGTGCGCCTGTGTGCTCCGATGTGCACCGATGTGCGCAGATGTGCGCCTGTGTGCGCAGATGTGCGCAGATGTGCGCCTGTGTGCACTAATGTGCACTGATGTGCACAGGTGCGCGTTGATGCGCCTGGTGCACTGATGCGCGCCGATGTGCGCTTATGAGCGCTGGAGAGGGCGCTGGAGATCCCGCTGCAGATCCACCTTGATGCGCCGGAGAAGGGGCGCCTTGGTGCGCTAGAGGTGTGCGCTGGAGATGTGCGCCTGAGAAGAAGCGCCTTGGTGCGCCGGAGAAGGCGCTGGAGATGTGCGCCTTGGGAAGGGGCGGCGCCGATCTGCGGAGAGAAGAGGAGAGAGAGAGAGAGAGGGTCGGCGGGTAGGGTTAGGGTTAGGGTTCCAGGAACTCCGGTCTAGGACCGTCGCTCTGATACCATGTTGGGAAAAGTGAAAGAGAGACTATTCCATAGCCCTAGGCTCTCTTATATAGGAGAGTAGCCTATGGGTAAATTACATAAAGAGAATGACAAGAAAATAAAATAACAAAAATAGACAAGTACAGCATATGCGTCAACAGATTCTATTCATATTCCAATGTTATAGCTTTTCCTTAATTCTTATTGCCATAGATGATTCAAAATTCTGCTTAATAGATCATAAGTATGATAATCATCCTTCTGTAGCTAATGGAACTAACCACATATTCTATTCTTAACTTACCCATAACTCTTATTTTTCTGCCCTTGGTATCTTTCATTCACCCCTTAATTTCCATACAAGTGCCTTTATGTTGAATCATTATTTTTACTTTTCAATATTCATCTTGGCTCTCATCAAAATTGGGCCAAGTTATACCAAGAAACAAAGATCTATCACCAGTAGTTGTTGTTACCAGTAAATTAAATGCATGCCCAAACTGACAATGTGTATAGATCACTAGATGTCCAACTCATCTTCCCTATTGATATGCCCAAAATTAGTTATTTAATGAATTTAAGATGGGATATATAAAAAAAAAAAGAGATTGAATGATAGTGTAGCATACTAGTTTTAGAATTAAATTAGTATGCACTCGGTTGTGAAATAAAAGATTTGTTACATAATTTTCCATTTTTACAAAACTTTTTGCTTATTCTAACCTCTATTTTCAACCATCCTTTATGTTGTAAGATCTTACCCATAATTGGGCCTTCAAATTCGGTTGGAAGAGTAGTTTTAAGGGATGGAAATCTATGAATGGTTACTACCCTGGAGATATCGTTTTATACCCAAACATCATAGAAAATTCTAAGGAAATTCTAAGGAAAATGCTATTTACTAAAATGATCTTAAAAGAATGGTTATGATCATCATACAGTAGCAAAATAAGAAAAAAAATATTTACAGGGTACTTTTCGAATTTAATTTAAAACTCTTATAGATATTTTTAGGACAGATTTAGCATATAATTGTAGAAGATATTTCTATTTTTTTTTACAAAGTGATACTAGATTTCTAGAATCCAGAAACTATACATACAGAACCATACACACAGATTTTGATCAAGATCTCGGATTTGCGCTACAAGGATTCCAGAACTCCAGTTAATTATTGAGTTAAAATTTTAAACCCAAAGATTTCAGAATTAAATCTTGAATGCTAAGAACCCTGAACTTAACCAAAATTCACCAAAATTTCAGGATTTAATATTGAATGAAAAATTCCAGGATTTAAATCTGGATCCAAAGTTTCAGAACTTAATTAATTTTTTTTTTGATTAAATCAAATTCTTAACAACTTTAGTTTGTTGTGTGAATCTCATGTATGGCAGCAAGAGGATGGGTAAAGAGTTGTACCTTTCAAGATCTATCAAAATTTGAGATCACTGAACATGTAGAAGAACATGCAGTAGTTGCTCCAGCTATCAAGGAGATAAACCCAGCAGTTGGTTGTAGCAGATTTGCAGTTGTAGAGGTTTGGGAAATTGCTGCAGCAATTAGAGACTCCAGAGCTTTGGAAGAAGTTGTAGGAGACTTCCAAGAAAGATGTGGCAGTAGCTTTGGAAAGAGGAAACTGGAGCTTTCTTTTCCCTCGGTTGGAATTGAGAGGAATTTGGGGGATCCGATTTCTTGGCTGGAAGTTGGGAAAATGGGGGGAAAAGAAGGGAAGAAGGCCCCTTTTACGTTGGAAAGTCTTAAATAGGGAAAGGGTTTGTTGGTATTTATAAGGAAATGGAGTGCTCTTGTTGAGGCAAGTGTCAAGTGCTTGGTCCAAGTGGAGGGGAAAAAAATTCCATGTGTTAGACAGTAGCAGCTGCTGCTACAGTCCTTTATATATATATATATTTTTTAACCAATAGCTTTTTCTTATTTTTTTAGAAACCCGAAATCATCCGCATTCGCACTACGAGTGTCGGATTTTGACATACAATATCTCGTTTTGATCGTCTCGAAATGACGGTCAATATGAGTATAATATCCATATACTTTTGATCGGGTTTTGAATACCAGAAATTTTCGGATACGGATTTTGTTTAAGGTTAAATTTTATGATTTAAAAATATCAAACGACCTCCGATTGACGAACGGTCGATTCCGTTGGTCTTGTATCGCCGAATCGGATCTAATGACGGTCTCGGTTCGTTTTGCGGTTTCCGAATTTGCGTCGCGGCTTTTCACGGCGCGCATTACGAAGCGACCGATTTTTGGTCGATTTTGCCCGAACGACTTTTGATTCCTTATCAATTGGTCGTTTTAGGTTGTTTAGTATTGACTGACAACGTTATTGAGTTCATTGGACCCAAAATCGGACGAGTTCGGGTCGACTTCGGATTTTCTTGGAAACCGAATGTTACATAGATCACCCAACCTCCCTTTCCAGATGCTTCATGTCTGTAAAGGGACTTTACCTAATTCCAAGATAATTTCTTCACTAGGTTGAGTTGGTGATGCCACCAATCTTCCAAAGACCGTTCATCTCATACCCCCCCCCCCCCGTCTACACACATAGAGGAAGCAAAAAAAGGAATGCCCCTTCATTGCCACATTCCCCCTTCCTCGAAATAATGACTATGCGTTGGGATTCCGCATCGACAAACCGTCCTTGAGCTTCCCCGTATCACCGACCCATCTGGCCCCTGAAGCATTCTCACCTTTGCTCCAATCTCCACACCCTCTCCCTCAAGGCCACTTGTCTCACCACCTCCTCTCGCAAGCCACCTCCATCCAACCCCTCCCTCGCAATCTCCGTTCAAGTCCTTACCTCCTCCATTTCACAACCCGCCACTGTCATTTCCCACTATCACCACTTGAACCACCATTGTGAACATAAGCCCCTCCTTGTGCCACCTTTATCTTTGACAAGATCTTTTTTTCTACCAATGGACCATCGATGCATCCCTATAACAAGATTAAGAAAAATGAGCATGTAAACTGTCAGAAAAGAACATATGTTCTGCCCTAAGGCCTCATGAAATCACAGTCCCAGGGGGTCCAAAGCAAGACCATCAATTGCATCTCAACCCTTCCATGGTAACGCCCCCATCAATCCCATGTGGTCACCTCCACCTCAACTAGAGCCCCTCATGCAAGACAAAAGTCACATTAGAAAATGCTTCGATCATAGCTTCATCAGCAACATCATCGTGAGTGACATTGGAGTCACATCAAAATCCCACCATGAGCCAAAAGAGCATTTGTCAAGTCCTAGCAAACCTTAGACAACAAGGGCAACCCCTCTTATGGTTTTCCCAACCAGACAGACAATGACTCACTTGAGGTCCCTCTGCCATGTGCCAACTATGCACACCTAATGTTCCTCTCGGCATTGTCATGGCAGTGGCCAACTCCTAGACAAAACAGTCACTCAACAGGGTCCTACCAACCCCTCCGCCCATTGCCCCATACCTTGGCACCTGAAGCAGGTAACTCCGCATAAGCGTCCAATGCCCTTTCTCTTAGTAATTCTCTTCATCTCAGTCGTGACTCCAAGTCCACACTAAGCTGGATGCAAGAAGTGATGAAAATTCGTGGTCATTATTCAAAAAAGAAATCTGTATAAAGAGTGAAAAATTCATAAATGAAAAAAATGGTCAGCCGAAAAGTTTCTTACATATTAGCAAACAGTGACTTGAAAACTTACAATATAATAATGCCTAACCAGGTCTTAGATCCTAGCTCACCATTTTCCAAAAATGTTGCCAACAGCATCTTCGCGTATCAGAAGCCCAGATTGTCTCATCACATTCTTCACGTATCTGTAACTCGATGATGAAAAAAACAATGACTATTAATCACAGTTAGATGAGTTGGTGTATAGAAGAGTATTTGCGAAAAGGCTGGAGACTTTCTTGCTCTTAGTTCTGCCTTGAGAGATGAAATCTGTTAAGGATGTAGATATTGTCATTATTTTAACGAGGGTAAAACGTTAAAAACATGAGATAAGTACTCTCCCTTACTTCAAAAATATGATACTATAATTGTTTAAGTGATGAACAAGTCATGTGATTGCGTAAAAAGAATATGACAGAAAAATGAGCCTAGAACATTAAATAAACAGAATTATAACAGTTTGCATATAAACTACAAGCTGCCACACAAATTGTTGTGATATAACGAACAACTTAAAATACAATGTTTTATTTCATTAATCAAGGAGCAACGACCAAAGGAGATGTTATAGAAAGAATTATAGTCATCCAGATTATATAATTAATGAAAATAAAATATATTAGAATTCTATAGATGTTTAGATCCATGTCTAAATTATCAAAGAGGATTATCAAATAAAATTCCTCTGTAAGTTATTAACATACAGTTTTGGTTCAAATTGTGAACATATCTTGCACGTTAATATATCCATCTTGCATGAAAAATACCCCCTCCTTCTTCCTGACCCTGTGTAGTAATGAATAGCAAAGAGAGCCTGCGAAACAGATAAGGAAAGGGAGAAACTTTTGTATTTTCTATGGATTTATCACAATCATAGTAGTTTAGAGCTTGTATTCTCTTAATAAGAATAAAAAAAGATGCAGTAAATCAGAAAATTGTGTTTATGCTGAGATATTAGTTAACTTGACAGTGTTTGTGTAATTTCTATTTTCTCTGTCTTCTTCATGTAATTTGCCTTACAAGTTTCTCTCTTATATATGTGGCCCTTCCCAACGGCTGCTAGGGGGTTGTTGCACATCTCAGGAGCCTCCCGTGCACCTTCTCGCGCCTCTACGATCCAATCTGCAGTCTGAAACGGTCTCAGTTTGATCGGAAAACATGATTTCAAACCTAGAAATCACGTTTTCCAGCACTAGCGTGGCTTGAGGAGTGACGAGGACGGTTGTATGAGTCTAGACATACAATCAATCCTCCCTATGATTGTGTAGACTAGCTCAGATCGGTCTACTTCCTACTCGAGTTCCGTTTTCAGGTGTTCTTCTATCATGTCAGAGAACAAGGGTGATATCTTTTCTTTTTTGGTGCCTTCAAGGACCCGGCCCCCATCGTAAAGATGGATGGGACCAACTATGAGTTGCGGTCCATGCAATTTCTCATCCTCATGCAGTGCAACAATAAAGAGCACATTCTAACAAAGTCGGAGTTGACGGATAAGACTGGGGACAATGCTTCATGGAAGCAAGACGACGCATATATGCGTATTTGGCTCTCCGGGACCCTCACCACGGATGTAGCCAATGATGTTGTGAATCAGCCCATCGCCAAGGCAATGCGGGATATTCTAGTGTCTACTTATGCCCAAGAGAAAAATGAGGCCAAGATTCTTCAGCTTCAGATTGACATTTACAAGACCCAGCAGAATGATCATACACTGCACACATTCTACTCATCTCTTCGTGGCATGTTTGAGAAGCCTCACAGCTTCATGCCTATTACGACATCCACTGAGCAGCGGATGGCATACAGGTAACTCCACGATGGTTGGAGTTTTTTTGGTTGCGCTCGACTCGAAGTATGATGAAGCACGAGCACAACTCCTTACTAGGGCGACCATACCTCCCATGGATGGGGGCTACAGTCGTCTCAGCAAGCTTCTTATTCCTCAGATAACCGATCCACAACCCTCTTTAGCGATGGTCGCTTTTCGCGACAGAGGAAGATCTACCCAGTTCAGACGATGTAGACCCTGTGGCAGAGGCGGTGGATGCCAGCATGGTCCTTGCACCCATGGAAGGACATATCGATATCGGTATCGATATCGGTACCATGTCGATACCGATATATCGCCGATATATCGGCGATATATCGACGCCATATCGCCGACATCGGGATTCAGCTCGCCTTTTTTGCATGTTGATACCCGATATCGGACATATCGGCGATATATCAGTGACCCACCGATACCGATATATCGTCGATATATCGGGATACGACCTTCCATGCTTGCACCTACTGACGTCGTCCAGGATACTGAGAGGACACATGATATCTGAAGCATGGATATGCCGCATCTGCTCGTGTGGCAGAACAAATCGAGCCTTCAGAGACTCCAGCTTCCCAAGCAGATCCACGTTGGATGACATTGTCTCTCATAAACAAGAGATCATGACTCCGGTAACCGGCACCACCATTACAGGATCCACATATACTGCAGCCGTAGCCAGAGCTTCTTCGAGCTCCTCAGGTATCGCTTATGATTTTACTGGTAGTAGCGGTGCAGATATGACAGAGTGGATCATGGACTCCGGCGCATCCCACCATCTGTGTGGAAACAGAGCCCGGTTCATGTCCTACATGACTATACCTTATGACAGATGGGTTGTTATTGATAATGGGGTCCCCTTACCCATCTATGTGCATTCATAATGTTTTATATGCCCATGATTTTCAGATGAACTTACTTTCTATTAGTCAGATTACTAAGGATCTGCATTGTCGTGACTCGTGCCATTTTTTACCATTCATCTCTTGTGTTTCAGAATATACTCGCGGACTGGGTGATTGGATGTGGTCATGAGCAGCGGGGCTCTACAGACTGGTCCAGCCTCCTCGTGTTGGTGCCTCCACTATTCCTATTGGACCAGTCTCACCGTACTTGTGGCACCTTCATTTTGGCCACCTTATTCTGTAGAGATGTGTCATGTCCTCCCACGTATCTCCATGCGATCTTCTTTTCAGTGTGAGGCTTGCCAGCTTGGTAAGCACTACCGTTCCTCCTTTCCATCTCGTCAGAGTCGAAGCAGTTCTCAGTTGTTTGAGCTCCTTCATTTAGATATCTGAGATCCGAGCCGTGTTCCTGATCACCATGGACATCGTTTTTATTTGGTCACTATAGATGATTTTTCGAGACTTTCTTGGTTTTCCTTTTGAAGAATAAGTCTGAGGTTGTGTCTATTATCAAGTCATTCATTAATGAGATAAAGAATATTTTTTTATATCAATGTCAAATATATGTGTTCTGATAATGCCTTAGAGTTTTGCACCCTATAGCTTTTTGAGTTTCTCAGGTCTCTTGGCATTGTACACCAGACCTCGTGTATCCATACATCTTAGCAGAACGGTGTTGCCGAGCGCAAACACCATCGCTTACTCGATGTAACCAGGACTCCGTTGATTCAGAGTCGTGCTCATCACGCTTACTGGGGTGATGCGATTCTCAGTGCTTGCTACTTAGTGAACCACGTGCCTTCCTCTTTTTTGGAGAAAAGATCCCTTTCTCGATTGCGTTTATTGAGAAGGATCTATTCTCCCTCACACCTCGTGTGTTTGGATCTGTAGCCTTTGTTCATGATTTTTCTCCTGGTCGTGACAAGCTCTCCCCCCGAGCTATCAAGTGTGTTTTTGTTGGCTACTCATACCCAAAAGAGTATCGTTGCTTTGATCCACTTCGGTGAAAATACTTTGCCAATGCTGATATTACATTTTTTGAGTATGTCATGTATTTATCTCCTACAGGTGACAAGCTGGCTCCACACAATGGTCTACTACATGTGGCTCCCATCTATTTGACACACTTAATGGTCTAGTGGTAGTACAGTGTGTCTACCACACAAAAGACCATGGTTCAAATCCCACTCTTGCAGGGGTTGCGTTAGGTAGTCGACGGTCAGCTTAAAAAATAGTCGAATCTTTCAACATGGATTTGAGCAAGAATCCATGTAGCCAACCCTACTTATAGTGGGAGAAGGCTTAGTACATAGGTGACAGACTGGCTCCATCAGACTCTAATGACGAGATCTACATGCCTCCACCTTCTACAGTCCTACCACCACCTACACCTACTCCTACTCAGCCACCGCCCAGTCCACCACCACCATTACCACCATCTCTTGTACCTACTCCTGCTCCTCCACCTGCTCTTGTGGCTGCCACTGGACCACCACCTACATTGACAATTTTTACCAAGTGTGTTTACTCGCAGGTCTCGCTCTGTTCCCCCTGCTCACAGGTCTTCCCCATAATCCAGTACGCCTCAGGTATGTAATGATCACATTGTTTCTAATGATGGTACTATCGAGTTGTTTGTGCAGTTGGGGTCACTACAGGATGATCAGATATCCTCTCAAGAGGGAAACTTATAGGTTCAGGATATGGTAGATGATCTTGATGTGTCAATTGCTCTGCGAAAGCAGAGACGTACTGTTGGGAAAAGTGAATGAGATGATCTATTCCATAAGCCCTAGGCTCTCTTATATAGGAGAGTAGCCTATGGGTAAATTACATAAAGAGAATAACAGAAAAAATAAAATAATAAAGAGGTACAGTTATTCTATATGCGTCAACACTCCCCCTCAAGATGGAGCATAGATATCAATCATGCTCAGCTTGGACGCACACTTCTGGAATGGGCCTCTAAGTAATGCCTTGGTGAAAATATCAGCAGTCTGATTCTCTGATGTGACGTGAGATGTAGCAATGAACCCCTTCTGAATCATGTCACGTATGTAGTGACAGTCGACCTCAATGTGCTTGGTCCTCTCATGAAAGGCTAGGTTATTTGCAATGAACAAGGCGACCTGATTGTCACATTCCAACATCATAGGAAGAGGTATATCAAGACATAGATCGGCAAGTAAGGATTTCACCCACATCATTTCTGTGCTAGCCTGGGCCATAGCCCTGTATTTGGATTCAGCACTGGATCTAGCTACCACTGTCTGTTTCTTGCTCTTCCACGAAACTAGAGCATCTCCAACATAGACTGCAAATCCTGATGTGGACTTCCTGTCCTTGGGGCATCCTCCATAGTCTGCATCCGCACATGCCGTGATAGAGATCTCCTTTCCTTTCTTAAATAGCAAGCCTGCACCTGGAGATGATTTTAAATATCTCAGAATCATGTGTATTGCATCCATATGGGCCTGACGTGTTTGCTCCATGAACTGGCTCACACGACTCACTGCAAATGATATATCAGGTCTAGTGATCGTGACATACAGTAGTTTGCCTACCAGTTCTCTGTACCTTCTCTTATCCACCTCTTCTGTGTCATCATCATACAGCTTCATGCTAGGATCCATTGGTGTCGTAGCAGGCAAGGCCTTAAATGTCGGTTTCGGTCACCATTTCGGTATCGACCAAAACAGAATTTCGATGGAATTTCGACCGAAATTTCGGTCATTTCGGTCATTTTTTGTACTAGGACCCCCATATTTCGGTCATTTCGGTCATTTTGGTCGAATTTCGATTTCGACTGGATATCGATATTCGACAGAAATTCGACCGAATTTCGCTGAAATTTGAGGCCATGGTAGCAGGTCGACACCCTAGCATACCTGTCTCACTCAGTAGATCTGTAACATACTTCCTCTGTGACATGACTAATCCATATGGATTTCTAGCAAACTCCAGCCCCAGAAAATATCTAAGGACTCCCAAGTCCTTGGTGACAAACTCGGTCCCCAGCCTTTCCTTTGCCTGCTTAATGCCCTGGTCATCATCACCTGTAATCAAAATATCATCAACATAAACCATGATTACAATGATACCTCTAGCCGTATTCTGTACAAACAAGGAATGATCAGCATTGGAGCGCTTATATCCTTGTTTCTCAAAGAGGTCTGAAAGCTTCTGAAACCATGCTCTGGGGCACTGCTTAAGGCCATAGATGGCCTTATGTAATCTGCAAACCTTGGAACACTCCCCCTCAACAGCAAAACCAGGTAGTTGTTGCATATAGACTTCCTCCTGCAAGTCGCCATACAGAAATGCATTCTTCACGTCCAGTTGATAAAGTGGCCAGTCTCTAGCAACTGCAACTGATAACAGGATCCGTAGAGTGGAATGACGCGCCACAGGGGAGAATGTGTCAAGGTAATCTACCCCATATGTCTGTGTGAAGCCCCGTGCAACCAGGCGTGCCTTGTACCTGTCAATGGAACCATCTGCATTGTGCTTAACTGTAAACACCCATTTGCAACTCATCGGGCTGACATCTGGAGGTATAGGAACCAAACTCCAGGTTCCTCTAGACTGAAGTGCCGCCATCTCTTCTTCCATTGCTAGCCGCCATCTAGCATCCTGCAAAGCATCATGATGATTCCGTGGAATGTCTGTAGCTGAAAGTGCCAATGCAAACGTCCTGAAGTCTCCAGATAGCCTCTCAAAAGACACAGCTGCTGATAATGGATATTTGGCACAGCTTCTCTTCGGCTTGCGTAGAGCAATTGGAACATCCAGATCATCTGTGTTATCACCATGCTCCTGTAATGCATCCTGCTGAGAAATGTCGTCAGATCCATCAACATTAATATTTTCATTACATACCATAGGCGAGCTAGTTGACGGGTCAGGACCATGAGCTGGAGGAGGCATGCGGGTGTAATGGAATGGTAGCGGGGATACTAGCGATGGCGGTGGTGGTGGCGGTGGTGGTGGCGGTGGCGGTGGTGGTGACGGTGGTGTTGTTTGTGGCAATGGTGGTGGTGGTGCCATGAATACGGCATCAGGAGATATAGGTGGTAGCTGCATGTTTCCAGATTCTGAAAAGTACATAATAGATTCAAAAAATGTAACATCTGCACTGATCATATACCGCCGACGCACAGGATCAAAACACTTGTACCCCTTTTGAGTTCTGGAGTACCCCACAAAGACACACTTGACAGCCCTAGGAGAGAGTTTGTCAGTACCAGGCGACAACTGATGGACAAATGCGACTGACCCAAACACACGAGGGGTAAGAATGAACAAATCCTTGTCAGGGTAAATGAGTGAAAAAGGAATCTGTTCATTCAAGACAGACGAAGGCATACGGTTGATTAGGTAACATGCAGTAAGGACTGCATCACCCCAGTAGGAGTACGGAACATGACTCTGAATAAGAAGTGACCTTGTGACATCAAGAAGGTGACGGTGTTTTCTTTCAGCAACCCCATTCTGTTGAGACGTATGAGCACAAGATGTTTGGTGAATAATTCCTTTTGAGGAGTAGTAATTGGCTAGAATGTTGGTGCACAACTCTAAGGCATTATCACTTCTCACAATCTTGACAGATGTGGAAAAAACATTTTGAATTTCATTAAGAAAGTGGATAATAATATTTCCTGCTTCAGATTTATTTTTCATTAGAAAGACCCATGACGCTCTAGAGAAATCATCCACAAATACAATATAAAACCTGTGTCCCTGATGATCGGGAACACGACTCGGACCCCAGACATCGACATGAAACAACTCAAACTTGGAGTTACTACTCCGACCTTGACTACTGGGAAAAGACGACCTGTGATGCTTTCCCAACTGACATGCCTCACACTGGATAGGTGTGTGAGAGAGACCATAGGGTAGAACTAGACGCAACTTCTGAAGCGGTAAATGACCAAAACGCAGATGCCACAGGAGAGGAGATACTTGTCCCGCAGGAGAAGATGTGGTTCCGGCAAATGGGGTCTGGTTCAGACGGTAAAGGCCTCCTTGCTCATAGCCATGACCAATCACGTTGTCCGTACGGATGTCCTGAAAAATCAAAGAAGATGGATCAAAAATAGCTCGGCAATGGAGATCCTTCGTAATCTGACTAACTGACAACAGATTCATAGAAAAATGCGGTGCATGTAGGACATTCTTGAGCTGCATAGAAGATGTCAATCTAATCTTCCCCTGACCCGTGATAGGGGAGTGCGTGCCATTGGCAATCACTACTGTCCGTCCTGGAGGAATCTGAGTGTATCCTGTAAGTAGACTCTGGTCGCCACATAGATGATGTGTAGCGCCCGAGTCCATGATCCATGGCAATGTATCAGATCTACTACTGTGGAGTGCAAGTGTACTACCTGAAGTACTAGTAGAGGCAGAGGCAGAAGCA
The DNA here is from genome assembly GCA_037367405.1 of Ottelia alismoides. Taxonomy (NCBI): domain Eukaryota; kingdom Viridiplantae; phylum Streptophyta; class Magnoliopsida; order Alismatales; family Hydrocharitaceae; genus Ottelia; species Ottelia alismoides. The sequence goes on along the minus strand of JAZKJV010004455.1, from coordinate 105,212 downwards.
GCAGCATCAGTATGACTCTCTGTAGTCGGTGCTGGACCAGATGGTGGGATAATGCCCCTGAGGCGGGCAACTAGATCATCAAATCGTTGATCCAGTGTAGCAGCAGATGGGGGCTCTATCTGCTCAGCGGCTCGTGCAGATGCAGGGAATCCATGCTTCGAGTAGCATGTGTCTTCATTATGTCCGACTCGGTGACAATATGAGCATGTTGGCCTAGTGCGGCCACCCCTTCCACGAGGAGTACGTCCACGGCCCTGGTGATGAAAACCGCGGCCTCTGTTGACCGCCATAGCTGAGGAATTCTGACTCGCAGCTGCTGAAGGCACTGTGATCCTACTCAATCTGTGAAAAGCTTCCTCCATGGGAGGAATAGTCGAGTCCGCCAAAATCTGAGAACGTGCTGCCTCATATTCTGGATCAAGTGCAGCGAGAAACACACCCACCATCGTCGCATTCCTGTATGTCTTCTGTTGTTCTGGCGTGGCGGTAAGAGGCATGAAGCTATAGAGCTTCTCAAACATCCCTCTCAGTGATGTGTAGAGAGAATGTAGAGGGCGACCATTCTGCTTGATGGTGAAGATATCATGCTGGAGTTGCAGAATCTTTGTCTCGTTCTTCGCCTGGGAATATGTGGCCGCCAGAATGTCCCACATATCCTTCGCTGTGGGTTGGTGGAGGATATCATTGGCAATCTCAATTGCCAACGTGCCAGATAGCCAGACTTTGGTGTATGCGTCATCAGCCTCCCAGGAGGCATAGGTTCCAGTCTTCTCAGCAGGCTCTGATTCGGTAAGAATATGCTTCTTACCCGTAGACTTCATCATGCTCATGAACTGCATTGCCCACAGTTCATAGTTGGTACCGTCCATCTTGACAATAGGCGCTGGACCACGGAATGCGCCAATAGATGGGATATCTGCCTTGCTCTCTGACATATTGAAAAATAAAGACTGGAACGACGGACAAACGATATGTTTTGTCTACAATACCATAGATGGGGGTAGTTGCATGTGTAGACTTCAAGCAACTATCCCCATGACTATATGTGCGCTACGGACTTGACACGCGCAGGGGCTGGCTCACAGTTATGCGCGGCACGAACACGCTACGTGCGTGTGCAACAGGGCACGCAAATCCTGAATGGGGCACGCACGCAACTAGGGCACGCACGCACGCAAGTCGCACAGTTATGCGTGCACGATCAGATCTTGGGCGAAGAGGCGCACACGTGATGCGCAATGCTGAGAACACGCCACAGGTCACGCGCGTAGATGCGCAGATGAGATGCGCACAGCCGCTGTAGATGCGCAGATGGGATGCGCACAGATGATGCGCACGCAGATGGGATGCGCGTAGATGCGCAGATGGGATGCGCACAGATCACAGCAGATGCGCACGGATGATGCTCTAGGGCTGGGGCACCACCGTGGTTGGAGAAGGAGGCCGCCGCCGCCGCCGATCGGGGGAAGGGCGGCGCTGAGTAGAGAGAGAGAGGAGAGAGAGGCCGGCGGGTGTGGTGGGTTAGGGTTAGGGTTTCGAGAACTCCGGTCTAGGACCGTCGCTCTGATACCATGTTGGGAAAAGTGAATGAGATGATCTATTCCATAAGCCCTAGGCTCTCTTATATAGGAGAGTAGCCTATGGGTAAATTACATAAAGAGAATAACAGAAAAAATAAAATAACAAAGAGGTACAGTTATTCTATATGCGTCAACACGTACGTATGCTACATATCCTTTGGCAGCCCATGTTTCCTTGAGCAAACTTTCAAAGGATTTCAGAAGATTTACCTTGGCACTATCAGCCGTGGAGATACCACAGACATATCAGGAGGCTATTCAGGCCAGTCACTAACGTCTAGCCATGGAGAAGGAGATGGTCACGCTACAGTCGCGCGGCACTTGGAGTCTTGTTTCAGTTCCAGTTGGTGCATCCATTATTGGGTGCAAGTGGGTGTTCACCGTGAAGCACCGTGCAGATGGCAGTGTGGATCGTTACAAGGCGAGGCTTGTGGCATGTAGGTTAACCCAAACATATAGGGTGGATTATCATGATATTTTTTTCTCCAGTTGCCAGACATTATACTATGTGTATCCTTCTGTTTATTGTTGTGACACGAGATTGGCCCTTCTATCAGTTTGATGTGAAGAATGCTTTTCTATATGGTGATCTACAGGAGGAGGTCTACATGCAGCCACTTGGGTTCGCTGCTAAGGGGGAGTGTCAGAAGGTTTACATGCTACACAAGACAATTTATGGCCTTAAGTAGAGTCCACAAGCATGGTTCCAAAAGCTATAGGACTTGATAGAGCAACAGGGGTTTATGTGATCGACCGCCAATCACTCTCTGTTCATGCACAGAACTCGAAGAGGTACAGTTGTCATTCTTGTCTATGTTGATGATATCGTTGTTACAGGGGATGACGAGTAGGGCATTTACGTGCCAAGGATTTCCTAGATCATTAGTTTGTGACCAAGGACCATGGTAGTTTATGCTACTTCCTTGGACTGGAGTTTGCCAGAAACTAGTGAGGTCTTGTGATGACCCAGAAGAAGTACATTGCAGATCAAGTCCGAGAGCTTCTGTAGTTTACGCTACTTCCTTGGACTGTACCTCCATGGGTTCTCTAAACAAACAGCTAATGATCTGCATTCGACCTTGTGAACCATTTCTGCTTAATCAAGTCTGAGAGCTTGCGTAACCATGCTCTTGTACTTTGCTTAAAGTCATAGATAGCCTTATAAAGTCTACAAACTTGTTTACACTCCCCCTCAACAGCAAAACCGGACAGTTGTTGCATGTAGACTTCCTCTTGGAGATCACCATAGAGAAATGCATTCTTGACGTCAAGCTGAAACAATGGCCAATCTCGCACCACAGCAACAGTAAGAACCCGAAGTGTAGAGTGGCGGGCCAATGGTGAGAAGGTATCCTGCTAGTCCGCCCCATACATTTGGGTGAACCCTCATGCAACAAGCCTCCCCTTATAACAATCTACTATACCATATGCTCGTTTTATGCTGAACACCTACCTACAACTGATTACAAATGCCCATGGGGAACCGGGACTAAACTCCATATGCCAAGTGATTGTGACGCAATCATTTCCTCCTCCATTGCAAGACGTTGCTGACTGTCTTGCATAGCTTCCTGATAGGTCCCTGGAATCTCCATTGCAGATAGTCCTACAACAAACTTCCTAAAATATGCTGACATGTATGCCAAAGAAACAATGGAAGCGAGAGGATACAAGGCACATGTACGCATCTGCTTCCTAAGCGCAATAGGTACCTCAAGATCATCAGCAACCTCCTCTACATGCTCACTAGCCTCCTGTGAAGGAACTTGCTCGTCATGTACAGTAGCAAGTTGTAGAAACAACTCATCATTTCCATCAGTAGAACGATTGAGATCAAAACTTAACTGAGGCGTGTTGGATGATTGGGGAGGCTCATGAGCAGTAGACGAGCTGCGACATAGAAACGTGGTAAGAATTGGGTTATGGAACTAGGATGAAGTGGTGGTGGTGGAACCATAGGTGGTATTGGAACAGGTGGTGGTGGTGGTGGTGAAGGAGGTGGAGACATGTAAACCGCCTCTCCAGAATCCGATGGAGTGAACTTGTCACCTGCAGGGGAAAATTACATCACGGACTCAAAGAAGGTGACATCAGCACTGCCATAATATTTTCGACGGACAAGATCATAACACATGTATCCCTTATGTGTCTTGAACTATCCTAAAAATCACACTTGTCAGCTCTGGGGGCAAGCTTACCAAGGCCAAGTAACAAGGGATGCATAAATGCCACAGATCCAAACACGCGAGGGGTAGGAGAGAACAGATCCTTCTCGGGAAACGCAATCAACACGGGAATCTTCTCACCCCAAAACAGTGGAAGGCATACGATTCACAAGATAGCAAGCGGTGAGAACAACATCACCCCAAAATGAGTGAGGATCACTGCTCTGAATCAGAAGAGTTCGTGTGACATCAAGTAAATGGCATTGTATACGTTCAGCAATACCGTTCTGCTGAGACGGGTAGGCACATGATGTCTGATGTAAAATACCAAGCGATCGAAAGAAATATGAGAGTTGTAAGGTACAGAACTCAGGCACATTGTCAGTGCAAACAAATTTAACGGTAGCAGAAAAAATATTCTTTATTTCATCGATAAAATATTGAATCACATTCCCAGCTTCAAACTTATTCTTTAGCAGAAAAACCCATGACAATCTAGAAAAATCATCTACTGCAACAAGATAGAATCTGTGTCCCTGCTGGCCGGGAACACTACTTGGACCCCTAAATATCCAGATGAGTCAACTCAAAAAGAGAACTACTATTACGACCCTGACCACTCGGGAATGAAGACTGGTGGTGCTTCCTAGCTGACAAGCTTCACACTGGAAAGTAGAACAAGTAGAAATTTGAGAAAGCACATGACACATCTTTTGAAGGAGTACGTGACCAAAATAGAGATGCTACATAAAAGGAAAGATTGACCCTGCAGAACTAGATGAAACACAAGCATGAGGAGTATAGATGAGTCAATATAAGCCTCCTTGCTCACGGTCACATCCAATCACCATGCACGTGAGTATGTCCTGAAACATAAGGGAAGATGGGTCAAAAATAGCACGACAATGTAAATCTTTAGTAATCTGACTAATAGATATTAAATTCATGGTAAAGTCAAGTGCGTGAAGCACATTCTAAAGATGTGTGCATGGCGTCAAACTAATCTCCCAGTGTCCAGTAATGGGAGAATGAGTCCCATCTGCTATGATCACTGATCTACCAGGAGCTATCTGTCAGTATGATGAAAATTTGTCTTTATCTCCACACAGATGATGAGAGGTGCCAGAATACGTAATCCATTATGTATTGTCAGCCCTACTGCAATTGGCAAGAGCATAAGCAATACCTGAGATACTAGTCGAGGCAGAAGCAGCCACATCTGAAGTGCTCGATGAGCCGAAAGAAGCAACAGGAGGCATGATTTCCAATCAGGCGAGAGACTAGATCATCAAATATCTGATCGTAAGTAGATGCAGCAGGAGTCTCTCTCTACTCAGTAGCATGAGCAGAGGCTGGAAAACATGCTTGGAGTAGCATGTGTCCTCAAAGTGGCTAGGACGCTGACAGTAGGTGCAAGGCTAACGAGAACACGACCATTACCTCGACTACGAAACCCCCGACCTATGTGTTGTAAAGTACCTACTCTACCACGGGATGCAACCATCGCTGAGGAGGTCTGCGATGAATTGGACAACGGAACGATGATCCTGCTAAGTCGACAGTATGTCTCTTCCATACGAGGAATAGTAGCACATGTAAGACTTTGTGACCGAGCAGATTTTTATTCTATCTCAAGAGTCGTTAAGAAGACACCAACTATCGTGGCATTCGTGTACTCAATCTGTTGCTCATGTAGCTGCAAGAGACATGAAACTGGGAAGCTTCGTGAACATGCCAAGGAGAGACGTATATAGAGAATGCAGGAGTCGTCCGTTCTGCTTGACAGTTGTCAGTAAATATGTCATATTATAACTGCAAGATCTCCGTCTTGTTTCTTGCCTGTGAATAGGTAGCAGCAATAATATCCCGTATTTACTTGGTAGTGGGCTGATGCAAAACATCATTGACGATCTTTATCGTCAATGTACCAGTCAACCAAATGCGTGCATATGCACCATCAGCCTCCCATGAAGCACTTGTCCCAGTCTTGTCAATGGACTCCTCTTCGGTAAGAATATGCTTCTTACCAATAGATTGCATCATGCTCATGAACCACATGGCCCATAGTTCATAGTTTGTTCCATCCATCTTGATTATTGGCACCGGACCTCAGAGGCGCATGTAGAGGAAGTACCAACCTTGTTTTCTAACATGATGTCGAATCCAAAGATTGGAACTTATAAATTAAAGAAAAACTTGTCTACACGAACATGAAGGGAATTGGTTACATGTGTAGACTTAAATTGCAACCATTCCCTTCAATTAGTGGTATCCTAGGGCAAGAGGGTGACTTATCAATCTGAAATCACCCTGAAATCCACAAAATCAGATCGTACGTGATTACTCGATCACCAGTATGGTGTCCTAGAACACCTGATGATGCAACGGCGGAACCCTAGTCGCGATAAGGGCCAGGAAGGATAGGCGGGGAGGCGAAGCGGCCACTCTACAACAACAGGGGGTCCGCGTAAAGGCTGCTCCAAGCAACAATGGTTGCGACGGAGGGAAGGGGGTCGCGCGAAGGCTACTCCAAGCAGCAGCAGCGGCGGCGTGGGTGGTGTGTACAGGTAGGGTTAGTGTTTTGGATATGAGAACTCCGGTATATGATCGTCGTTCTAATACCATGTTTGAGGAAAATTAGTCTATATTATTCGTGAGACCCTAGGGCTCTCTTATATAGGGGAGAGTCCCAATGGGTATGTGGACAGCATAAATAGAGAACAAATAAATAAATAATAAACATAGAAATATCTCTATAGACTCTACCAACTTAATCATCCATGTTCCTATTCTATCAAGTACGGAAGAAAGGGGGAGTGAGAGCAGGCGTGTATTTTTTGATGTATCTACAGAACTTCTATCGCATGTCCATGATTGACAAATCGACATTCAAGACCTCTACTGTTATCAATCATCTTCACCGAGCATCGACTACTTTGTCGAGGTATTTCTATCCCTGACTACTACTCCGCGCTGGACTTTCTTCTTCTACAGCAACTCTTCTCCAGGCACAACCTGGTACCGCAGCGACTGCTACATGCACGGTGAGGCTCTTTCCCGTGACCTAAAAGTCGTAGACCCGTCCTCGAGCAAGGTCTTCTACCAGCAGCGGTTCTTCAAATGGACTTCTCAGATGTATCGAGTGAAGATGAGTTGTATACATTTTCTTTTTGTTGCAAGCTGCAGGTTTTTCATCTCCAACTTGAGAGGGGTGTTGAAGTATGTAATAGATAGGTAATTGGATCTCTCCAAGATCCAATCACCCCCCGCTCATGTTTAGTCTCACATGGATGAGCGGTGGGACTCTGGTGCCGGGCTATATAAGAAGCCCCACACCCCCTGTACTCATTGAGAAATTCTAATAGAAGATCCGGCCCTTTGAGACCTTCTCTCGTGGTTTCATCCCTCTCCTTCAGGAGTAGGGTTCCACGTAAACTCCCAAGATGTTTATGTTTAGATTTTTGTCTCTGATTCCACATCCGTGTCTTTTATATTTCAACAAGAACGAAAAATAGGACCCTTCGATTAAATAACACCTCTAATTAAAGATGACTCATTCATCCTTCCCATCTCTATCATGATTGAATGAAGATAGGAATCCATATCTCGAACAGATTCCGACAAGTACATTATCCTTGTTTTTCTTTGTGGCCTTTTCTTGTCGTCCGATCAGGCACGATATTCGTTGATGTCCAAACTTTCTGCATCCAAAACATCTAATCGAGTCCCAGCAATCCCGAGCCAAGTGACCCATGTCACCACACCTAAAACATCTCTACTCACGATTTCGACGATGGATACTTGAGTGGGGATCTTTCATTCTCGATCTGATCCTCTACTCCAACATTGATTGCATGATGTACGCCGACACCAACCTCTGTAATGAAGCCTTACCATTCCCAAGCATTCTTCTTCTGGTAACCATGCTCCAGACAACATCTGCGTCGGCGTGTTGCATACAAGACATGGTTACTCGAATTAGACAAAATTAGCAACTAGGCCCTAACCCTAATTTAATGAGTGACTCTAACCTGACAAGATTAGAATGACAACAAGCCCTATTGATCCTTATTTTTTTCCTTAACTCCCAAATTCGTGTCTGAATATCTATATATAAATAGGAATGTAGAAACTTTTTTGAAGGAAAAATGTGTGAGGCATCGGTCCGTTTACAAGTTTGTATTCACAAGTTAAAATGTATAATTACAAAGACCATGAGAGGAACACAGAAACGTATCCCCATGGTGCAATAGAACCACTTGAGGAAATGTCATCAATTGGTAGGCAACTGCTACATATATTTTCCAAAGGGACAATAAGGGCATGATTGGTTCTTAGCAAGAAAAAAGGGCATGTTTGGTTTCCAAGGTAACCTGACATATCCCCTACTCTATCCTTGCATTCATGTGTTGGAATTAGTTGTATGGACCGTACAATTTCTTTGTTATAATATTTTTTACCAAGTTTAATAAAAAATTAATATAACAATATATAAAAATATATTATAATCATTAAAAAAGTTAATATAACATATAATCAATGTCACATCACATCACATTTATGACTCCAACCCTCCCAACCATCCAAACAACTACTATTCATAGAAGGATACTCCAACCCAACCCAGTTACCAAATAGGCCCAAAAGACAACATGAAAGGCCACATAAAGAGCATATACAGAGACAACATTCCCGCATTTTTTTATTCAAAGGGAGAAGTAAAAGAGGATGTGTCATCATTTTAATCACGCGTAACAAAGAAAGTATCCTAGGGTGCTATTATTATGAAATGCAGGTAGGTGTTCGCACTAAAGTATTTACCAAAACGGATCCCTTGAGCATTGCAAACTTCACTTGGAGGGCTAAAGAATAGATGCAAACCTATGGTGAGGAATACTACCTTGATATTTGTTTTCCCATTGTCCAACTTAAATATTTTCAGCTTGTTTAACATCATGAGGAAATCCTAATGAATCGTAGCGATGAGGAGTGAGCATTAAGAGAGGGGTCATGTGAGTAGGTAGGGTCATGCTAACGAGGACGTAGAGAGAAGGATCGACGAGTGCGTCTGATAGCCAAACATGCAAGGTGGGGCGATGACTATGAGTTGGGTCTGATGTTTCCACTATGGAGGGTTAAGCACTTCACTCAGGATTATCGCGATACAATGGCATGTTTTCAAAGTGGAAGGATGGGCAACCGAAGGGGCTCATGAGTGGTTGCTTTGGTAGGATGTGTTGAAGCTAAAAAAAGTAAGGGAAAAGTGAACAAATGTTAGGACTAGTAGGGGTCCTAGAGAATCTATTTGATGGTTGTTTGATAGTGAAGATTGTCGGTTGGCAAGGTAGGGGTGTTGTGCAGGATTGAGCATGCTTGTGTGTTTAGGGATGTTCATCATGATTATGGGGTGATTTGCACTTGCGGTTGTATGCAGGCTTAGGTTGTTTGGCTTCGACTGAAAGAGGTGTCACTAGTGGGCTTCAGTGGATACAACTGTTGTACAACAATGGAACCAAATCGATGCCAAGCATCAATAAGTGGGATCCACATCATTTTCAGGACTTGGTGATTAGTCAATTTTTAACGTTGTTACTATTGGAGATGATGGTCGGGTAGATTACGGAAATCCAACGACCAGACACTGGAGTTAGTGTGGTCTCAAACCTCAATGAGAACTTGGGGTTTCTATGGCTTGCAAGGTGGAATGACAACCTTTCATGATAATGGACATGCAAGGTATATTCATGTACATATACTCTTAGAACTGTTATTGATTAGATGCTCTCAACCTTAGCTTGTCAATAGCTTCGACGTTGTTGCAATTGGGTTCATGTTCACGACTTCCCTCATTAATAGGGGGCGAAGCTCCAATATAATGGCGGTTAGAGGAGGATTATGTGCCGGTTACACGAGACTTTGGGGGGGAATGGTGGTGAGAAGAATAAAACATGATGGTTGTGTGAGACTTCATGGTAGGTGCCCAGAAATGTGCATGGCAAGAAAAGGAAAACAAAGGATCCCCATAAGGTGAGAGAGGAAAGGCATTGAAAGTGGGAAGGAAGGAACAAGGAGAACAAATATCTAAGCCTCGTTTGTTAGGTCGGATAAATGATGGAATGGAATCATCATGTCTCCACTATTTTCATTCATATGTTTCTTGTTGCATAATAAGGTGGTAATGGTGACTACAATGGAAACCCCATTCCATCATATATAGGAATCATCATTCCTTTGCACCCCTAGGATTCATGATTCCATTCCTTCAAGATTTATTTTGATGTCCGCGTGACACGATACACTTCTTTGACCTTTGTTAATCTAGAAATAAATCTCCCCCAATTATGCAAACATTTTTTTGAGAATTAAAAGGGTGGCATCCCATTTTGGGATCCACCGCAGAACTAGTATATATATAACCGTAAAAAATACAAAAAGTTATACGGTCAAGCTTTACACAATGCTCGACCACATTCTCAGAGTAAAAAGTATTCCCAAAAAAAGGACATCGTTTCTGGCACACCAGATTGCCCAAACCAACGCAAAAGGAAATGTGTTGTCCTCGTGCCCAAAACCATACACAGATTTCATCTTTCTCCAAAACCTCGGGCAACTCTGTCCGATAAGCCAAGGTATGCTCGCCCTACACCAAACCCAAATTGAGTACGAGCAGGAGGAAAACAGATGCTCCAGATCTTTCGTCATCTCCCCACATCTATCGCAAGTGACATCCCCTGTCCCTAACAACCGCCCCCTACGCCCTTTGGTGAGGATTCTGCCAAGCCTAAATAATCATAAAAAGATTTTGATTCTAATTGGGAGCTTACTTCTCCAAATCATACATGCATCCACGCCCAATCTCCTCCTCGACTTCTTCCTCCCCCTCCGCAAAACCGGTATGCCTTTTTGACCGAAAAAATGCCATTTGCCCATATAAAGTGGTCTCTTACCCCCCCCCCCCGGCGATCCCTCCTGATGCGCCAGCTCCAGATGCGTTGACATGAACTCCTCGTCCCTTTACTTCGAAAGATTCGAGGAAAAAGTTGGAGACCAAGAGCCCATGTCCCACGCCCACTGCACCAACTCCTCTTTGTCTGTCGCCAACTGCATCAGCCTCGCGTATCGCTCCCCCAACACTCCATCCCCCCATCCAGTCGTCCTGCCAAAAACGAAAACCAGCTCTGTTCCCAAGAGTGGGCCTCAACTTAATTACTAGCGCCGGAATCACTTGTGTAATGCCTCTCCACAAAAATGACAGAAGACGCCCAGTGGCAACCTCCAACGACACCAAGATCTTGTAAATCTTCCTCATCAGTCTGCATACCATGTCCTCTAAATTGCCCCAAATATGAATCACTCATTTGGCCATGAGTGCCTTGTTCATCTCCCCCCATACGCAGGACGCCCAGGCCACCCTTACTCTTCGGAGGTTACTCTACTCCAATCCACCATATGCATACCCTCTTAGATTGGCTCATGTCTGACCAAAAAAACATCCTCATCAAAGCCTCCATCCTTCAGCGTACCCCAGTAGGCAATGTCCCCGTAGAGCAAAAGTAAACAGGGATGGCTAAGAAAACGTGCTTCAGGAGAACCAGTTTCCCACCCCTTGACAGCATTCTCGCCTTCCATTCCGTCAGCGTCCCCTCCAACCTCTCTAGTAACCCCTTCCAGACCCTCATCTTGTGTCTCCCTGCCACCAATGGCAGATCCAAATATGTGATCGGCAACATGGTCGTAGGGCACACCAGCTCCGTCGACGCGCACTCTACCTCAAGGTCAGAGAGTCCAAAAGGAACCACCTCAGACTTGCCCATATTCACCCGGAGCCCCGATAATTCCCCAAAGATATCCACAATACACGACGCTCTTCTGATCTTGTCCTCTTCATCCCCCATGAATAGAATAGTATCATCGACATATTGCAAGAGCTGGATGGATATGTCCTCCGTCCTATAGCCCGAACACCAACCCCCAGATCCCGCCAACCTCATCATAACAACCAACGTGTCAGCTACAATAACGAACAAGAGCAGTGCCAAAGGACAGCCCTGCCTGATCCCCCGCTGAGGTTGGAAAAAAACCCTTCCGGCATGTCGTTGACCAGCATCGCATGCGAGGCCATCGTCACGCACCACTTGGTCAATGCAATCTACAAATCCGGAAAGCCCCTCTTCTCCAGAGAGGCCCAAATGAACCTCCAATCCACACAATCATATACTTTCGAGAAGTCAACCTTCCAAAGCACACCCTTTGTCTTGTTCCTCCTCCAGTCTGTCAACATCTCTGAAGCCAACACCAGACCATCCGACATTTGTTGTCCCGGTACGAACGCCATCTGCTCCAGCGAAATTATCCACTCAAGCACCCCCTTCAAGCGGTTCGCAGGAATCTTGGAAATGATGAGGTAAACCGTATTAGATAAAGCAATCGGTCTAAAGTACTCCACCATGGTCGGCACGTTTTTCTTCGGCAGCAAGAAGAGAAGTACTTTGTTGAGCCTCTCGAAACCCTGATTGCCCTCACAGAGATCCAACAGCGCCTCCATCACATCACTCTTCACCACCTCCCAGAACTCCATGTAGAATCCCACTGGGAAGCCATCCGGGTTCTGTGCCCCATGCGCATCCAACTGAAAAAACATCCTCCTTGCATCATCCTCAGTAAATTCTCTGATCAACGAGCATGTGTCCATGCCAGATATCTGTGACACTTGGATATAGATATGATGCAAACATTTGGATACAGATGTGATGAAAATGTGTATTAGTCTATACTTATTTGTTTTAAAATATGAATGCAATTGTATATACATTTAAAAATTTTGACGGATACCAAAGTGACATCTATATATGTATCCATATTTAAATGAATGTGGACACAGACGCCAATAATGGATATGTAGATCAGATAAGGATGAATCCATATCCATTTGCATATTGAAGTTGCTATAAGGGAAATGAAAGATTGAGAAATACATTTATTTAATAACAACAAATATAGTCATAAATAAATCGATGTCTACAATTGTATGTTAATATATGTGTGTGTGTGATGTATGTATGTATTCCTATCTGTTTTAAAATGGATATGGCTATGAATCTTTATCCTTATTTCATACCAGATTTACGGATATCCATGTAGATATTTACGGATATCAAAGTCATATCCACATTCATATCCATTTCTAAACACTCATAATGAGTTGAAATTTTCGTTCATTCATCACGTCACGTGCCAAACATCAATATTAACTCCTTTTTTATGGGAGTTTTACATGGTGGTCACGTTATAAAAGAATGTTCTTCCATGAATCATTGATTCCATTGATAAAATATAAAACAAGATATATCAAAAACAACTACGCGGACGCCCGATGCCGATATTCTAACAATTAGATAATAGAATCTGCAACTTGTGTTCAGATACCTTCGAGCCATGACATCCATCTCACTGTACAAGATCCGCGTCACCGTCGGCGGTGGGGTATCGGAGAAAGAGGAGAGCTCATCAATCTGCAAAAATACCCACAAAAAAAGGCCATCGACCCATTTCAGATTCCACGTTGCAACCAATTAGAAAACCGAAATCAACACCAAAGCACAAAGCAAAATTCAAACTTTTCTCAAAATCAAACCTCCCGTCCCCGGAAACAAACAAAAAATCTATGCTTTTCTCTGCCGGTCCAAAGATCACCTGTCTCTGAAGGGCGTCCTCGTCGACGGTCAGGATAGATGGGATTTGGGAGCCGCAGTGGTCTGAAGCGGGAGATGAGTATCCTGAGAACTCCTCCATGGTTCTCGTTATTGGGTCATCGTGTCCTCCGGCGAGGACCGAGAGGATGAAGAAGAGGGCGTGTGTAAGAAGAGTTCGGAAGGTGTTTGGGGGCATTGTGTGAGTCGAGTGGAGGAATGCTGTGGAGAGCCGATGAAGAAGGGGGCTGATGAGGTGGAGGGGGATTGTTGAGTTGGAGGGAATAAGGGCGTTTGTTGTGGGTACGTCTGGCGGTGGTTGTCAAGGTCCTTGTCTACTGCTTCTAGTGTCAAAGTGAACCACGAAAGATTCGCGAGGGTTTATATTCTTGATGGCACATGGATTTCAGGGACGTGAATATGGGTCTACTCGTTGGTTTACTTGGATTCCACGGATTTGAGTTTTGAATTGACTATCAACGCTTTATGGGTACGTTTTATGGGTACGGATTCGGAATCTATCCCTTTTTCGAACTCGCTTCAAACCCTAATAATATATATAGGGTTCAATGGAGTTGTTCTATGGGAGAAGCCAACATGGTTGTCTCCGCTCCATTTTGTAGAGTTTTTTATTTTTTTAAAAAATAAAGTCACGTATTTTCATCACTATATCTCTGTAATATGTCATTCCATTTTCGTCAGAAACAAAGACGCATATGTCATTCATCTAAATCAGGTCGATTATAACAATTGTAAGACTGTTAAAATTACTTGTTCTATATATAAGGCATATGAGTCTCTGTTTCTGACGAGAATGAAATGGCATATTAGAGGGATATAGTGATGAAAATACATGACTTTATTTAAAAAAACGTTGAAAAATAGAATAGGGCCAGACCCATTTTTCTCTGAAATATATATAAAGATAGATGTGCGTATTTCATTTTAGTCAAATCAGCCAAATCCATTTCATATCTAATAGGTATAGATCTATGTGTATAACATCCTAACTCAATTTTCTCCTCTCCATCCATTTATTCATATTCAGCTAACTTTTGGTATTTTTAATAAATAAAAACTATCAACCTAAATGAGTTAAACACTTAACGTATATAAACCTTTAATATCCCCTGCATATTGCACATCTTTATGTATCTCCATATTACATGATTTAACTCTATTTCATCTATCTGTGAAAATCTTATCAAAATTTATGAACAACTTAAGATTTACCATGTCAAATATATGGGTACCTATTGGGTATACGGGTATCCGATGGGTATATGGATACCCGCTAGAAATTATCCGTTCAACAAATGGACAGGAACGGGTAGTGATTTTATGAATGATTGTGGATTTGGAAATATTGATATCCATCTCAAATCTGTCCCGCTGACATCCCTACATGGACTCCTGAATGTTCTGACTCATCGGATCCGAGCTGTGAAGTAAAAATGGGATTTTTGCATTGAAGATTGCTAATAATACAGGATCCTTATTTTGTGTTTCAACTTTAATTCTCTACCAAACTTCCAAGCTTACTTACACACATGTCCACAATGCATAAATCATAGCGTTAGATTTGATGCTTTAAATATTGAAAGAAGATAAATAAATTTATCTAACAACATGTAAATATACGCGTTGCATGTAGCTTCCTCCTCCCAACCTCCGACTCTGTACATAGGCCCTCCTTGACCCCCATTCACAGCTTTCGTCGCTTTCACATATAGCTCCATCCTCAATCAACCATCGCTCAGAAACCCCCTCCTCATACTTTAAACTCCGCATGCAACTCTGTCGCCTTTACCCAAATCTCCCCTCACCATTGTTACCCAATACTCCCCTTATTGTAATTTCATAAAATGCTTCTCCTATCTCATATCATCGTTATTTCAGAAACAACACCTACCTACAGTCTCCCCCGACCCTTGAACTTTATTTATAACTTCTCTCATGTGTCGTCATTGCCCACCAAACAATTCTAACACTTATCCTGGACTCTATTTAGCACAAAGCTTTCTTTATCCGATCAATAAGAGATGGACAAATAATTAACGGAAATGTGCGACGCGATGCTTAAGCAAAATCGTCAAGCTCAGCTTATTCGAGGTGCAAAGTACATTGTCGACGATCTTGGGTTCTTAAGGGCTCGTTTGGTTACTGGAATGGGGTGGGTTGGGATAACTTCCTGTCAATAGTAACTGTTTGGATGGTTATGATGGTTAGTAGGGAGTTGAAATAAGGAATGTGATGTGATGTCACATTGATTTGTGATAGAATTCCAACCCAGGAATACCAAGAATGCATAAGATAAACCGCGTTACCCTGGGGTAACCCGGTAACCAAACGAACCCTAAGATTCCCTTGACTTGAGAACTAAGCCTAGCACCTCGTCTTGTGTAGAAACACCATAGAAGAAGGTGCATATACACCATCCCATATGACACGACGTTCAAGTGGATGTGAAAAATGCAAACGATATTAAGGTTGATTTGGAGTTAAAATGATGGTAGAGATACTCAAAATATATTGATCCAGACATTGACATTTAAAAATAGTTGATCAATATATACCATTGTTGAGAGAAAAACCAAGTGAAATTACGGAGATATCCAAAACATGGTAAAATGTCTATAATCGCATAAACATATGAAATATAAGAAGAATGATATCACCCCCACTGAAAAATGCTCAAAATCACGTCAAAATACAAGCATTAGAATAAGATTAATGTCCAAACACATATACATGCACATATACATGTATCGCTTACATGTGAGTATGGAGAGGTGGAATTTGTATACGAGCGTAAGGCCCAATGGCTTCTTAACGAGCATCACACACCGTCCATTCGACAGAGATCGAGTGATCAGAATCATTCCCATGTTTGATGCTCGTTCGTCGCAAGTTTTTCCATCAGCAAGTTTTTACTTTAAGACAAAATTATTTAGGATAATTTAAAGATCGAGTCCTCATCTATGGACCCGGCAATGCCGTGTCATTTACGCAAACAGGATGGGGACCCAAATGGTTACAAATAAAAGATGGGGATCTATGTTGGGATCGGGTGCATAGATGGTGACCCGATATGTAAATTACCCAATTATCTATATACCTTCTTTAAAGTCGGGTTTTTCACCCATTAGATGACATGTGGCACAATGAGAGCTCTTCCTTTCCTTTTCTGTCTTCACGATTTTCCATTCTCTGTTGCTACAATTTCCGGTTCTTTCATGTACAGCTGATTCTCACCCATACAGGAAAACGGGCCTTGACAGGCTCTTCCCTTTCCTTTCCTTTTGCATTTTTTTTCCCTGAGTTTTCCACCCGCTAGGCGACATGTGCCAAGATGGACTCCTGTCTTTTCTCTCTTCGCAATTTTCTGATCTCTGTTTTTGCAATTTGCCCCATTCTCTATTGTAAAGCATGTGTTTCTCACCCATACGATACGGTTAGACGTTATTACGATACTCTCTCCCTCTTGCATAAAGCTAGGTTTTTCACGCATATACTGCCACGTGAAAGGATGGATCTTTTCTTTCTATATTTTTTCGGTTTTACAATTGTGTCTCTTCCTTCCCCTTCTGTTTTTCAATCATGCCGTATTAGCTCTTCACCCTTTTATATGTGGTAAGTTAGTTTTGAGATCCTTCCCTTTACTTTTTGTTTTTCTGCAATTTTTCCATCCGTTCCTTTTACCATTCCCTCTCCTCCAAAATTAATCCCTCTCTCTCTCCACTTCAGCATTGCATGCACATTAGTGCCGCGATTAATTGTTTGCATTGCCACGTACAATAGAGAAAAAAAATTAATTGATCAATTATTGATTAATAATGCATGTTCTTGAGTTACGCATGGAGGGGAAGTGCAATGGTGATTTGTTAAAATGTAACATCTTTAATTTAATATTTTAACACTAAGCAATGCATGAAAATATGTATAAAAAAACAATGACCGTAGTTCAGATATTCACTAGACATTTACGAACCGATAATTCATCGTAGATGTTCTGTTTTACAGTCGTCTGTGGAATTAACGTCATCATTTTCTTAGAGTTTTTTGCATTAAAAAACCTCATTCTTTTTGTTGTCGCCCTGTGTCTACCTTATCTAATGGAGATATCAAACATCTTTTATAAAGAAACTAAATAATCAAGTCAATGGTAGAGTCAATTCATAAATCTATCATGCAGACTCCTAAAATTAATCCATAATTCTGATATTCTATTATTTACTAATGAAATTATCAAATTTGTATAAAATATATATCTAATATTTTAAGAGACTTATCAAATAATTTATTTCATCAATTATTTATTCTTATCTATTGGCTAGATATGTTATTAGTTTCGTCCTACTTTTGGAAAGTTCGGGTAATACCTTTGTAGAAAAATATTATTGTAGTGGTTATAATCATAATGAATTGTCTATGCTTCTAAGAAAGGTTTTAAAAATCAGATCGAACATTGAACCGGTCATTCTTCGATTTGGTCCAACCGGGTCAGACCGTCGGTCCAAATCGGTCGAACCGGTGATGATGTCAGCATGTCATCATCATTCCTATTAACTTAGAAAAAAATAGATCGAGATTAATTTACTGGTCTGACCAGTCGAACTGGTTTTTTGAGCAGATAAAATTGGATACATATATGTAAATATGTATTTATATATCAATGAAATAATCGTTTGAAATATTAAATCTTTTAATAGAATAACATGATTGTTATTTCGAGTAAAAATCTACAAAAGGTAGTCATATTTCCTAGCATTATATTTTAATAATTTATTTATAGTTGCTTCTAGAAAATTACTCTCACAAAGTAGTGGCACAACTTATATATCGAAAAAGAGAGGGATATGACTGAAATTACAGAAGTTAAGAAGGGCACAAGTGATAAAAATCCTATTATTTCATTATATAAACCTTTATTTTTTGAAAATATGCTAAACCATTAAAACTAGGTCAATTTGGGTCAACCCGGTCTGGCCTTCGACTGGACCCAATTTTTTTTATTTTTTTTAAATTAATTGCATAAAACTGATCGAACCGACTGGGTCGGGATCGATGCCCGGTCCGACCGACCGATCCGGTCTGATTTTTCAAAACCCTACTTTTAAGAATTGTATACAGTACGTTTCTAAAACTAAAACCATAATTCTAAGTTCTATTATTCATGAATGAAATTATAAGATTTGTGAAAATTTTACATCTAAAATTCTATATGACTTATCAAATCATTATTTCACCAAATATTTGGGTTATCTATTGGGTAGGCATGCTCTTAATTTCAGTTTGTTATTTGAAATATCAATTAATAACCTTTTAGAAGAAGTTATTTTTGTGGTGATCATAATCACAGTTAATAAGGGAATGGATTCAATTCCATCATCCATATTGAAAGGTATGTAAATCAAACCACACATAATTTCCAGTGGAAAAGAAATTGATCGTATTTTATCTCATAAAGAAAAATACAGGGAGGTTTAAACTTATTGGGAAAAAATTAAAAATATATTACTTCAAAACAAATCCATCTAGCATATGACTCATCACAATGAATATTCATAAATTTGTTTTTCTCTCCATGGTTTACCTTTGATTTTTTTCGTGTTTATATGTTACTATTCCCTTGCTCTTCCATGCTTATAATCATAATTTTCTAATGAGTATTTGCACTGTCAATATTACATTTATGCTTAGAAATTAAAATTTACTCTCTTCTTTTTATAAGTTCCTTTGTTTTTTTCCTGCATATATGTTTTTCTTCCCTTGCTTTTCCATAGGTAAAATCATCATGCTTGCATTATGGTCATTGCTTTTATGCTTAGAAAATAAAAAATTTGTTTGCTTCTTTCTTTTTTACATGTAAAATTGTAATTTTCTATTGACTTTTTGCAATTGCGGTCATTGCTTTTATGCCTAGAAATTGAAACTCTGATTGATTTTTTTGTAAGATGTTTATGTTTCTCTACTTATTCTGTGTTGGCATTATTTAAATGGATTTCTAATAATTTATCTAGATATTCCTGAACTAGATATCCATCATTACCATTTGTATTTTAATTGGACGGTTGTATCTGCAATTCTTAATTATCTAAATATCTATCTAGATATCCATCATTGTCGTTTGTGCTTTAATTGGAATGGCATACCTGTAAAT
Organism: Ottelia alismoides; assembly: GCA_037367405.1. NCBI lineage: Eukaryota > Viridiplantae > Streptophyta > Magnoliopsida > Alismatales > Hydrocharitaceae > Ottelia > Ottelia alismoides. Next base: position 85,615 of record JAZKJV010004455.1, on the reverse strand, counting down.
TGTATTTAAAACAATGCATGTGAATGTATCGTGCCGTATTTTTTTATTAATGTCTTAGTAATGTTATTCGGTATGAATATAAATAATTTTGTAGGCAATTGTGGTTTCTGCTATTGTAAATATTCTGTACAACAGTATTGTATGCATGTATGTTTTTTTTCTTTCCCTCAAATATTACCATATCTTTTGATTAATTCGATGTTATATTTCTTTTTTTATCAAATTTGTTGAACTAAGTAATTTCATACAGAAATTAAACATTATGTTATATTAAAAAATATTCATCCGATATTATATTACTACTTCATGTTAATTTCCATTGATTAACTTATAGCAACTTATTGAATTATTAGATTGTGATTTGCGTTTATGTTTAGAAATTGAAACTTTGTTTTGTTACTTTCTAAGTTGTCCATGTTGTTTCCTTTTGGTTTTTTACATGAAACATTATCATTACTCTCAATATCGAATTTGTGAAAGTGGAATCAAAAATTTACGTTAAACATGTAATTACGATAAAGCTAGCAACTAATTGAATATGTGCAATATAGTAGACATTAATGTACACTCTGTTTTGAAAATATCATATTTTTATTTTCCTAAAAAAAATTAACGACTCCGATTTCATACTTTCGCATTTAAAAGAGACTACTAACATATGTTCAAAATTCACAGTAATTGATAAGTTGATGTTCGTTCTATTTATGTAGTCACAAAAATATAATTTGTTATTCTCCTTTTTTGAATGTTCAGTACATTTTCTGATTAATTTCTTGAGAATTCATGAATTATCTCTACCAAGGATCAAAGTATTTCATTTCGTTATGAAAGTTGGTCAATATAACTATTCATTTGATATTTTTTAAAAAAGGAAAGATATATTTTTTATTTTTTATCTTGCAAATTTATAAATTTAAAATCAAAATTCCACGCCTCTATTATTTAGTAATGCATTGATCAATTTTAAAATTATATCTAATATTCAATGACACTTATCAATTCATTTATTCCATCAAATATTTAGCCGTATCTATTGGGTAGCCATGTTCATATTTGGAAATATTAGGTAATACTTCTTTTAAATAAATTATTATTGTAGCGATCATAATCATAATGAATTGTGTGTGCTTCTTAATATTGTATGGATTATGTTTCTAAACATAAAATCATAATTCTAAGACTATATTATCCATTGATGAAATTCTGTTTTTTTAAAAAATCATCTAATATTACGTGACTTATCAAATCATTTTATTTTATTAAATATTTGTTTGTATTGTTTGGGTATACATATGCCTAATTTCATTCTATTTTTTTGAAATACCAATTACTAGCTTTTTTAATAAAATACTATTGTAGTGTTCATAATCATAATGAAAATTTTATGTTTTTAATAAGTGAATAAATCATTTTCCATTTAATGGCATGTTTTAAAGATTCTTTTTCCCATCTTTTCGGCTTTTTCACTTCGTTAGTACTTTCAAGATAAGATCTTTTAGTAATACATGATTTGCGGGATTTACATAATATCTACTTTATATGCAATGTAGGTAGTTAATTTAAATATATGGTCAAAAGGATAATACGGACTATCATAAAAACATCCTATCATTATTTGTTGATTTGGGTTGTGATGCGAATGAAATATGGATTTATGTATGTATATGCTATTTATATATTTACCAACAGATCATTTGGTGACAAATTCAATATAAATATCACTATATATCTAATACTATTTAGCTTATCAACTCATTTATTTCACCAAATATTTGTTTGTATCATTCGGATATACATGTTCCTAATTTCGTTCTATTTTTTTAGATACCAGCTGCCAACTTCTTTTAATGAAATTATTATTGTAGTATTCAAAATCATAACGCATTGCTTATGTTTCTGATACGTGAATCAATCATATTTCATTCATCAACATGTTATAGGGGTTACTTCTTCCAAGTTTTTTTCACTTCGTAGCACTTTCAATATAACACTTTTCAGTAATATATGCTTCTTAACATTTACATAATATCTACATTGCATGTAATGCACACAACTAATTTAAATATACCGTCAAAAGAAAATTATGAATTCCCTATCTTAAAAACATCCTAACATTGTTGTTAACTTAGGCTGTGACACGAATTGAATATGCATTTAGCTTTAAATTCATATATTTGTTTGAGTTTTATTGAATTTCCTTACAAAATTTGATTTTTTTCATTGATATTATGTCTTTATTTTAGGTTGAGATTTTTAGTGGGAAAGATATTTTCTCCGATAATTTCAATAGTAAATTAAAAGGTTTAATTTGTCTACCCATGTTTCATTCATCATGTAACCTTTCGGTTTCTATTGATGATAATTATATCTCATATTTTCAATAATTACCTTATCTTATGTTATATATCGAACGTAACTTTATGCAATCACAATTACATAAGAACGATGAATACATATAACATGGATAGGGAAGAAATTTGCAGGTATAATAGATATCGTTGAAAAGAAAGGATGAAAAGAAAAAAGAAAGCATATTTAGTGAAAACGATGCATTAGCTGAAGAAAATTTGCCTACCAATAATGAGATTATTAGCCATGTATGTAGTATAACAAGTATGACACTAAGAGATGCTTTTAAAATAATAGATGTTATCATATGGCGATACTTAAAGAAAAAGGAGAGAAAAAGTACTTCTATATATTCCTTTACATCATATGTTGGTTAAAATCCCTCCGAAAAAATTTCTAATATTCTCGGAATCAGTGCATATTCATCTAACATTGAATCATCTTTTGTGAATTTCAATAGAAATGATAACAATGAATAGATATGTCCGATTTTGCAGAATGTTCTCATCACTCACATAAGATATTGAAGATTGGTATTTAACAAGCAAGTATTATTGTCTCAATCATTTAGACAAATATAAGAAAAGATGAATTTTTTTATTTTGCAGTTTTGGATCTTGGCAGTCCGGATTGTATATGTCCATACTGGGGGCAATTTTTTGGATTGATGAATGTTTAAAAAATACTAAATACAAGAGCATTCATGTTTTCCTATTATGTTGCAATAAAGGAAAAATTAGACTTAATAATTTGCCTCCTACACCACTCTATCTTGATATATTACTTGATCGAAATAAAAGAAATATTTCTAAATACTTCACAAATAAGATTAGAATATACAACTCTCCATTTGCTCTTACTTATATGGGAGCAAAAATTGATCACCAAGTTAATAAACATCCTGGACTTTATGTATTTGGTGTTTCTGGTCAAAATTGCCATAGTATTGATTCCTTCCTACTAAAACTTGGTGAAATTCCAAAATTTTCACAATTATATATGTTTGATACTGAGAATGAGATTTTAAATAGAATGAACGCATTGTCCAATGTTGAAGAAGTTAGACATGTTGATTTTTTCCATGTCCACCTATATGTGCTTCCCTTGATTATTTGCCATACTTTTTTTTTATTTACATTTCTTTTATACTTTTTTTATTTACATTTCTTTTATCCTTTGGCATACTTCTAAATTCATGGTATGTGTTTTTTTTCTATGGCACATGCTGTTTTGTTCGTATACTATCCTCTCATCTATAGTTGTACGAACAATATTTTCTCCATTTACGTTTTTCCCCTTCACAAATATAAAAATTATTCTTTCTCTCTTTAGAGAAAATCATAATATATGTTTTTTAAGCTTGCTGGTTGAATCTGTGATGTTACTAATTATATTTAACCATTCGTTGCATGTTTGGATGTCTTATTCTTTGTGGATCTGAGAGGAATTCGAACTATTATGTGAACTGCTTTAACTGATTTCCTATACAAATGCTTACTTACAAAGATAAAATTATCAGTGTATCTTTGTTTTTTCCATTGCGGACTTCCTTTTTGTTGGAGTTAAAATGATATTTGCTTTCTTTTGAGTTTATTTGTATTCTCCCTTTCATTCTAACTTAACTTGTCTTTAGAGTTCTTCGAACTATTTTCGTTTCATTTTTTATTTCAGATACTTGCAATTTTAAAATAATGTGATCTATATGTATGTAACATGCAATTATTTTTGCTTCATGTTGTTTGATATCATAAAAGTATTTGTCATTTCTATTCCATGTTTCCTAATGAATTGGCATTTCTTTAAAATTTGATCGCTTTCTCTCAATTATTATTTGTTTGTTTATTCTGAGAGATGGCTATATTTTAGACTTTATTCTGACTTTGCAACTTCCCAAAGGTTTGTGCTAGCATTATCATTTAACATTTAGGTGCACATAACGATAATTGCATATTGAATGTTCTGGATCGTTTCATGTTACAATTTATTTCCTTACGACCATATTTACTACAATTAAGTCAGTAAAATTAAAATTCAAAATTTTAATTCGTATCTTTCTTTGTAAGAGGAGATATTTATACTTCACGATAATTAATTTTTTAACATGGAAATATGTAATGTTTGAGATGCTTAAGCAATTTAGGATACCTTAAAAGCAACCAAATTTTGAAATTATTTTTAATACATATTCCAACAATTTCAGAAGCATATCAGAAGACATTTATAGAGAAGAGACACAAGAGGAAGATCCTCTAAACATGTTTCCTCTTAACCAAACCCCCACATGTTCTATTAAAATAAAGCTCGCTATATTTTTCTTGATCAACACAACTAAAAAATGAAGAATTTACAAGAAATTGATCTATTAATTAAAGGTTGCAACCTCATATATTAATTTACGTATAATTGCAAAATTGTCCTTCTGTGTACTTCAATTTCTAACATGTTTCACCTATATATTCCTCAAAAAATAAATTTGCAATACATTGATCTATTACTTAATAGTTACAACCCCATATATTAACTTGCATCTTACACAAAATTGTCCTTCCGCCGCGTAGCGCGGGTATCCTCCTAGTTTATGTAATTTTTGTAACATTTATTTAAAACATTTGACACTTTTCCCTTTTTTACATATTCTGATTCTCATGGTTCGGTTCTACTTCATCTGCATTTTCTATAACTTTGAAGAATATTACTTGTGTTAAATATTATATTCATTTGAAATTCATGTGATCATTTACGTCAGGGACAGATCAATAAGTTGTAACTGAATATTACGTGTTGTTAATTTTATGTACAGGATAGGAATTCCGTAAATTAAAAATTTGTGAATGTTGCAAATAGAGTTGTAATTTTCTTCATTTCTATGTATAGTACATTTATAAGTTTCAAGTTTCCGGAGAATTATAGCCGAACTACAATTTCTCTTAATTTTATGTTTAAAAAAACAACTTAATATTGTGAAATTTGATTTTGAAAGTCGATTTCATCGAAACAATTACATTGAGGAACTCGGACAGAGCTAAGATCTAAATAGCTGAGATCTACATAGGTTTGCTTTAATCTCTTTCTTATTTATGCGATTCATGGCTCCCTCCATTCTATAGTGGAACGAATGTGGACTGTCGATGTAGTTGGAAACAAGCAATTCTTGGAGAATTGAAGAGGGCGAAAAACATAAACTTTTTTTCTACATTTTGGCCATGTTTGTTTAAAGAATATCATTGAAATAAGGGGCCAATTTCCTGTCTGGTGTGGTTCTTAAGGGTATGTTTGGTTGGTGGGTTATCCAGGGGTGGATAACCCGTTTTTGTGTTAGTGTGTTTGGTTGGTGGGTTAAGTGTTGGGAGGGTTTATGTGATGTGATTGTATTGAAATTTGAAAAAGTTGGTAGTTATTATGGTATGATCGTATTGAAATTTGAAAAAGTAGGTAGTTGTTGTGATGTGATTATATTGAAGTTTGGAATAATGAGTAGAAGTTGAGTATTTTATAATTTTTAGATGATGTGATGGTATAATATATAATTTTTTTAATGGGAAGGGAGTGGGCCCCACTAGTGGGTTAAAAGTGTGGGTTTTGGGGGGTTACCCACCCAAAGTGGAGGGTAACCCCCCAACCGAACCCCACATAAAAGTATGATTATTCACATCCGCATCCTATTATTTCACCATATTCTATCTTTGTTCATATCTTTATTCCACATTACATACCCTTATTCCAGCTTATTCTCCTTCTACCTATCTTTCTAACCAAGCAGAGAATGGACACTTATTCTCCTTATTTATCATCCTTATTCACGCTTATTCCCGAACCGAATGCCCCCTTTGGGAATCCACTTATAGGTTTTCAACATGGACTCTCGTTTATAGGGGACAAGCATTTGGTCTGGCACTAAATCCATCCTGTAAAGCGTGAGGCATCCTCTCCGTTTGGAATCATTGACTAAGAGGTCATGTTCGTTTGGAAAATAAGCACTAGAATAAGGGGTCGATTCTCTATCCGGTACGACTCCCAAGAGTGCAACTATTCACATCCACACTCAGTTATTTCACCTTATTTATATCTTTATTCCACCTTGCCTACTCGTGTTCTATCTTATTTTCCTTATTCACATCTTTCCAACCGAACAGAGAATAGACCCTTATCCCACATCCTTATTCCTACTTGTTCCCGAACCGAACACCCCCTGACAACGCTCCCCTCTCATGGATTTCAACCTTTGTGCTATTTTATTGTGCTATTTTACATCTCAAAGTGTGCTCCCCTGATTTGCTATTTAAATCCGTCAATATCTGTTGCCGCCCACGGAATATGGTTAAGCAATACTTCATCACATTGCTTGGTTAACATAGTTGATAAGCCTGGTACGATTATTCACATCCAATTGCTTCAACTATATTCTATATAGGACTCGATGATTATCAAACTTTAATAATGAAGATTATGCACCATGGATGTTAGAAAATTCTCAAGTTTGATATTTGCTCATGTTCGGCTCGCTAAAAATTTGATTCAATTCAGTTCGGAAATAAATGAATCGAACTTGAACAAAAGTTTAGGCTTGATTAAATAAACGAACCGAATCTAAAAAGCATAGGTTTACTCAGGTTTGATTCGTTGAAAGTTCAATAAACACACACGCACACACACATATATATTGAAAAAATGAGGTTGCCCGCCCCATTTTTCGATTTTTTTTTATTTTTAAAAAAATAAAGTCGTGTATTTTCATCACTATATCCCTATAATATGTCATTCCAATTTCGTCAGAAACAGAGACTCATATGCCTTCCATCTAGAACATGTAATTTTAACAGTCTTAGATTGTTGTAATTGATTTGTTCTAGATGAAGGGTATATAAGTCTCTGTTTCTGATGAAATTGGAATGATATATTAGAAGGATATAGTGATGAAAATACATGACTTTATTTTTGAAAAAAATAAAAAAAATGCTGGAAAATGAGGCAGGGGCAGCCCTATTGAACCATATACACAAACACACACGCACAAATTCTTAGCCGCATAAGTGGACTTTTTTGAGATAAATGAACTTTCTAGAGATAATTGAATATTTATGGGATAAGTATGTTCTATATCGGTATAAATTATCCCAAATAAATAGTCACATCATGATTACAACATCCACCATCTATGTGCCTAGTACTTTTCCCTTCTTTATCTTCAAGTCAACAAAACAAGTGTAAACCTTATTCATCGCATACCTCCACATTTTTCTTTGTCCTCTTCTGAACGGATATAAAAATATAATATAAGTATACTTTTCTTCAACAAGATGGATCCTTATTAATTTATTTTTTTTCAAAAGATGAGAAGAAGTTAGATAAGAAAAACTGAATGAATATTTATTCTAATTATAGACACAGATATATATATATATATATATCCATTTCTTTTCTTTTCACTCACACTTATTAGAGAATTCTTAAGTTCGATATTCGCATAGATTCGATTCGATTAAAAAGAGGCTCAATTCAGATTCGGTTCTAAAATAAACAAACCAAGCATAAACACATGTTTAGATTCAATTAAGTAAACGAACCGAATCTAAAAATATATGTTCGCTCAAATTCAGACCATTTACACCATACGAATAAGGGTCTGCCTCCGAACTTCAATGGTATTTATAGAGTCATTAACTTTTACCAAGATATGTTACATGTTAAGTCTATCTTAGACCGTTTGAGGTACACCACTAGGCTTGATCTTGCCCCCTTCACGTTGGGAGAGGTTGAAAATACAATCAAGAAATTCAAGGCACTCAAGATCCTCGGACACGACAGAGTTATTATTGAGGTCAGCCAAAAAAATTGTCCAAGCTTAAAGATAACTTCACGAGCATATCGTTACTCGCCCAAAGAGAAGACTTGTGCATGCATGAGTTGTGTCATATAAACATCCATTATTTCTTTTATATTCAATTTTTATGACCTCTTGGACCTCCTCAAATAGGATGAGTTGGCGATTAAAATCTTGGCATCAGAATATTCATTGTTAAATCGTCTTTTGATAAACTACATCGAAATAGGAAACAAGCGGGAAATAAATTGCGTTGCTAGTCCTTTTTAAATTGCAAAATCAATTCTTCTCTAAATCTTGACATCTACTTTAAATCTCTTTTTGAGGATTTCAAGTAATTAGGTTAATTTATATAAACTAGCCATTCATCCACTAACTGGCAGTCCATGCAAAATATCCAAGTCTTTTCTACCCTTCAGAAGTGTGGCAAATTCCATGTTACTTATTTGTGGTTGTTTTATACCCCGGCACGCTAAAACAATCTTCATGGTAATATTTGATCGGCAGTTTCACTACCAAATGCGCGATCGGGATGCAAAAATCTCCTCCATCCCAAGCAAGGTTACCCCCACTCAACTCCTTCCTCGCCATGAAAATACAAATACCAAGCACATGCACTTCATTGCCTGGGACAAGATATGCGAGCCTGAGGAAAACGATGGTTAGGGAATCATAATTTTCAAAAAAGTTCAACAACTTGATGCTAACCAAATCGATGAAATATCCGTGAAGGGGAAAACAAGACGGTAGCTCAAGTAATTAGAGCGGAGCAGTTTGAGGTGATCAGCTCCCTCTAGGACCAAATCAACCGTGGATGAAACGTTTGGAAAGTACATATAGAGGGCTCACATGGCTGGGTGTGGGGGGCCTGATGAGTCTGTGATTCATCACTTTAAAAGTTGAAACTAGAGCATTGTTCCCAAACGATTAATTATATTTAAAAAATAATTATGCACTATTAGCATTTATGTGTTTGTAAATAATATCCATATATTATCATTCATAATTGCATTGATAAGAAGGCATGAAATGGGGGGGTGTATGTGTATTAATCATGTGTATATTAATATGACTTCTTGTATTTCATTATTTTATACTAACTCCAAATCAAATAAAATCAGTTGCATTGTATATATATTATCAACATAAATAAATGAAAAATACCATAAAAATATAACATGTATATGTGTCAAATAAAACCCTAACCATACTTTTGAGATAAAAAGGCGTAAAATCAAATATTTCTCACATACAATCTCTTACGAACCTCTATCACTTTTGAATTAGGTACATTTTATTATCTACAAATCAATGTCAAATTCAAAAGAATCAGAGTTCATATGTGAAACATGAGTTTTGGGTCCACATAGTATATTGTATATATTGACTAATTTGACATCATTATTTTATGTACAAATTTGACTCTTTTTAATTAATTTATTCATTTATTATTTTGAATTTTTCTTAATTAAAAATCACAAAAAGGGTCAAAACATTAAAATACGGTATTTTATGTACATATAATACCATAAAAAATTACCTTGTACATATGATTTCTTTTGAGTTTGATCCCTTCACGAAGTTGTAGATCTAATTGAGATAAACAACATTCATGGAGAATACTTTTTGATTTGAGGATATTTAGTATTGTATTTTGAATTTTCTTTTTTTAATTTCTAGTTTTTGTGGGGACGGCATGTGTCCCCTCCTGGCTCCACCACATGTCCCCCACTTAAGGGTCCTCGGAAACCCTTTTTACCCTTTTTCTAGACCATTGGATGAAAGATGCTTCATCCAAAGGTATCCGAGCATGAGGAAGAATTCCATGGCATCTGGAGATCAGCTTCAAATAAGAACCTTAGCATGTAATGTGCCCTTGCTTTCTCCGCGTGGGCAGCAATCAGCTAAAAGGCCTTAAATCGTAAGGAAGGTGCTCCGGTTGTTTCTGAAATCAAAGACTTTGAGCGGAAATTACATACATTCTCTCTATCGTATGATTTCGATGCCTTGTCTTCCTATTAAGAAATTGGGTTTTTGGTGGCGTTTCATTGAGGATACAAGCATATACTTTTACTTCAACAAGGGAGATATTTCAAACTTTCATAAAGGTATTTAGTCAAAAATATACCCCAAGAGTCCTTTCTTTTATGTTTAAGTTATCGTATCAAAAAGAATATTAATATTTACTGTACAAATGAAGCATTTCGTCAATGAATAGATCATGTCTGTACCAAAATAATGTTGAAACTTGGGATCACTTCCTATGTCTACACCCATTAGCTCTCTGACTTTTTTGAAGAATTTAAATTACCATACCATCCGTCACCACACAAGAATTATTTGAGGTCCTACGACCCTATCAGAGGTGGTCGCAGTAGCTGTGGAAACTGATGCAGCTTATCGGAGGATGCATCAAGTAAACCCTCGAAAGCATCCTCAAAAGTCAAACTACAATGACAACAGGAGTCACACTGCAATAGATGTCAAGAAGACAAGGTCTGATGATGTTCCAACCAACAGAAAGTACACATTGAAAGTATGCCCGCATTGTGATGGAAGACATCTATGAAAGAGCTACAAATTTCCAAGAGCATACTTGAAGTGTGGAGAAAAGGGTCACGCTTTCATGAGATATTGCAAGAAAGATTTCAAGGATCAAAGGAAGCCATTGGAGCAAAATAAGTCACCATGAAGGGTGTTTGCCTTTACACATGAGGATACATATGATGCTTACAAAATTGTAGAAGGTACTCTTCTAATTGCAAGTCATTTATGTCACGTTCTTTTTTATTCGCTAGCCACCCATTCGTTCATTTCAAGTGCTTTCGCATGAAAACTGAACTTGAAAGTTGTTGAGCTTCCATATACACTTAGGGTGTGTTTGGTACGCGGGTTAGGGTGGGTTAAACTGGTAGGGGATAACCCGTTTTTGTGTTTTGATTTTTGGATAGAGGGTTAAACTGAGTGTGTGTTTGTTATGGGTTTGTTGTGATATGATTGTATTGAAGTTTGAAAAAATGAGTAGTTATTGTGATGTGATTGTATTGAAGTTTAGAAAAGTATATAAAAGTGAAGTAGTTTATAATATTTATATGATATGATCGTATAATATATTATTTTATAATGGAACTGATAAAAGAGAATTGATTTATTTAATATAAAAAAAGATAAAAAGGGGGACCCACACGAGAGAGGGGGAAAATGGGTTAAGGGGAGCAACCGAACGACACCTTACAACTTCTTCACCAATGGGTGATATTAGCGCAACGGATATGTACTTAAAGGGCATACCAGTTATGATAGGAGGCGATGCCTTCACTACTAATTTGGTCCTATTGGCAATCACAACCTATGGTGTCATATTGGTTATGGATTGGTTATGGGAAAACTATGCCGCAGTTTATTGTAGAGAGAAAAAGGTGATTTTGATCATACCAAATCATAAGAAGATAGTCGTTCGAGGCATTAGTAAGAGTGGTTGATTGGTTATCTTGTCTTTGCAAGCAAGCCAACTACTAACCGACTGTTGAACTGCATGCTTAGTTAGTATAACTAACATTGAATCATCGCATGCATGTCGTAAAGATTTAGACGTGGTTCGAGATTTTGCCGATGTTTTTTCCAGACGATCTTCTTGTAGATCATAGTTGTGCATGGCCTATAGATCATAGTTGGTTCTATCAATCTTGACAATAGGATCCATCTTGTAGATCTAAACAATGGAACGATATACCTTTTATGATATCCCATTATAAATGGTGAAAAGAAACCAAACAATGATAGAGGCAAAATAGTAGAGTAGGAAAAGAAACCGAAACTCAGTTTAGATCATTAACCTGCCTTCGAGATTATCCAATGATGATCGAACCTCTGGATGTTCATCGATGGCAGCAGCATGTCACGGCTAAGGCACAACTATGTGGTAGGTCTGCTAGGTGGTTATTGTTTCACCTAAAAAAGGAGGTTGGGTAATGTTGGTTGTTGTGGGTGCATCGTTATTGTGCCGCAAAAAGGAGGACCGGTGACACTGATATTACTATTATTGTTGCACCAAGAAGAGGTGGCACTTGAAGGCTGCTCGACAATGTCAACAGAGGAAGCATGGTTGAACAGTATCGAGAAGAGAGAGGTGGTTGGGTGGCACTAAGAGGAGAGGAAGAAGGGGGTCAGGGCTTTTGGTGCTTTAATACCATGTGAAAAGAAGAGAAGAATGTTTATTATTTTCTTAATGGGTACCCTAACCATCCTTATATAGGGAGAGACCAGGGTCAAGGTTACACCATACAGTTTCACTCATAAATAAAAGACAACTGTACCCCCTGACGGGTTACAATAAATCCCTCTCAAAAATATCCTTTCTGTTGCTTTGGTGTGCTAGCGAGATGTATAGTACATGATGCGATGGAGGAGAGGAGTATATATAACATTCGGGGTTCTATTCAAACCTGAATCTGATCCGATTTGGGTCTGATTAACCCAATAAATCTGTTGGTCAGTGCTAGACATCTTAAATTGATCAACTGATCGTGAATCAAAAAGTCGTTCGGGTGAAATCGATCAAAAATCAGTCGCATCGTAATGCATGCCCGAAAAAGCCGCGACGTAAAATCGAAAATCGTGAAATAAACTGATATCATCTAAAAATCTGATTCGACAAAATAGGACCAACGGAATCGACCGTTCGTCAATCAGAGAACGTTTGGTGTTTTTAAATCACAAAATTTAATAATAAACCGAAACTGTATCTCAAAAATTCCAGGGATTCAAACCCGATCAAAAGTATATCAACACTCAAATTGATCATCGTTTAGAGACGATCATATCGAAATATTATAAATCGAAATAGGAGACTCGGGATGCGAATACGGTCTCCTTTAAGTGTGTTAAATAAGTAAGATATTTTGAAAGAAAAAATAATATAAAAATAAAATTTAAATTATTCTAACAGATCGGTTTAAAATATATATAACAAAATAAATAAAAGATTTAACTTTTAATTTTTTCTACTACTAACAGAGTATGTGTCATAGTCTGATTTTTTAAATAAATTTATATATATATATATAATTATGACATCATCATGCTGATGTCATCAATAATGTCATGAGATAGGATGTAAAAAAATGAAGAGGGAAAAGCTTTGGAGGAAGGTTCCAGGAACCTCCCTTTTCCTATTTCCCTTTTCCGATATATATCTATTCCCCTTTAATTCCAGCCGAGACTTTCTCCCATCTCGTCTCTTTTCTTAAACTTCTCCCCAAATCGGTTGGAGTTGCTCCTTGCTCTTGGAACAATGGGGCTGCTACTCCAAATCAGCCCTTCTTGCGTGCTTGTTCTTCAAGTAGATCAGAGAAATATAAGGTACATCCCTTCTCTATACCTTCTTGCTGCCATGCATGGTATTTTATACAGTTCAGATTCATTTTTCCCACTTTGTTTTAGGATCATACTACAATTCATTATTATTGCTGAACATTCTATCAATATTCAAATCAATAGGTTGGAGTGATTGCTATTCAAACAATAGTTATTTCATTCATACTACAGATTTAGAATCCCAAATCAAATTTGTTTAATTTAAGTATACCTTGTTGAGATTCTCAGATATGTTTACGTAATCTTTTCCAAACTGCAATCATAGTTTATGGTTTGAGTACTGGTACATTAGTCTAATATTGATATAATAGTCTAATATCTTTTTTAAAGTTTGAGCCTTCGATTATAAGAATACAAATAATAATTTCTCAAAGTTTGGAAGATTAATTAGAAAAGGAAATTTATATTGTCATAGCTCAACCTAGATCCTTTTCATATTTCTAAACTGGTTTCCAAAATCAAATCTTATAAATCATGTTAATCATATTATGATATTATACATTCTATAATTCAACGTTGATTGCATCATCTTTTAACATTACAGAGGTTATACCAGTAAGAAAATTGTAGACATTAAGCTACGGGAGAAATTATGAATTTGTATATAAATGTTTTCAGATGCAATACATGTATTAATATGCAATTTTGCACTATAACAGGTTATAAAATTGATAAGATCTGATTTAGGTGTAATAACTTCAATGCCCTGTTGCAGTATCTATTTCACTGCATGGACCATTCACACATTTATTTTCCTCCCCGCGACCTAATGAAAAGCCCTAATTATCTTCTTCTTCAGCTTATCCTTGCCCATTTGATGTCTTTCGATATAATGAAGCATCATAATTGTATAGATATGCACTGTACAAGGTATTCGACATTTTCCACTTCCTTTACATTGACCATACTAAGATATCACGATAGTCCATGTATCAAGAATTATGAAATAGTGCCGCCTTCTTACACTAAATTAAGGATTCTCTGCTTAGATCTCAAGTTGAAATAAGTAAATCTTTAATTGATTTGGAAAGATTAAAGTTATTGGTTGATCTCTGTTCAAAATATAGATTGAAAGATCCAATGATCTTTTTGGAGCATTCTGAATAGAAATACTTAATCAATTGATTTTTAAATATAATTATCTGTTTAGTCATATCACTAAAGGAATGCTGTGACAAATACTTAGATCTCTAATTCATTTGTAGGAGATGTAGAAGAAGGTTTAAATAGTCAAGGAATGAAAATGATGAATACAATGATGACTTATAATTAAGAGTGCCGGACATGGTGTCCCTTACATCTGACTGTGCGAGGGCGTGTTGACCTTAACTGGGCGGAAGATAGGAAACTCAGTTAAGGTAGCGGTCGTCAAGTGTGCGGTTCTAGGATCCCAGTCTTTTACACGGTTTTTTAACACGAGCTCATAGTGTTTCACGCCTCGTTGGGATCCCGACTTTTGACCACTTCCACTGACCCTTTGTTTTAGGATATTCATGAGGGGGATCCTCGGTTTTAGTTTTTCGTACGAGCTCTTTTGCTCATACTAGTCGGGCTAGTTTCTAGAGTGACTTTTTGGGAGAGTCTCTTTCACCCGTCTTTGGAACGTAGTTTTGGAGTAGACATTTCCCTCTATTGGACCGCACTTCCAATTAGAGGGCGGGACGGAAGAGCCTCTTAGGAGGCTACCTCATCACTTGAGTTTAGTTACTTTTCCACCAACAGACATGGTGATGCTACATCTGAGCTAGTTACAGTTAAGGATTGGAGGAATTACAATCAAAGTTGATTGAGCTATAATGTATCTTGATTAAGAGTTGAAAACAACGATAAGTTGTGTTGGTTAGAATTAACTATAATTAAATTGGATTCGAAAATCCCTATAAGCTGGTGGATGTGTTGGGAACTTAGTTAGGATGCATTATAGAACACCGCATGCCTGCGGAGGCACCACATCCCTAAGGCATTATCCATGCCTTAGAATCATAGTGTGAGATTGTACAAAGACCAAGACCACAAACTATCCACTAAACTTGAAAAGATAGATAGAAATAAAAACATGATTAATATATTATCCTTTTCATCATCGATAAACTAAGAATAAAATAAAGTATCACCTCACTAACTCCCTATTAAGATATAGAAACCGGTCTCAGTGATAAGTAAACGTCATATACATACCGGTCTCAATTACTATAGGAAAATGTTATAAATTAAAAATATTGGGATAGTAAGGGGTAAACACATGCATTATAATTAAAAAAAACTTTTTTTCTACGTAGGTAGTGGTAGCTTTTATATATAAATGCATGTCTGCTTACTTTCTTTTGAACATATTAAATGCATGCTTATTTTAGTAAGTTTTTGAGAAGTACCAGCACTCGCCGACGCCTCTTCTCCCTTGCATGTTTTGGCATGCAAGGAGCCTGCAACACAGTAGCAGGTTGATGGTTCCTGGTGATCGAGTATATTGACAGATGATACATTCCCTTTTGTTGTAGTTTTGTTCAGTTCATCATGTATATGCTTTTTTTCTCTTCTCTATATATTTGGGATAGAAGTATACAATGTCACATCCTTTGTACATGTATAAAATTAAGGAAATTAATGCAATGTTGGTGGCACATGTCATGTCTTTATTGAATTAGTGGTTGTGAATGTGGATTTGAATGTCATATGCAATAGCAACACGAAAAATTCTCTCATATTTTCATACTTAATGCGATGTTTAGGGAATATTGTATTGCGAATGCACCGTAAACGGGTGCCCTGATCCGAGGGCGTCACAGTATATCAATAGTTCTAGACTTTTTTTGCGATGTTTCTGATCAAAGGACTGATATACAAAAAAAATATTCGTCCATTGTGGACAAATAATGGATTATGTCGATTAGTGTGATGCGACTCCCTCAAGCCACAACTTGATGTAATTTTGAAGTATCTGGGATTGTCTCTCACTTACAAGCAATTACAACGGACAAAATGGGTCCCTTTTGTCATGAATCTATAAAAAAGAAAGGCTAGCTAGAAAGCCCCATGTGTACCCCCTTCCCCCATGCGAACTTTGAAAGGATGCTACAAACTCCATGCCACAAATTGGAAGATGATTTGGCATAATCTACAATGACACTTAAGCATGAACCCCATGTGCATCATCTTCTAATTGCCCCACGTAGACGACTTGATCCAATTAGAAGATGATTTGGCATCTTATACAACGTCTATGAGTCCCATCACATATAATGAGGAGAAGTTCTGGATGGATACTTAATCTATGGAGGGTGCCCTTTGCGAGCGGTTTCCACATCTCTTTGCCTTCGCGAAATCATGGCATAACTTCGGTTGAGGACTGATAGAAAACACCTAAGCAACCCCCCCCCCCCATCTTTCTCAAATTGGTAACAGAGAAGATTTAGTGGGTCATCTCTTACACAATATATATGGTATCAATGGTGTTTTTGTGTGCAACCTATTTCATCTCCCTTGTCACTTTGGTAATGTATTCCTAAGCTCTTACCTGAGATGGGCATTTTCTAAGGCTAGTTGTGGGCAGCATAGAATATTTTCGTTTCTAGCTTAATGATTGGGTTGGGATTGGAACTCTTTGTGACAAGTATATTAGATTATATTATTGAGACATTTATTATCTATAGTATTGCTTTTATTATTTTCTATTTATTTTGTCTTCGTCTTGTAATTTTTTTCAATATGGGCCTCATTAATGCAATTAATTTTCCCCTCTGCATTTTATCGAAGCAACAGTCGTAGACCTAAGTTCCTTTATCCCACCAAAACCCTAACCCTACCCGCGCCCCCTCTCCTCCCCGACCGTCTCCAACCCCTTCCGCCCATGGTTGCCCAGACCACCCCCGTCCCACTATCGGGCCCTTCCAGTCTTCCGGGCCACTGCCCAGCTGCTTCACAGCCCCCCTCCCCGACCTCTTGGGCCGATGCCGACCTCCCCGTGCACCTTTGCGGCTCGATCTGCAATCTGAATCAGACTGCTTTTATTCAAAAAATGTAATTTCAGATATTTAAATAGTGTTTTCCGGCCCTAGCAAGTAGCGAAGATTGATGAGAATGGTTGTATGAGTCTACGCATACAACCAATCATTAGTACGATCATGTAGACTCATTCATATCGGTCTACTCCTCAGTTGAGTTCCATTGTTCGGGCATTTTTCCATCATGTCAGATAACAAGGGTGATATTTTCCATCCAGAGCCTTCAAGGGCCCGCCTCCCACCGCTAATATAGATGGGACCAACTATGAGTTTTAGTCCCTGGGGTGCAACAACAAGGAGCGCATACTGACAGATCCAGAGCCAACGGATAAGACTGGGGCTAATGCTTCTTGGAAGCAAGATGGCGTGTATACATGGGTTTGGCTTTGTGGGACCCTCTCCATGGAGATAGCCAAAGATATTCTGAATCAACCCACCGCTAAGGCTATGTGGGACACTATGGCATCCACCTATTCTCAAGCGAAGAATGAGGCCAAGATTCTTCAGCTAGAGTTTCATATCTACAATGTCAAGCAGAATGGTCGTCCTCTGCACGTGTAATACTCTTCACTCTGTGGCATGCTTGAGAAGCTTCATACTACATTACTACTGCTACATCAATTGAGCACCGGGAAATGTATAGAAACTCCACGATAGTTGGAGTCTTCATGGATGGATTTGATACAGAGTCCCATAAAGGAGGCCTATGGCCATCTCAGACATATTATCATGCCTTCTACAGTCACTTCTCCGCACTCTTCAGCGATGGCTGCTTCTAGTGGCTGAGGAGGGATGATCCAATTCAAAGGACGCACCCATCATGGCAGAGGCAGCGGACGCCAGCGTGACCCTTGCACTTACTATCGTCGGCCTGGACATGCAGAGGATACATGCTACCGGAAGCATGGATATCATGTTTCTGGCCGTGTAGCTGAACAAGTTGTGCCTTCAGAGACTACATCTTCCTAGTCAGATCCTCTCCAAGATGATATTGTCTCTCGTATTCGAGAGATCATGCTCCTACTAGTGGCACCACCGCTACACATATTGCAGCCGTGGCCAGAGCCCCTTCAAGATCCTCAAGTATCGCCTATGCATTTACTAGTAAATCTGGTGCTGACATGACAGAGTGTACTATCTAAGTGTGATTTTTGATTGCATAAACTCGCATTCTTTGATCATGTGGTATCTAGGGATGACATTGAGGAGTATCCAACCAAGGTAGAAGTTATGATGAATTGGACTCCATCCACTAATATTTCTGAGATACGTAGCATCCTTGGCTTGGCTGGATACCGTCGGATTCATTCAGAGTTTTTCAAGGATCTCCCTACAATTAACAAAGCTCTCCCGAAAGGATACAAAGTTTGAATGGTTCAAGGAGTGTGAATGGAGTTTTCAAGAATTGAAGCAGAAATTGACTACGACTCCAATCTTGCCTTTATAATTTTGCAGGGAAGGACTCGTGGTGTATACAGATGCATAAGGCACAAGACTTGGGTGTGTCCTTATGCGGAATGAGATAGTCATTGCTTATGCCCCACGACAACTAAAACCGTAAGAGATAAACTACCATGCTCATGATTTGAAGTTAGTAGAGATAGTATTTGCTCTTAAAAGTTGGTTTCATTACATTTATGATGAACAGTTTGAGGTCCTCAGTGATCATAAGAGCCTCAAAAACAATTTCTCTCAGAAGGAGCTTAATTTGAGGTAGCGCCGCTGATGAATCTCGTATTCATCATCCTAAAAGTCACTTATTAAAACCCCTGTCCTAAATAAATCAATAAAATCACCTTTGAAACTCTATTTTTATCATGTACCATATTGTGTATAATTAGCCTTTAATTATTTTTCTGTAAATATTCTATCACTCAAAAACCCCTAAAAATTAGGTAGATAAGTTGTCTATAATTCACAGACCCTTAAAAAGATAAGAAAATGCAAAAAAATCTCAAAACCACAAAATCTGTATTTTTATCCCCTTAAAAATACCCCCAAAAATAGCTTTTGTATAAATGACCTCTTTTGGCTTTCTGCCCAACATGAAAGTTGTAGATCTCGTCGAGACGAGCAACTTTCATGTTTTGACTTTTTCCAAATTTGGCCTCTAACTATTTCTTTTCTAATTTTCTTTGTATTTATTTCGTGAATTAATCTGATTGGGCCACGTGGCGCTCTCTGAAGCCGCCACGTGGCCCGCTTCATCTCACGCCATCTGGCACACTTCCTGGGCCGTTGGATCAGCTCCGCATCGCCTCCATCTCCGCCGTTCATCCTCGCCTCATCTCCAACCGTCAGATCTCTCCTGAGATCTGATCTCATCCACACTTTCCCGCCCAAACCTCAGCCGTTCGATCACGCGCCCATCCAACACCCCTCAGCCCTCCACGTCGCCCCTCTTTCTCAACCCTCCGATCTAGCACTCATCCTACGCTTCCTGTTCAGCCACATCACCCAATCACCGCTCACCGTTAGATCGCCCCTCATCCTTCAATCCCAACCGACCGCCTTCGCCTAACTCCTAGCCACACGATCAGATCCTAAGGATCTGATCGTGGCCTTCCGCTCACAACCCCATCCCAACCGTTGGATCATCAGATCCAACGGTCCTCCACCATCGTCTACCTCACGTAACCCCCCCCCCATTCCCAGACGTTACGCCTCTCCGCCTTGCCGCCCCCTTCCATTTCTAGCTACCGTCTCCGGCCATCCCTCCTTCTTGTAACGACGCCCCCACGTTGCCCTGTCCCCCGCCTTCCTCGCGCGACGTCCATCAAGCCTCGCCATTATTCCCATCGCCATAAAACCCCCCTCGAAAACGTTCCTCCATCACCGTAACCTCCGACCTCCTCCACCTATAAAACCCCCTCCCCCGCCACCGGAGCCACTCGTCCACCATTCTTGGCTCTTATCCTAGCCTCCTCCGCCCCTCCGGTGACAGCGGAGGGGCGGAACGTTGAAGCGACAATGGGTATTTGCTGGTGTCGACCCTCGGCGCTCCGCCGCTGAGTAACGGTGGCTCCGGCCACCTCCGAGCTCCCTGCCAAGGTCGTGCAGGCTGGGCGACGACCCTGAGCTCCGATGAGCTCATCCCCAGGTCATTCCCTTCCGCCAACACCTCGCTCCGGCGAGGTAAGTTTCCTTTAATTTTCCCTTAATTTTCACGACTTTGCAGCTCCACTCTGCTGTCACCTGACCATCTCACAACCTTCGCCACACCACCCGCATCTCCGCCCGCTACTCCGCTCACCCTCCTCGTTCTCCGTAACCTCGTTCACATCCGCCCCACCTTATCTGAAGCTTGCCGGAGAAGAGACCTCTGGGCCTCCATTCCAGTCGCCCCAAGGCCCCCAGCCCACTCACCGTTCACTCCCACGCACTTCACCAACACACGCTTCGGCTATCTAACTTGCAGGAACTTCAATGATCGGACTCGGCCACCCCTCACCGGTCTCGAGTCCCCACTCCGATAGCCAAGCCTCGCCGAGCTGTTCCAGACCTCCACAGAGCTCCGCAATGGCTCCAACATCTCCGCTTGGCCTCCAACAGTCTTCCCCGACCTTCAGAGCACCTTGCGAGGCAAGGCGGAGCTATCAGCAGCCCACCGGATCCCCGCCTCCTCCCGTAGGCCACGGCGGAGGAAGACGAAGCAGATACCGTCTGATCGATTCGATCGGACGGCCTAGATGACGCCACGCAGACGACCCGAGCCTCCTTCCCGAACCATAGGCTCGGGTCCCCCGAGCCTAATGCCGGACATCCAGACAGAGCCACGTGGCCCGAGCCACAAGCCTTCTCCCGAGCCTAGCCCTCACGTGCCTTGCACGTGAGGTGCTGGGTAAATTGCAGTGAAGACCCCGGAAGTTTATATATTTGCATTTTGGTCCCCAGGCACGTGCCTCACGTGCGTGCCTTGGTAAATTTCAGGGAGGCCCTCCAGGTTTTGAAGATTTGCAAAAAGGCCCTTGCGCGCAAATGGAGAATTTACAAAATAGCCCAGGCGGTTTTTGGTATTTGCATTTAGGTCCCTCCAGGGACCTAAATGCAATATTTATCCCTTTATTTTATTGCATTTTTATTACCATTATGCCCTTTTTTTTTAATTCCTCGGAGAGACAATGATTGGCCCAGGCTCAAATAAAAGTATACACTTTCAGCCAGTATAGGTGTAAGTACGGGCCGAGGCCCGTGTTACTTGAGGACGGGGCCGTATGCAATGTCCTCTAAATCATCCACTCTGCTAAGGGAGACCGAGGTTCCCTCATTGAAAATGCCTACTAAACCTAGTGGTCAGAGTCAACCTCCAAGAAAGATTTTTTTTAATTTTTCAAAAGGAATATTTACAAAAATAATCCCTCAATTTTTAATTTTTTTACAGGCTTTTACTCAGTTCACTAGTTTACCAAAACCCAGCCCGAAAAATAAAATTTTAAAAAGTTTTAAAACGCGAGCTAAGGCTAAAGTAAAATACAATAATATACGGTATACCCCCCTATACTTAAAATTTGTTATCTCCTCATAGCACAAGTGCCATGAAGCCAAGGCTCGGTTCAAGTACAGGGAGATATAGCGGAACTGAGGAGGAGAGTCCCCCTATACTTAGGCCAAAATTGGCCTAAGTACAAGAAGACGGGACGAGGGAAGCAAGAGCAGGCAGGTCCCCCCTATACTTAGGCTACAAATAGCCTAAGTAAGGTCTGCGTTGGGGGGGGGGGGGTTCTATGATACAAGGGAGAGGAGGTTCGTGAAAAATAGATATACACAGAGAGAGATAGAGAGAGAGAGAGAGTGAATTATACAGGGGGAGGGTGAGTATGTGCATGTGCAGTGTAGGTGTGTGTGTGTGAGAGGGAGGGGATTTTTTTTGTACAATATGCAAGACTGAAAATAAATATGCAGATGCAAGATTTTTTTTTACAAAATGCAATGCAATTTTTGACTGCTGAGATCTCCTAATCCTTCACAGGTTCTTTCGCGGCCTCTTCAGCGGAAGTATTTGACTTCACGCCTCCATGAGGATCAAGCGTCCTCGATCACCATGGGCCCTGCCACAAAAGATAAACGTTAGAAAACCTGGAGACAATAAATCAGCAATTAATATGCCAAGAAATGATGCATGAAATGAAGATCTGAAAATTTTTGAAATTAATAAAAAATCAAATCCAAAAATTAAGCAAAGCCGTATCCCTGGCAACGGCGCCATTTGATGAGCGTAAAATTCGCCTCAATAATAATGATGAATAATGCTGTAGTACAGGAGGCGAATTTTGTTCAGCAAAAACCACAGACCTTGAATGCTGTGGAGTATTTTTACATGGTAAGTGTACCAAGGTCGAACACAGGGACACAACTGCCTAATTATAGTTATTGAATATTGATTCATGAAGTTCAATATGAATTAATTCCAATTTCAGGTTCATATGCAATGTACAAGGCAATGCAAAGTGATGCTATGATGCATGCATTTTTATTGGTTTTTATGCAAATTAAAATGATGCATGGGCAAATAATGCAAAGGAACATGCATGATGAATCAAATGCTACAATTATACCCTAAAATGAGAGCAACATGATATAGAATGAAATTAGGGCCCATTTGAACACATCATTAAAAATCGGTCATCAAATCAAGCAAGACAAATAGAGCATGGTCCCATTTTTAACATAAAAAATCACTTAATTCAAAACATTGTCAAATGAGACAAATAGGTATGCTAGATTGTAGAGGACAAAACAAGGATCAATACGACACTAAAATCATGCAATTTGGACCTACGATGCTCAAGTTATGCTAAAAACAGTGCAAGGGCATAATGGTAATAAAAATGCAATAAAATAAAGGGATAAATATTGCATTTAGGTCCCTGGAGGGACCTAAATGCAAATATCAAAAACCGCCTGGGCCATTTTGTAAATTCTCCATTTGCGCGCAAGGGCCTTTTTGCAAATCTTTAAAACCTGGAGGGCCTCCCTGAAATTTACCCAGGCATGCACGTGAGGCACGTGCCTGGGGACCAAAATGCAAATATATAAACTTCCGGAGTCTTCACTACAATTTACCCAGCACCTCACGTGCAAGGCACGTGAGGGCTAGGCTCGGGAGAAGGCTTGTGGCTCGGGCCACGTGGCTCTGTCTGGACGTCCGGCATTAGGCTCGGGGGACCCGAGTCTATGGTTCGGGAAGGAGGCTCGGGTCGTCTGCGTGGCGTCATCTAGGCCGTCCGATCGAATCGATCGGACGGTATCTGCTTTGTCTTCCTCCGCCGTGGCCTACCGGAGGAGGCGGGGATCCAGTGGGCTGCTGATAGCTCCGCCTCGCCACGCAAGGTGCTCTGAAGGTCGGGGAAGACTTTTGGAGGCCAAGCGGAGATGTTGGAGCCATTGCGGAGCTCTGTGGAGGTCTGGAACAGCTCGGCGAGGCTTGGCTATCGGAGTGGGGACTCGAGACCGGCGAGGGGTGGCCGAGTCCGATCATTGAAGTTCCTACAAGTTAGATAGCTGAAGCGTGTGTTGGTGAAGTGCGTGGGAGTGAACGGTGAGTGGGCTGGGGGCCTTGGGGCGACTGGAATGGAGGCCCAGAGGTCTCTTCTCCGGCGAGCTTCAGAGAAGGTGGGGCGGATGTGAACGAGGTTACGGAGAACGAGGAGGGTGAGCGGAGTAGCGGGCGGAGGTGTTGGAGGAAGGGAATGACCTGGGGATGAGCTCATCGGAGCTCAGGGTCGTCGCCCAGCCTGCACGGCCTTGGCAGGGAGCTCGGAGGTGGCCGGAGCCACCGTTACTCGGCGGCGGAGCGCCGAGGGTCGACACCAGCAAATACCCGTTGTCGCTTCAACGTTCCGCCCCTCCGCTGTCACCGGAGGGGTGGAGGAGGCTAGGATAAGAGCCAAGAATGGTGTACGAGTGGCTCCGGTGGCGGGGGAGGGGGTTTTATAGGTGGAGGAGGTCGGAGGTTACGGTGATGGAGGAACGTTTTCGAGGGGGGTTTTATGGCGATGGGAATAATGGCGAGGCTTGATGGACGTCGCGCGAGGAAGGCGGGGGACAGGGCAACGTGGGGGCGTCGTTACGAGAATGAGGGATGGCCGGAGATGGTAGCTAGAAATGGAAGGGGGCGGCAAGGCAGAGAGGCGTAAAGTCTGGGAGGGGGGGGGGTTACGTGAGGTAGACGAAGGTGGAGGACCGTTGGATCTGATGATCCAACGGTTGGGATGGGGTTGTGAGCGGAAGGCCACGATCAGATCCTTAGGATCTGATCGTGTGGCTAGGAGTTTGGCGAAGGCGATCGGTTGGGATTGAAGGATGAGGGGCGATCTAACGGTGAGGGGTGATTGGGTGACGTGGCTGAACAGGAAGCGTAGGATGAGTGCTAGATCGGAGGGTTGAGAAAGAGGGGCGACGTGGAGGGCTGAGGGGTGTTGGATGGGCGCGTGATCGAACGGCTGAGGTTTGGGCGGGAATGTGTGGATGAGATCAGATCTCAGGAGAGATCTGACGGTTGGATATGAGGCGAGGATGAACGACAGAGATGGAGGCAATGCAGAGCTGATCCAACGGCCCAGGAAGCGTGCCAGATGGCGTGAGATGAAGCGGGCCACGTGGCGGCTTCAGAGAGCGCCACGTGGCCCAATCAGATTAATTCACGAAATAAATACAAAGAAAATTAGAAAAGAAATAGTTAGAGGCCGAATTTAGAAAAAGTCAAAACATGAAAGTTGCTCGTCTCGACGAGATCTACAGCTTTCATGTTGGGTAAAAAGCCAAAAAAGGTCATTTATACAAAAGCTCTTTTTGGGGGTATTTTTAAGGGGATAAAAATACTGATTTTGTGGTTTTGAGATTTTTTTTATTTTTTTATCTTTTTAAGGGTTAGTGAATTATAGACAACTTATCTACCTAATTTTTAGAAGTTTTTGAGTGATAGAATAATTACAGAAAAATAATTAAAGGCTAATTATACACAATATGGTACATGATAAAAATAGAGTTTTAAAGGTGATTTTACTGATTTATTTAGGACAGGGGTTTTAATAAGTGACTTTTAGCATGATGAATACGAGATTCATCATACCCCTATACTTAAACTATGCTCGTCCTCGAGCATCTAAAGAATGAAGGAGTCGGATTAATTCCTGACAGTGTGCGTGAAAATTTACAAGGCTTGATATTTCAAAGACCCTTGACCTAAGTGATCCTAAAATTCTGGGATTATCCAAGCCTTAGTCAGAAGGAATCCAACTTCTCTGATTATCAGACTCTCTTTTTGTACATATAATATAAGGATATGACAATTAGTGTACTGCATTTCATGAGAGCCGAGTCGATGCATCACCCAAGGTTCCAGTCCCAAAGATCTTCCTCTAGACCTAATCCTCAATACTGGGGAATAAGTATGTTCTTGCTTCAGTCCACCGTCTCATTAGTTTGTCAGACTTTGAAATGTTGATGGACGGCCAGATGATGGAGGGACATGGGATTGTGTCTATTTTTCTCACCCTCACATTGGAACAAGGGGCCTCTCGAGTGCCTTTTACTCAACACATGTAAATTATTAATTTGTTGATCAATGTGTCCATCAAGAGAGTTGGAGTCGTATGCACTTGTTTTTCTGGGAATACACCGGGGTGTGTCTTTTCTGAGTATCTAAGATACCTTCGACACCCAGACTTGTATCGCTTACGATGCAGGGCCCTTTTTGTGGTGTCAGCCCGACTCCTTGGTCCTAATTAGCGCTTGGTCCAAGTGGACACTTGAAAATGTTTGGGAGCGCTTGCCATTGGTGGAAGCTCATTTGGAATTTGACTTTGGATTTAGAGCTTTTCTTTGACATTTCATTTCTTTTGTTGGCTAGCTCCACTGCTTTTACCAAGAGATTGGCGCACACTGATCAACAAGTTTCTTTAAGTTTCATCACACCCTGGAACTTTTAGGTAAATATCAAGAGATAGCATATGAATCTTATTCACATACTGGCTAGGGTTTTTGCTGACACTCAGGTTTTCTGAAGCCTTCATTAACTTTATCCCATCCTCGAATATCATAAGATCGGGTCTAAATTTAAATCTCTGATCCTAGTTCCTCAAGTGATATCTCATCTCAGCTCATCAATCATGCAGTTGTGGAAGTGACTGTGTTGATCATATTTTCTTAAAAGTAGAGATAAAGAGTGCAATATAGCACTCAAATCTTTCAAACTAGAGGAGTGTGGATATTTAAGTCAGGAAAACCCTAATGACTAAGGCATGTTAACTCAGACTCTCAAGATCCCAGAGATCCAGTGTCCTCAAAATCCTCAAGCCTTGCGTGAGTGTGAATGTGTCAGGAATACACCAACTCCTTGGGTTAGTGAGTTTTTGTGTGATTTTTATCTTTTGCAAATTTTTATGGGTTTTAATTTTATACTATTATTTTTTTCGCCGCCGGATAGAGTTCCTAAAATATTATGACTTTTCCATCAATTATGATCATGAAAAAACAAACATCGTTGCTGATGTATTAAGTAGATTGTGGAAAGGTAAACTAGCTAGCATAAAACTTCAGTGGAAGATGATGAGGGATTTCGAAGACTGGAAGCCTTTCTCGAGCGATGCAAGAAAGATGTCATTTGCAAGCCTCAGAATCCAACCTGACATAATCGGGAAGATCATGGCATCACCAAAAACATATGATGACCTTCCTAAAATGATAAATGCGTATAAGAAAGAAGGTTTTAATTCACAATCAGAATCGATGGAGTTATAAGGTATCGTAGCAGATTATGGGTTCCCAGTGACATTGAGATGAGGTAGGAGATTCTAGATGAAGCTCATAGATCGATGTATACTATCCATTCAGATACAATGAAAATGTACAAGGATCAGCAACGAAATTTCTGGCGGCGGAAGATGAAGAATGACATCGCGGATCTTGTTTCTAAATGCATGGTATGTCAGCAGATCAAGACAGAACATCAAAGACCAACATGCCATGTTCAACTCTTAGAGATACCTGAATGGAAGTGGGAGCACATAACGATGGACCTCATTGCAGGTCTACCCAAGACTAGGAAACGTTGTTATGACACCATAAGGGAGATTGTTCATCGATTGACCAAATCAACGCATTTCTTACCCATACGCCTGGA
Source organism: Ottelia alismoides (assembly GCA_037367405.1). Lineage (NCBI taxonomy): Eukaryota > Viridiplantae > Streptophyta > Magnoliopsida > Alismatales > Hydrocharitaceae > Ottelia > Ottelia alismoides. Next base: position 57,945 of record JAZKJV010004455.1, on the reverse strand, counting down.
TCAATTGACATATAGTATAGCTAAATTGTACATGAATGAAATAGACAGATTACATGGTGTTCCAACATTAATTGTGTCAGACTGGGACACTAGATTCACATCTCATTTGTGGAAAAGTTTTCAGGATGCCATGGGAGCTCAATTGAAGTTCAACACTTCATTTCATCTTACTGATTGATGGTGAATCGGAAAGAACCATCTAGATATTGGAAGATATGTTGAGAGCGTGTGTTGTATATTTTGTAGGTAGTTGGGATAGACATCTTTCATTAGGGAGTTCGCTTACAATAACAACTATCATCACTATCATCTGTGCAACAAGATGTCCCATATGAAGCATTATATGGGAGACCTTGTAGATCACCTTCATATTAAAGTGATGTTGGCAAAAAGTACATTTTGGGACCAGAGCTAGTCCAGACCAGCAAAAAAGGTATTGAGGCAATCAAGAAAAGACTGTTAGCAGCTCAAAGTAGGCATGAATCATTTGCCGATTGTCACAGGAGGGAGTTAAGTTTCGCAATTGGAGAGCACATGTTTCTAAATATCTCCTTAACCAAAGGTCTATTGCAATTCAACAGGCAAGGAAACTTACTCCTAGATGATGGTCGCGAAAATCACCTCTTTAATAGTCGAGGATTGTAGTATAGGAGAAAATCTTCGATTCAGCAAAAACCACAGTCATTGAATGTTGTGGAGTATTTTTAACTTGGAAAGTCTACCAAGATTGAACACAGAGAACAATGAATTTTAGTTGCTTGGTGTTAAATTAAATTGAATAATTAATTGCTAAGATAATCTCTGTGTTGATAATGAAATGTAATGCTATGGTGAAAGATGCAGTGCGAAGAAAATAAAACAGAGAGAATGAATTCGGCACAGGACATGTGATTAAGATTTTTAATCCAAATAATGTTAATCAATATCCTCAAGTGTGATCACAGATCAAAATATAGTGACTTAAGAGATATATTCAATCGAAATTCAAGCTGCAAACGAGAACGCAAAATAATCCTATAAATAATCCTGCAACTATTTAGATAAAAAATAATCCCCGAACAATGATGGTATTCACAAAAATTCTCTTAAATTGTAGTCCTCAGATAAATAAAATTTGATCATATAAACTATCGAGGTTGAAATCAGTTCTGTTCGAATTGAGCCCCTACAAAGATTAGATTGCTAAATAATATGATCAACAATTCCTTTTCCTTAAATAAACCCATGCACATGATATTTCCTCAATTTAATACATTCCAATCATTGTAAGAAGATTAAACAATTTTTCAGAACCCTTTATCGCATCCTTGCAAAATTGATCAATAATCTTCTCAATCAAGTAATGCACAAAATGTCATAAAATCGGCCTACATGTATCAAGAGGTTCAAATAATAATAATCATCAATAATCAACCTCATATTTGTTCACAAGATATATAATATGAAAGAGCACAAAATAATCTTCAAAATGACATATTTTATGCGATAATCGGAGTCCGAATGAAAAATATATGATGAAATGAAATTACGGGGACTAAAATGTAAATAAAAATAATAAATTTTCCTTCGAATGGGTCCCTGGAGGACATCTATAAGCAGTGAAACTCTGAGGGATTTTGGTGCAATTTGCCCACCGTAACACGTGCACGGCAAGTGATCTTTGGAAGACATGGACTTTATCGTGATTTCTGGACTCTTGCAGGGGTCAAATGCAATTCTCCCCCTGCCTCACGTGCTTCGTACGTACCTCCTTGCAGACGGGGGCATGTCCATGAATAACAAAAACCGAGAGGGATGGTATGCAATTTTGCCTCAGCGTGTGTGCTCCTCACGTGTGCGATCGAGGTTCGAGACTGAAGGAGAGGCTTGGCATCCGAGCCTAGGTGGCAGCTGGGGTTCATTTCGGTGACCCGAGCCTTGAGGTTGGGGCCTAGTATCGAGGCTGCTATGTGGCGCGAATAGAGCCGTTGGATCAAGGGTTAATGCCCTGATCCAATTGTAGCGATCGGGTGGCGGGCGAACGGGGGCTCCATCGAGTGGAGACTGTAGCTGTGGCGGAGGCGAAGACATGAGGCAGTGGGGAGCGTCATGGGCTTGAGGCGGAGGGCGCGTAGGCAGAGGCGAAGGTGGGGGTCGTAGTGCACGATCGAGGAGCGTGAGGCTGTGGCATGACTGCGCCGGAGGTGGAGCATGCGGTCGGAGGGCGAAGGTCTTCTGACGTTAATGGGGTGGTGGAGTTCATATGGAAGGCAGGAAGGACGAGGAACAGGTTGTGTGGGAAATTTCCTGGGGATGCTGGAGTGGCGATGGACTGCTTCTGGTTGTCGCTCGAGCTCCTCGGCGAAGGGGTGAGCTTAGCCCCTGAATGGAGTTAGCAGCCGTAAGGTCGGGGGACGCCCTTGGATCAAGCCGACGGGCTCGAAGGTGGCACGGAGGGGTTGTTGTTGCCAGCCCTTTCATGGAGCTCGGTATGATGGCAGATGGGGATGTGGGAGTGGTCGTCGAAGAGTATTTAAAGGAGCACTGGTGGTGGCGTTAGGCACTCGCGACCCTTACACGCAGAGGAAGGTGGAGTGATGGCAGCGTTACGCGAGGAGGAGCGACGATGGAACGACGACCATTTACAGTGGGAGGGTGGGATCACGTGTCGCGAACGTGCGCGTGGTGGATAATATGGCAAGTGTGTGGCACGCGCGGTGAAGAGGTGAATGGAAAGTTGCGTGCTAGGCACGTGACCTGGTGAGAGAGCGGGGGTGCCACGTGGCATGCCCAGGGATGCCACTTGTCACCCCCAAAAAATTCAAAATTAAAAAGGTAAAAAATGGAAAAGAAATAGAAGGGGCCTCGGATTGAAAATTTTCCTTCACGAAAGTTGTTCGTGGTCTCCATGTGCATATAAACCCGACTTTTTGGGGTTTTGTAATTTTTTGGTGGTTTTAGTAGAGGATAAAAATTATAGAAAAAATATGATAAATACGAGAAATTTGTTTCACACTAATCTAATTTTTTTTATTTTTAGTAAATAAGAAAATAAGGAAATAAAATAAGAGTACATAAAATGACAATTTTGTGCGGCACACAGAGGACACTCGAATACAGTCAGTTTCTTTGATTTCAGTCTTGTTCTAGATTTAGATTTTAATATCATTTGATAAAACATTCATTAAAGAATACAAATGAAAAAGAAATAAAATTAAAAGGGTTAATTATGTACGTAAAAACTCAGCTAAAAATAACAAAAAGATAAAATACGCAAAAGATGCCCAAAACCCAACTTTCATATATGAGCTTCGAATTTTATGAAATTGGTCTTGTTTTGAAGGTATTTGAAAATTGAATTACTTTAAAGGTGAGTAGACAAAAATCAGACACTATGAGGAGGACATGCATGTTTTAGTCCGTGAGATGTGAAATTAGGACTTGGGTTTATTTGCCACTTGTTTGAGCTGGTAATTTTTTGTATTTTTCTTTTGTTCTTGTTAGTAATATCCACACAATGGAAATGAATTCAGATCAATCGGAATTAGGATGAATTAATTAAAAATATGGGAATTTAGCAACTTTTTAGGCCAATTTACACATCATGCAATTATGCATGATGAAATGTGAATATTATTTACATATGTATGATTGCTAATGGTGCCCTATTAATTATTAAATGCACATGAATTTTGGGGAATAGAGCTTGATTGATCAATTTTAGGATGATGAATACGAGATTCATCATACCTCTGTACTTAAACCATGCTTGTCCCCGAGCATCAATGAATGAATGACTTAGTTGGATAAATCCATGACTGTGCATGAGAGTTTTCATGGCTCAATTCATCGAAAACCCTTGATTTGAGTGATGCTAAATTTCTAGGCTCAACCAAGCTCTAGTCAGAAGGAATCCAACTTCTCTAATTATCAGACTCTCTGTTTATACATAAAATATAAGGATATGAAAATTAATGTACTGCAATCACGAGAGTCGAGTCGAGACATCACCCAAAATTCTAGTCCAGGAGACTATCCTCTAGACCTAATCCTCAACACGAGGGAATAAGTCTATTATTGCTTCAGTCAGGAGTCTCATCAGTTTGTCACGCTTGAAAGTGTAGATGGGCGTCCAGATGATAGAGGGTATAGGATTGTGTAAATTTTTCTCTCCCTCACATCGAAACAAGGGGCCTCTCGAGTGCCTTATTACTCAACACATGTATATTTTTGTTGTTGATCAATGTGTCCGTTAAGAGAATTTGGAGTCGTCTGCACTTGTTTTTATGGGAGTATACCGAGGTGTGTCTCTTTTGAGTATCTAAGAAACCTTCGACACCCAGACTTGTATCACTATACGATGCAGAGCTCTTTTATGGTGCTAACCCGACTACTTGGTCCTAATTGTGTTTGGTCCAAGTGGACACTTTGAAAATGTTTGGGAGCGCTCGCCTTGGTGGAAACTCGTTTGAAATTGACTTTGAAGGATAGATCTTTTCTTTGAATATTTCTTTCTTTCCTTTTCTGTTCTTTTTGGCTAGCTCCACTGCTTTTATCAAAGTTGGGGCACACTGATCAACAATTAATTATGTTTCATCACACCCTAGAACATAGGTAAATATCAAAGAGATAACATGTGCACTTGTTCACATACTGGCTAGGGTTTTGCTGACACTTAGGTTTCTTGAAGCCTTCGATAACTTTATCCCATCCTCAAGCATCATTATATCGAGTTTAGACTCAAAATTTCCAGTCCTAGTTCCTCAAGTGATGACTCAACTCATCTCTTCAATCATGCAATTGTGAATGTGATGTGCTGATCATATTTTTTAGAGGGTAAATATGAAGGGTTCAATATAACACTCAAATCTTTCAAACTGGGGAAGTGTGGATTATTAATTTTCAAAAACCCTAATGACTAAAGCTAGTTAACTCAGGCTTTCAAGATCTCAGAAATCCAATGTCTTAAAATCCTCAATCCTTGACTGGTAGTGAATGTGTCAGGAATATTCCAACCAAGGAATGCATGGATATATGAGATGCTTAATGAAATGCAAGACCATAAGTGTTTTTTTTTTAGTTTTTTTTTGTATGCAAAAAGTTTTTTTGTTTGTTTTTTGTTTTTTTGAAAATTAGGTATTATTTACATAAAGAATTTAGTACAATATACATAACAAACAGTACTTGTACACATCCCCGATGTTAGATGAAAACATTTAAAGTACAAGCTATGGATAAAGTAAGTAGAATATATACAACACAACCCCTTATACTTAGCTTGTGCTATGTCCTCATGGTACAAAGTGAAATGTAGACATAGCTCGCACTAAGTATAGATGAGGCAAGAATAAGAGAAGTTGACATGGCCCCCTATACTTTGAATTTTGAAGAACTAAGCGTAGCAGAAAAGCATGAAATGATGCAGTCGAGGGTGAGAAGAAAAGAATAGAAGTGATGTATACACAATGATACCGGGCCCCTATACTTAGGCTCAAGTCAGCCAAAGTATGATTGGATAAATATAAATGGGGAACCGAGTAGATTTACCAATATACAAGGTCAAGGAGGTCTGCGACAAATCTTCTTGTGGGAGTGGGGTGGGAGACAATATGGAGATGTGGAGGGGGTGAAGAGCGGGAGGATGAAGAGGACCAACCATTATCATATTCGTCCTCAGAAGAATGGTAGTCATACACAGAGGATCTCCAACTATTGTCAACTAGAGGTGAGTGCCCTTGGATCAGAGCTGTACTTATTGCACTTACCTGATAAACCACTTCTGGACCGGACGAGGACTCTTCAGAAATCACCTGGTGTCTAAGATCAAAGGTGACTTTCACGGTCGATTTGTTTCCTTGAGAAGTATTGGCAGGAAGTTGGACAATCTTCATCTCCCTCTCTTGAGTAACCGGTGTGGCATTTATGAGTTCCTCATCAGATGAATCCCCATAAAAGTCGACCAATTCGTGTAGGGTCATACGCTGCTTTGGGTGAGGTAGCATGTTCCTGGTGGATTTGTTAGCGTTGGCTGGGGAAGTTGATGTCACCTCCTGATAATCGTTAATTTTGGTGACATCGGAGGTTTCCTGAGTCGTTTCTTTGTATGGTTCAAGTATCTCATGAATTATTGTCGACTCAAAAATCGGACCACTTAAATAATCATGATGTTCCTTAGAAATATGGTCCAATTCTTCATAGGCTCCTAAATAATGTTTCCTCCTAGGATCAGTTGCAGGGTGGGAGGTGTGGTGAGAATCAGAGGTTTGTCCAACAGTCAGTCTCATGGTTGTCTCTCCTAGGGCTTGTGTCGGTGTTTTGTGAGGAGAGGTATGTTCATGTGAAGCATTTTGTCTCCTAGTCCCAACTGTCGGTCTCAAGTCTGTTTTCCTTAGAGCAGGTTGTGTCATCTGGGTTTTGTGCATTGTGGCCATAGTTTGGAAATTTGATTTCTTGAGTCTCACAATGGACAATTGCCTTAGCAAAGGCTAAGAACGACTTTCCTAAAATGGTAGGGGGATCAGACAACATTATGGGGTGCTCGATCTCAAGGACAATAAAGTCCACTTTATGCCTGTCACCCCGAAAATTCACGATGACAGAAACGATCCCCATAGTCTTTTGGTAGATCGATCAGGCAGTTAAACGATCACCCTTGTCTTTTGATTTGTCCGAGTTTGAGTCGATCAAAAATGGACATGGGGAGGATGCTGAGTGTAGAGTCATCATCTAACCGAACATGAGTAAAATGGTATCCTCAATTTCACATGTGATCCGAGTCGACCACTTGACTTTACGACTTTTGATTTTGTGATTCATCACCAAAGAGTTGGCCATGGATATGACATGATATTCAGTCCTTGATCATTTCTTGGCCATCTTTTTTGGGTTTAGTTGACTCTTCACAAATCGCTTAAGATCGGGCACAAATTCTATGGCCTTGATCAATGGAAGCTCTAAGATCATACTCTTGCAAAATGCTTCCATTTCAGAATTATCCAATTTTTTAAATTTCCTATTTTTTTCAATTTTTTGTATTTTCTGTGATATGGTCAGTAGGGGGTCAGAGGTTAGTGATGGTTGTGCCTGATTGTGAGTCACGTCATGATTTTGTGGTTCGCTTGGTGGTGCCTCACTTCTTCTGGATTCTGCATCGACTGGATGGGATCATATATTTTCTCGGTCAAAGCTTTTGCTCTATGATTGATCCGAGCAATTTCATCCTCAAACATCTCATGACTTGTGATTGAATAAGCATTCTCCATATGTCATGATTCTGGCATGTAACCTCGAGTGGAGTATTCATTATTCATAGTCGTCGCGGTCCGGTCATGAGTCATATTTCCTTAACTCTGGTTTTCTCGTGAGTTGTCAAAGGGAAATTGATGAATCCCGTATTCATCCTGCTAAAATTGGTCATTTAGACTCTGTCCCCCATCATCCACTTGCAATTAATCATTAATAGAGCATTATTAGCATTCATACTTGTGTAAATAATATCTGCATTTCATCATGCATAAATTGCATTAAAAATCCCTTGTGTAAATTGGCCCAAAAAGCCGCTAACTTCTCACATTTTTAGTTAATTCATCCTAACTCCGATTGACTCAAAACCACCTCCATTGTGTAGATATTACTAGCCTTATTAAATAAAAAATACAAAAAAATCACTGACTCCAATAAGTGTCAAATAATCCCAAAGTCAAATTTCACATTTGACGGACTAAAATGAGCATATCTCCCACATACAGTGTCTGATTTTGGTCTACTCACTTTTAAAGTACTCCATTTTCAAATACCTTCAAAACAAAACCAATTTCATAAAATTCGGAGCTCATATGTGAAAGTTGGGTTTTGGGCCTCTTTTGCGCATTTTAACTTCTTGCTAATTTTGACCTGAGATTTTATGTGCATAATTAACTCTTTTTATTTTATTTCTTTTTCATTTGTGTCCTTTGATGAAAGTTTTAATAAGAAATTCAAAAATCCAAATCCAGATCAAAACTGAAATCAAAGAAACTGACCAAGTCCGAGTGTCCGTTGTCGGTTTGTACAAAAGTTGTGCGTTTCTAACTTGTATTTTATTCTCCTAATTTCTTATCCTTTAAAATTCCAAAAAAAATTATATTAATTTGTAAATAATTTTCTTCTATTTTATCGTATTTTTTCTAGATTTTTTATCCTCTCTAAAACCACCAAAAAAATTACAAATCTCAAAAATGTGGTTTTTCGTACACATGGAAAGCCACCAAAAATACCACTTCTCACAGGTGACCTCTTTTGCTCCCGGGTCCTTCATGAAAGTTGTAGATCTCGTCGAGACGAGCAACTTTTGTGAAGGAAATTTTTTGATCCGAGGTCTCCTTCTCCTTCTTATCCATGCTTAAAGTTGAAATTTTTTTGGGGTGCCACGTGGCAACCCCTGGGCATGCCACGTGGCACCCCGCTTCCCTCTCTCTCCTGGCCACACCTGGGTCACGTGCCTAGCACGTGACCCCCGTCCCCTACCTCCAGCCGTTGCAAGCCGCGTCCCCCTCCCCTGCCGTTTCTCCTCCTGCCTCGTAACCGCCGCCGCACCGTCACCCCTCACCGTCACTCCTCGCCGTTACACCCCTCTCCCTCGCCAGCCTTTCCTCCTCCTGTAACGTCCCTCGCACCTCATCCTATAAAGCCTTGTCATGGCCGGCCACTCCGCTCATCCGCCATCTTGGGAGCTTGAGATCGTGGCTGGTGACAACAGCTGCGATTCTGGGCGAAAATCTCCACCTGGGCGTGATCCACGACATCCTCGTGCTACTACTTCCTTCTCGGAGTAGTAAGCTTCGCCGCTCGTCGCCTGCGGCTGAGGCCATCATCTGAATAGAGGCAAATTGCCCTCTCTATCTTTCAGGCAACACAAACCCTCCCCCTTTCCGTTGCAGCTTCATCTTCCTTTGCAGGTCTACCTCCAGTCGTTCAGCCACCTCCACGTTCAGCCACCGTGCGTGCAAGGCCAGCCCCGGACCCTCCGCCTCCAGCAGCCGCGCAAGGCTGCTCCGCTCTCCCCCGCTCGCCCAGCAGCTCCTGCTCCGCCCTCCGCCTCCTGCTCCGCCCTCCGCCGATCGCCACCACCTCCGCCCCGCGGCGCCTCCGCCCCAGGCCCACCGGCGCCACCGCTACAGCCACGCACGACGGCAGCCCTCCTCCTCGCCTCCGACCAGCCTCCGCGCGCGGAGGCGCCACCGTGCGTGCTCGGCCACCCGAGTTTCTCCGCCTCCTTTCCGCAGCGTACAGCTGCCGTTGGATCGGGCCTTCAGCCCTTGATCCAACGGCCCAAAGGCCGCCACGTCAGCCACCCCTGAGCCTCGGCCCCAGCCTCGAGGCTCGGGGCTCCCGAACCACCAAACCTCATCCGAGCCTGAGGTTCTCCATCCGAGCCTCAGGTCCGGCACTGAACCTCTAGGCTCGCCACCCGAGCCTCCAGCTTCATCCCCGAGCCTCAGCCTCGGCCACCCGAGCCTCCCGCCTTCCAGCCAAACCTCCAGGCGCACGTGCTCCGCACGTGCGCCGTGGGAAAATTGCAAATACCCCCTGCAGACTTCATAAATTACAGAAAGGCCCCCGCCTTGGGTAAATTGCAGAAGAAGTCCTCCGACTTTCCTAAATTGCCGATAAGTCCTTCCAAGGACCCTTTTGAAGGAAAAACTTTATTTTAATTACGTTTTAGTCCCTGAATTTCATTTTATCATATCTTTGTCATACGGACTCCGATTTTAGCATATAATATGTCGTTTTGAAGCTCTTTTCATGCTCTATCATTTAGCATAGTTTGTGAACAGATCTGAGGTGGTTTATTGAGAATTATTATTTGAGGATCATCATAGACTTTTGCAGGCTACTTTTTGTCATATTAAGGCTTTGGATCTTGATGATATTATTTGCAGGAATTCGGACGAGTATCTTTATCTGATTAAGCCTTCATTGATTACTCTTAATAATTTGTATTTCGCAGGGGATTATCTCAGATCAATTCCTCTAAGATTATGATCAAATTTTCTAGGAATTAGATCAAAGACTGTCGGGGGATGGATATCTTGCTTCAATTATTCTGAGTATCAACTTATTACCTGAAGCATTGATTCAGTTGTATTTTGATTTGTGATTAACTTTGATGAAACTATTGATCATAATATTTGAGAATTAGATACGTTTCAAATCACAAATCAGGATCATAAATTCTGTCTATTTTCTTGCATCACATTCTCCATCATTGCATTGTATATATTTCTTAACACAAAAATTAATCGAACATAGATTGATTATTTAATCTGATTCGAGACCGCGCAACTAAAAATCACAGTTCCCTAAGTTCGACCTTGGTAAACTTGCCACGTAAAAATAGTCCACAACATTCAAGGCTTGTGGTATTTTGACGACCGAAATCCGCCTCCTATACTACAATTCATCTTTATTAAAGAAGTGGATTTCGCGATCATCAGAAATCGATCATACTCAGATAGATAGTCAACACGAGTAGGGGATGGTTCAAGAGGTTGTGAGCTCATAGTAACCGGAAATAGTATTCCACTGTCAATATCGGTTACTCTATTTGTCATCCCCAATTCTGCTTGCTCTCTCATGTCCTTAAGATTGCAAGAATGTGAGAGAGGTCTATTCCACGAAGAAGTGTGGGCCTAGGGTAGGATGCTTGGGAGGGAAGAGAATGATGGCTGAGGGAGATTAGGTTTGAAGAGTAGGTTCCCCTAGGAAGTGTGAGAAGAAAGATATCGGGGCATGGTCGTGGAGATTGGGTAGGCAGACCAATGTGTCGTCATCCTCTCAAGAGAGGAATGGAATGATTTACGAACCATGATTTACTTGCAATTGCATGGTCTTTGACGCACACAAATCAAATACAAAACAAACACGTAGATTCACCCACTCAACACTGGTGAAGGCAAGTTAGGGAGTGGTTGCTTATCTTTTCAATTTTAATTTAATGACAAAGCAATCTTGAAAATTAAGCAGAGCTGTTAGGTGTTGAAACATTTCACAAAGGCGGTCCCGAGTTCATACAACAATTACGTCTACTTTCATCCAGTACGGATGTAAGTACAGACCGTTAAACAGCTACCCCTGTTACTTGAGGACAAAGCCTTTCACGATGTCCTCTAAACCACCCACTCTACTAAGGGAAGTCGGACCGTAAAACAACGACCCGAAACCCTCACTGAGAAGTAACTAGTTGCTTCTAAAAACAGTGGTGTCTGAATGAATTTTTTTTGTTATTGTCTCTACCCTAAGTATGTGATCTGGTCCTTACAAACAATGAGTGGCTTAATATCCACCGGATACAAGGGTTAATTTTATGTAAATTTTATTTACAGTCGTCTTGATTAACAGTCCCAGTTTTAGATTAAGGTTATCACTGAAGTATTTTACCAAGCACAGAAATTCACGCATAACGAGTAGTCTCAATTCCTTTAATTCCTAAGTAGTAAGCCTTAAATTATATCCAAAATTTTGCTCTGAGTAATATGTGAAGAGAGAAATTGCGGTTAGTACCAGAAGTGAGAGAGAAATGCAAAATGACATGCATAAATTAAAATGCAAATAAAGGAAAAAATGACACAAAAATTAATTTAACAGAAAATTATTACAGAAATAATTTAAAACCCTTAAATTTCATCGTTCCCCAGCAACGACGTCGTTTGATGAACGAGATTTTGCCTATTTAATAGTCGAGGATTGTAGAATAGGAGACGATCTTTGATTCGGCAAAAACCACAATCTTTGAATGTTGTAAAGAATTTTTAACTTAGCAAGTCTACCAAAGGTCGAACATAGGGAATAGTGATTTTTAATTGCGTGGCCTTAAATTAAATTGAATAGTTAGTTATTTGCTAAAATAATTTCTGTGTTGGGAATGAATTGCAATGCTACGGTGAAAGTTGCAGTGTGAAGGAAATTAAAAAGAGAGAATGAATTCGGCCAGCACCTTTGATTAAGATTTTTTTATCAAAATAACGTTAATCGATATCCTCAAGTGTGATCACAGATCAAAAGATAGTGACTTAAGAAGTATATTCAATCAGAATTCAAGCAGCAGACGAAAATGTGAAATAATCCTATAAATAACCCTGCAACTATTTAGATAAAAAACAATCCTCGAATAATGACGGTATTCTAAAAAATTCTCTTTAATTGTAGTCCTCAGATAAATCAAATTTGATCAGATAAACTATCGAGGTTGAAATTAATTTCGTCCATATTGAGCCCCTACAAAGATTAGACTGCCAAAGAATATGATCACTAATTCCTTTTATTTAAACAAACACCTATACAGGATATTTTCTCAATTTAATACATTCCAATCATCGCAAGAAGATTAAATAATTTTTCAATATCCTTTATCGTGTCCCTGCAAAATTAATCAGTAATCTTCTCAATCAAGTAATGCACAGAATGTCATAAAATCAGCCAACATGTATCAAGAGGTTCAAATAACAATAATAATCAATTATCAGCCTCATATTTGTTCACAATATATATGATATGAAAGAGCACAAAATAAGCATCAGAACAACATATTATATGCTAAAATCAGAGTTCGGATGAAAAAGATATGATGAAATGAAATTACAGAGACTTAAATGTAAATAAAAATAATATTTTTCCTTCAAATGGGTCCCTGGAGGACTTATCAGTAATTACTGAAACTCTGAGGGCTTTTGGTGCAATTTTCCCACCAGAACAAGTGTGCGGCACACGATCTTTGGAAGGCGGGGACTTTATCGTGATTTCTGGACTCTTGTAGGGGTCGTATGCAATTCCCCCTCTACCTCACGTGCTTTGCACGTGCCTCCTTGTAGATGGGGGCATGTGCATGAGTAATAAAAATCGAGGGGGTTGTTCTACAATTTTGCCCCAGCGCACGTGCTCCTCGCGTGTGCGATCGAGGCTTAGGATCGAAGTAGAGGCTCGAAGTCCGAGCCTATGTAGTGGCTAGAGTTCACTTTGGTGACCCGTGCCTCGAGGCTGGGATCGAGGCTCGGGGCTGCTACGTGGACCGAATAGAGCCGTTGAATTAAGGGCTAATGCCCTGATTCAACGTTGGCGATCGGGCAGTGGGCGATCAGGGGCTTCGTCGAGCGAAGACCGTGGCCGTGGCAGAGGCGAAGACATGAGTTGGTGGGGAGCGTAGAGGGTCGGAAGCGGAGGGCAAGCAGGATGAGGCGAAGGCGGGGGCCATGGCTCACGACCGAGGAGCGTGAGGTGTGGCGTGACTGCGCGGAGGTGGAGTGAGTGGTCAGAAGGCAAAGGTCTGCTGGCATTGACGGGGTGGTGGAGTTCATCTGGAAAGCAGGAAGGACGAGGAACATGTTGTGTGGGAAATCGCTTGGGAATGCTGCAATAGTAATGTCTTGCTCTTGGTTGTCGCTCGAGCTCCTCGACGAAGGAGCGAGCTTTTCCACTGAACGGAGTTAGCAACCGCAAGGTCAGGGAATGCCCTTGGATCACGCCAACGGGCTTGAAGGTAGCATGGAGGGGCTACTGTCACCAGCCCTTTCGCGGAGCTCGATATAATGGCGGATGGGGATGTAGGAGTGAATATCGAAGGGATTTTATAGAACCGACGGTGGTGGCGTTACACACTTACGACCGTTACATGCGAAGGAAGGTTGAGTGATGGCGGTTTTAAGCGAGGAGGAGTGGCGGTGGAATGGTGACCGTTTACAGTAGGAGGGCGGGATCACGTGCCACGCACGGGTGCGTGGTGGGGAAGATGGCATGTGCGAGGCACGTGCGACGGAGAGGTGAATGGAAGGTCACTTCTAGGCACATGACCTGGGTGCTGGAGAGAGAAGGAGAGGGGGTGAGAGGGTGGGGGTGCCACATGGCATGCCCAGGGGCTGCCACGTGTCACCCCAAAAAATGTTTCAAAATTAAAAAGGGGAAAATGTAAAAGAAATAGAAGGGACCACTGATCGAAAAATTTCCTTCACAAAAGTTGTTTATCTTGACGAGATCTACAACTTTCATGAAATCATCTGTACAAAGTGTATTTTTTGTGGTCTCCGTGTGTATAGAAAATCGACTTTTTAGGGTTTTGTAACTTTTTGGTGATTTTAAAAGAGGATAAAAATTATAGAAAAATACGATAAAATACAAGAAAATTAGTTTCACACTAATCTATTTTTTTTGGATTTTTAGTAAATAAGGAGATAAGGAAATATAATAAGAGTACAAAATATGAAAATTTTGTACAGACACATAGAGGGCACTCGGATACAATCAGTTTCTTTGATTTCAGTCTTGCTATAGATTTAGAAACAACTAGATATTTTCCAACCCAATATTCATTTTATTTACCAATTAATAACATAGAATTATTTTGAAAATTAATGAGTATTAATGACCCATTGATTGTCCTTTTATGACGCATAAAATATCCAATAAATTTCCCCTCCCCTCACGTCACATGCCTTTGCAGAGAGAGAGAGAGAGAGAGTTAGAGAGGGATCTCATCGGAAAAATCACACCTGACATAAGGGACAACATCATCGATTCGGTGGAGGAGAACACCAGCTTGGGGGAAAGGAGAGTATGTAGCGGTCACTAATAGATACAAATCCATCAGACTTAAGGTGTGTGTCGATTCTTAGTAATATTATATGATGAATCGGCGCATGCCTTTCAACATCAATTGCAATAAGTATTGACTTATTTTTACACATCATCAACATGTATGCATATATATTATTGTTTAGAAAAAGTGTACATTTTCATCTTGTTCGGAAACGCTTTCATGTTGAGCATTAGGAATTAGATACATTGCGACTACCCTCTGCGGACTACCATGTCAACGGTCATAGATACAGAGTTGCACATCCATGGATCTTTTGTTTCATGACATGAGTGTTATATATACATATATATACATATACATATATAGAGAGAGGAGGGGGGAGGGATCCTACTCCATGGAGTAGGTAACTTACGTACTCCATTCTCATTTTTTCCCACTTCTTTTTTTTTGAAAAATACTTTCATGGATTTTCATTACTATATCCCTCTAATATGTCAGTCAAATTTCATCAGAAATAGAGACTCTTATGTCTTCCATCCAGAACAAGAAATTTTAATGGTCCTATATTTGTTGTAATCGAGCTATTCTGGATGAAGGGTATAGAAGTCTCTGTTTTTGACGAAATTTGAATGACATATTAGAAGGATATATTTATGAAAATCCATGAAAGAAATTTTCAAAAAAAAAAAAGAAGTGGAAAAATAAGAATAGAGTAGGTAAGTTACCTATTACATGGAGTAGGATCCCTTTCCTCTTATGTGTGTGTGTGTGGAGAGAGAGAGAGATGATTGATCCTGTGAGAGCAAAAAACTGTGAGTGCATGAGAGCAATGATTCTGGACCACTAGATTCAAGCAAGGGAGAGAAGACCATGAGGGAGAAGACAGAATCTAGTGGTACAGACTGACTGCTCTCATGCTCTCACAATTTTTTGCTCTCGTAGGATTGCTCCTATATACATGGAAAACTTCCAATGAGGTGAGCCTTTATTAGATAAATGGAAAGCCACACCAAGTTATGCATTTTTCTATTAATTTTACAATTTCTAATTGCATAGATTTAATAATAAATTTTAACTTAATATATATATATATATATATATCAAGAAAGATTTATAAAAAAATTATATTATTAGGAAAAAATTATAGTTACAATATAGATGCTATATTTTACAAAACAATATGATCATCATTTTTTTACATTGTGTTGTTTGTATTTTAAAAAATGGTTATTAGTTGTGCTCCTCTGAGATGTTGCAATTTCAGTTATGCCCCTCTCTTTTGGGGAATATCAGTTGTGCCCCTAACTTTTTATCGTTTTATCACTTGTACCCCTCCATTACTTTAGCCGTCAATACTTTGAAGCTAACCATGATTTTCTCAAACCATGGTACAGTTAAGAGGGGCATATCCGGAAGAAAAAAAAGTATGCATACCCCTTTCACTCTTCCTCCCTCCTCCTCACCCTCCAACCCATCCTCCTCCGACCACCTCCTCATACATCTCCTTCTCCTCCGTCGTTCACCATCAATAATAGCATGTGGACGACGAGGTCGTGAGTTCTCGACAACGAGGTCGACCACCTCCTCCTTTACCCCCTTCCCCACCGAGGTCTTGACAACTACAACAGAGGGGAGGAGCTCGCTCTCGGCGGAGGAGGGCGCAGGGGGGAGGACCTCGGGGTGGAGGTGGCCTGTTAGGTGGGGGAGGAGCTGGAGGTGGAGAGGGAGGTGCAAGGGTGGAGGGGAGATGCAGGGACGGGGGAGGACTTTGAGGGCAGAGGGGGAGGTTTGTGGGTGGGGACATGAGCTTGGGGCGGAGGAGAGGAGGGCAGGGGGGGAGGAGCGTGGGCGGAGGGGGAGGCGCGAGGGCAGGGGTAAGGAGCTGGGGACGAACAGGAGACCGAGGAGGAGAGAGGGCAAGTGGGAGGAGCTGGGGGAGGGGGCGAGGAGGAGTGGGGGTGGAGGTGCGAGGGCATAGAGGGGGAAACACATGTGCGGGGGGAGGAGCTTGGGGCGGAGGGAGGCGCTAGGGGCGGAGGCCCGAGGGGGAGGAGCAGGGGTGGGGGGGAGCTCGGGGGCGGAGGGGAAGGCGTAGGGAGGGGGACGGGAGGAGCTGGTGGAGGAGCAAGAGGGGGGGGGAGAAGGGTGGTGAAGAGGAAGAGGATCGGGGAGGAGGAGGAAGAAGGGTCCGGGCATTTCAGTCCATTTTTTTAAAACTAATTCTCGTTGTGTCTTCAAAGTTAACGTCCGTTTACGTTGAAAATGGATGACAACTAATCCAAGGGGCACAAGTGATAAAACGACAAGAAGTCAGGGACACAACTGATATTCCCAAAAGGGGGTATAACTAAAATTGCAACATCTCAGAGGGACACAACTGATAAAAATCCTTAAAAAATTGTCATGCAATTTAGAAAATAGATGTTAATTTTTTAAAATTCAAGAAAGGCCCACCTCATTGGAAGTGTCATACATATATGTGTGTGTGTGTGAGTTTGATAGTCATGTTTACTCGGATAGTAATGGATCAATTTTTCACAATAAATTACAAATATAAATTTTATTTGTATGTACCCGACTTTATACCATGTTGTTTACACATGCTTTTTCTGCATTAATCCTCGTAGAAACAAAAAAAACTGCAGCAGTATCGTGAATTCGTTGTTTATAATTTACGGTTGATATTCTTAAATATCGGAATCCCTTAAGTCATCTTTCATCTTTGTTTTTTTGCCGTTTCGACACCTCTGAATAAATTTACATAGCCGATGGTGACGGACATCTTACGAAACTATCCAATTTATAAATATCTGAGGTGATGCAAGAACATACGCGGCTAACATTTTCATGTTAAGTACCTAATCACAAGCTACATACTTCTTAGAAATGTTTAGCATTACTACATTATATAAGTCGATTTGTCACGTACGGTGTTCTCCATTATTAAATTATTATGTAATTATATATTAATCAACATTAATTAGCATAGTTATCAAATTATCAAAGTCGATACTGATGTATTGGCACCGACTCAAATTAACAGTCATAAAGGTCGAAAGGGCCAACGCCTTCCACCGGTCTGCGGTTCAAGGGACCGATTGAGGTAAAAGATAAATCCTCTACAATTGTAGTTATTGTCATGTGTGTTATGTCCATGTACCACTTGTGTCGGCGGTAAAGTCATCAAAGCCACCAAAGTCATTTAAAGATTTAATAAGTAAGACAACTTTAATCACTAAACAAATTAAGAGTATATGCACAGATATGAAAATGATAATGTTATGATATTATGCAAGTGTTATGATTGTAAGGGGAATATATGCAAGTATGGAAAATTCTAAGGGTATATGTGAAAATACGAAAATGTAAAGGTATATATGGTAACATGGCCAACTTTAAGAGTATATATGAAAATATGGCTTCAATGGACGGATTCGGAAAGAACACCCTTCGTATGCATGTCTACGTGATGAATGAGTCGCTAAATGATAGTATATGAGAACAAGTTAGATATCATAAGCAACTAGATAAGGGCGCAAATTGTATAACTATGTTATATATGTGAATGCATGTAAGAAGTTATGATTGAAAAGGTTTAAAATAGCATAGAGAGACTTGTTTTTCCGCACTAGCTAGTTTTACCTCAATTCGGCACATACTAAGCATTAGGCTCATAACATGTGTTGTTGTTTTTTCACATGAACACGAGTATTGATTTATTTCCAGTTCAAGACGAACTGCCCGTCTTCGTGAAGTTGAACCAGTACTGACCACTGATGGCTTGATTATGAAAGGACGCTATGCTCCCTAAAACAATTGTTATGCTATTTTATTTTAAAGATTTTTTTTGCAAATTACCCTTATTGGTGTTGTAATAATGAGACTATTATATTGAATGAACTTATTTGAAAATGAAATTATCTCTACTCGTTGATAACCATGCAAGTTTTTTACGATGATTAGATCATACGATCTACCGTGGCATGTTTCCGCTGATCCGCGAGGCCGTTCAGTTACACTTTCATCTGGCACCGGTTGCAAGTATAAATTAAATTCATTCCGTATGTTGATTACTTCTTGTTGGACTTGTTTCAATAGCATCTCTTTCCACTGTCATTTATTGTCTCGTTATGCATTTTTTTTTGTTTTAGGCCAACGAATAAATGGTTAATCTAAATGGAGAAAATACAAGGCTATGCCATAGCGGTCTTCTCGAGCAAGGAATTTGGTGATTGGATGTTGTCATTGCTTCCCTCACAAGTTTAGTTTGGTGATTATGCTTACGGTCATTCGGAATGTTCGACTGTTTTTATTTTTGCATTTTGGAAATGGAAACACACTCCCACCTAGTGATCTTTGAATATCTTCTCTAGTGCTCTAATATTGTCTTGCCCTAAAAAATAATTTGATGTTTTTGCAACATTTATCAAAGAATTTTGCGTCATAAATTCTATAAACTTTGTCAATTACATGTTCGGCCCTCCAAACATCGTAATTATCCTCTAAATTCCGTAAACTTCCTTTACACTATGAATTCCGTGGTTAACCCACATCTATTCCGTTAAACCGAATTCAATCCGAAATAAATTATATTTACCATTCTTCTTTTTAAAATTAACAATCATACCCTTCTCCTTCCTCGCCCTCCCTCCCCTTCTTCTTGTCCTTTTCCTCTCCTTTCCACAGCCTAAGTTCCCCCCCCTCCTAAGAAGTCGTCGAAGCTTTTCTCCATCCGTCATTCCTGCATTGCTACGCCATGCCACCATCGAAGCTCCCTACCTCTGCAAGTTGTCGCCGCTCCTTTTCGGTGATGTCCTGCTTTAACGGACTCCATCGAGCTCGAGAACCTCTCTGTCACCGACCTCCAGCCACAGAATGACTGCGACGATCCCTCCTACACCAGCTACTTCAAGGTACCCCACTCGATCGCGCATCCCCGACTTCGCGCAGCTCGTGTGTGAAAATGGCAAGGAGATCTTGTTAGAAATACTTTGATGGGCCTACATAAATCATTACATGATTCACAATTGTTTGCTGACTTGGATATATTGGCAAATATAAGGTGATCTATTAGAATGCAAGGTCATTCTTGCATCACTTGTTGTATGGTAGAAAATGCGTAGATACCCTTTGATTGTTTGTATATTCCTTGATGGTGAAATAAAAAATTGTCTACCTGCTATATTTAGGCATGGGTTATGATCCTCAAGGGAAGTGGGATGCGTCAGTTTTCTCATTCCCATTCGAGAAAACATAGACAGTTACTCATTTCTCTATTTTTGAAACCATTGCCTGGAGGTGTTGATGAAAATGAAAACAATCTGCATCAATGGATTCAATTAAGTCTTTGTTTCGTATTAATGACATAAGAAGAACATCACACCAAGGATATCAGCATTGTTTCTCTTGAAATAATACCCACAAGTGGTATCAGAGCCGGTGTTATTTTTGTTAAATCGTTCTTCAATGTTTCTTTGAGGAGAGAGTTTTCAACCTTTTAAGATTATTAAAAAAATATGTAGACATCATTGCTTCCGCTATCAAGATGATTTTTTTCCTGTGATACATATCTTGGAAATTTATGTATTTGGATTTTATAGTGAAACAACAACTTTTTGTACATTAATATTGCTTCATAGATATTATGTTAAGTATTTTTGTTGGCTTTTTTTTAATCTTTACCAAGTGATTAGTCACTTGTAACATGTGTCATTCATTTGTTTTAGAAATTGATTCCAACATGCAGGCAATAAATACTTTCCTTTTTCTTGAAAAACGCGAGTTTGAATTTCTCAACATGAGAAACTTTTTTCTAACCCACACACAACATGCATGCAATACAATTGTAGGTTGAATGCTTGTTTTTGGTTGCCTTTTTTGGATTTGTATATTTAATGTATGCGAGATTTACCAAAGCAAGCAACATGTACATTATGTATATACATAAGGCATGTGTGACCTTCTTTTAGATAGCAATCATACCAAAGAAAGATTTATATCACTGAGTGTATATGTAGTTTATTTTTTGACAATGATTAAATATTTATGATTATATGGTTACTGTTGCAGATATAGGTTTATCCAAAGACAATTATATTTTCTAAATAACAAAAAATCATTGATATTTAAATCGTTAATTGATAAGATAACATCCGCATATTGATACCTATGTCGAAGGACGTGTATTGATAGTGTTAGGTATTTTATGTTGGGAGTTTCCCTCTTACTATTTTTTAATACTTGTATACGATCATTGATAGAGAGTTTTTTTTATATTTATTCTTATGTAATTAACTCATGTGCTTCAATAACTTATGCCAATGTTCGTTATATTCCCGAGTTGAACGGTTCTAATTTCAAAAATTGGAAAGAAAATGTTATAATCAATTTGGGATGCGTGGACTTAGACCTTGTACTTATGCAAGGAACAACCAACTCCTCTTACATATAAAAGTTCCATCGAAGATAAAAGGAACTTTGAGAGATGGGAACGTTCCAATCGTACGTGTTTAATGATTATGAAGCGTGCAATCCCAGAAAACTTCAGAGGTGTTATTTCTGAGGAGACCAGTGCCATCAAGTTCCTTGAGGAAATAGAAAAGCATTTTACAAAAAATGAAAAGATTGAGACAAGCACCCTCCTTAGGAAGTTCTTTCAATAAAGTATAGAGCCATAGGGAGCATACGGGAGCATATTATGGAAATGTCCCATCTTGCATCACAATTGAAGGCACTAAAGTTGGATTTATTGGATGATTTACTCGTACACTTAGTGTTAATATCTCTTCCTATGCAATTCAGTCAATTCAAGATAAGTTACAATTGTCAAAAGGAGAAATGGACTCTTATGAGCTCATCTCTCATTGTGTGCAAAAGGAAGAGAGAATGAAGCAAGATAGAACTGAAAGTGCTCATTTGATTACTAGTCCAAAGTTCAATAAAAGGGAATGGACAAAGGAAGCTGCTAAGGAATCCTTCCCGGAAGGAAAACAAAGGAGACCTAAGGACAATAAACAAACTTGTTTCTTTTGCAAAGGTGAAGGTCATGTGAAGAAAGATTATACCAAGTATCATGCATGACATGAAAAGAAAGGTACATCTCTTACTTTAGTTTTTTCCGAGGTTAATTTGACTTATGTACGTAACCACATATGGTGGGTGGATTCCGGTACTACTATTCACATAAGCATATCAATGCAGGGCTCCCAAAATTGACGAATGCCAAGTGATGCTGAAAAATTCATCTATGTGGGCATTGGCAGGACCATGGAAGTTGGAGCTGTTGCGGATTTTTGATTATCATTAAGTACTGGTTGTTTTTTGGATTTGAAACATGCTTTTGTGGTTCCATCTTTTGCGAAGGAGCTTAATTTCTGTTTATTTGTTGGACAAATTGGGTTATGAATGTTCTTTTATAAAAGGGAAGTTGAAGTTATTTTAATTCCAATTTGGTTGGTATCGGTTCTTGGTCTATTTATGATGATCTATATTTGATTCACACAACATCTTCAAATCTTGAAACCTTGTATGTCAATTCATGTGGTATAAAGTGCGGGTTAACTAAAGAGAATTCATGTGTATCACGACACATGCGCTTAGGTCATATATCCAAATAAAGGATAGATCGACTTGTGTCAATGTGAATTCTTGACTCCCTTGATTACTTAAATTTTGATGTAGGGATTGTTTAAAATGGAAAAGAATAAACAAAGGAAAACTAGGTACCGTCAGAACTTCAAATGTCTTAGAAATAATTCATAAAGAATTTGTGGACCGTTCCCTACGACTTCTTGGAATGGACAACAATATTTCATTGCGTTCATAGACGATTACTCCGTATATGGGTACCTATATCTAATATACGAAAAATCTCAATCTTTGGACATATTTAAGTCATTCAAGGCTGAAGCTGAAAATCAACTTGAAAAAAAGGATCAAGGTTGTTCGATCTGACCGTGGTGGAGAATACTATGTTAAATATGATGGATCCGCTGAACAACGTTCGGGATATTTTGCTTCTTTTCTTAATGAATGTGGCATTGTTACTCGATATACAATGTCATGTACTCCTAGCATGAATGGTTTTGGTGAGAGACAAGATATATATTGAAAGATATGGTGAGGAGTATGATTAGTCATTCAATCTTACCAGAATCCTTATGGGGAGGAGCATAAAAAATAACATCTTACATTCTAAATAGAGTATCGACAAAAGCAATACCGAAAACCCCATATGAACTATGGACGGGTAAAATACCTAGCCTTAGACACCTTCATACATTGAGATTTCTAGTTTAGGCAAGGCTATATAAGCCACATGAGAAGAAGTTGGACTCTAAAACGATTACTTATCATTTTATCGGATACCCCGAATAGTATGAAGGTTATAAGTTTTATGAAACCAAGACCAAGTCCATATTTGAAACAAGAAATTCTCATATATCTGAGGATGTTGGTTTGGGTGATGATAATAATGTGAGAGAAATTACATTTGAAGAACCTGATTCTTCTCCTAAAGAATCCAATGTTCATGATCAAGTTCTAATTTACATTATTGTTCAACCTATGGACATGGATGAAACTAATGTTGAACAACCTCACAATATACAAACCCAACATACTCAAGAGAATCAGGTTCAAGTGCCTTCGAGAAGGTCCACTAGAGAAAGGAGAAATGCAATTTCAAATGATTATATTGTATTTCTTTAAGAACATGAGGATAGTTTATTGGAAAATGATCCAATTACCTTCCAACAAGCTATGCAAAGTTCTAAATCTCTAATGTGGATTGATGCCATGAATGAAGAAATGAAGTCAATAAGCGATAATGATATATGGGAAATTGTTACGTTACCTACAAACGTAAAATCCATTGGTTGCAGGTCTACAAGACCAAAAGAGATTCAATGGGTAATATCAAAAAATATAAGGTACATCTTGTTGCAAAAGGTTCACTGAAAAAGAAGGCATTGACTAACTGAAACCTTCTCCACAATTTCATTGAAGGATTCTTTTAGAACCATAATGGCATTGATAGCTCATTTCGATCTTGAGTTGCATCAAGTGGATGTTAAAATAATATTTCTTAATGGTGACATTGATGAAATAATTTATATGGAGCAACCGAAAAATTCTGAATTAGGAGATTCAAAAGAAATGGTTTGCAAATTAAAGATATATGTTTAATAGACTCAAGCAAGCTTCACGTCAATGGTATCGTAAATTTTATCAAGTTGTTATCTCATTTGATTTTCAGGTTAATGAGACGGATGGATGCGTATACCAAAAGTTTTTTATGGGAAAATATATTTTCCTAGTTTTATATGTTGACGATATATTACATTATTACTTGCAAGCAATCATATTGGGTTATTGCAATAAATTTAAAGATTTCTTTCAAAACATTTTGAAATGAAGGATCTTGGTGATGCATCTTTTGTATTAGGAATCCAAATATGTATAGATCATTCTCAGTATATTCTTTGATTGTCACAAAAGAACTATATTGAAAAGGTTCTCCAAAGATACAAGATGAATTTGTATAATCCAACTGATACCTAAATATCCAAGGGAGACAAGTTTAGTCCCACTCAATGCCCTAAGAATCAAGTTGAAACTAGTAAAATGAGAACTATTCCATATGCATCAGTTGTGGGAAGTTTGATGTATGCTCGAGTTTGTACTCGTCCATACATTGCATATATTGTTGGAATGCTGGGCAGATATTTAAGCAACCCTGGGCTAAATCATTGGAAGACGGCCAAGAGGGTGATGCTATACCTACAAAGAACAACAGATTTCATGCTCACATACGGGAGGTCAAATCAATCTAAGATCACTGGGTACTCAGCCCTGACTTTGCAGGATGCCAAGATAGTCGTAGTTCCACTTCGGGCTATAATTTTCTTCTAGCTGGAGTAGATGTTTCATGGAGGAGTGCTAAACAAACAATAATAGCCACTTCAACAATGTCAGCAGAATTTATTGATTGTTATGAGGCTACGAATCATGCAATATGGCTAAGGAATCTTGTCACGGGTCTATGCATTCGTGATGAAATTGAAAGACCATTAAAGATATTACGTGACAACCAATCAGCGGTGTTATATTCCAATAATGATAAAAGTTCTTCAAAGTCAAAGCACATCGACATCAAGTTCTCGGTTGTTAAGAAAAGAGTTCAAAATGATCAAGTTTCCATAGAGCAAATTGGAACAAACCTTATGGTTGTGGATCCACTTACAAAGAGATTATCGCCTGAGGTCTTTCATGAACATGTTGAATATATAGGTGTTTTACCACTAAATGATGCTTTGGTTTAGTGGGATCTGCTCCTTAGTGTCTTTGTATTTTAGACATGTTTTATTTCTGCAGAATAAAAGGTATTATTATTGTAATTTTGAACTAATAAGTATGTATCAAATTGGGAAACTATACTCAGACCAGTTGAAAATAGACATGTTTTAGATCCTATTTGCATGCAATTTTCATGCTATGCAAATCTATTTGATCTATGTCATTGGCTATATTTATACATGTGACTGTTATAGGTCTAATCACTAAAGACAAGATGATCAAGACCTCTTTGATCCTATATCAATATAGCCATGGACAAGATTGGTGAAGAAGATTTTTATGAGATAGCGGTATTGAGCTCATAAAGTTAAAGGCGAGTTAGTACATAACATGATCCATGTGGCTCAAGTGGGAGATTGTTAGAAATATTTTTATGGGCCTACACAAATCATTACATAATTTGTATTTATTTGCTATCTTGAATTTATTGGCAAATATGCGGTGATCTATTAGAATGCAATGCCATTATTACATCGCTAGTTGTATGGTAGAAAATGCGCAGATACCCTTTGATTGCTTGTATATTCCTTGATGGTGGAATAACAAATTGTCTACCTACTATATCTAAGCATGGGTTATGGTCCTCAATGGAAGTGGGATGCGTCAATTTTTTCATTCCCATCCGAGAAAACATAGACAATTACTCATCTCTCTCTTTTGGAAATCATAGCCTGGAGGTAGGGATGATCATTGGGTAGGGCCGACCCGACCCAGCCCGGTTCCCGTCCCCATAAAGCCCAAGCCCGGTCCGAGCCCGAACGATAAATGGGCGGGCTTGATTTTTGGCCCGATCCAATTTTCGGGCCGAGTTCGGGCAAGCTTGGGCCCGAGCCCGAAGCCCGTGGGTCAGCCCGAATATAGGCCCGTATATAAGCCCGATGTTTTTTCCATGTAGGGGCGATGAAATATTACTTACATGTTTAGCGTAATTTCAAAGTACATGCGTGTTCCATATCAGTAGGGATTAACAATAATGTAAAAAATGCTCCATCTCTTTCATCTGCTTGTCTTTGAGGCTATTTCACCAAAGGTTGACCAATATTTTACTTCAGTGACATCTTCGTAATAGAAAAGTTATTTGTTCAGTGTTTGTAACAGTGGTTGGTTAAAGCGACCAGGAACGTTCGTCATTTGGATCCTGTTAATCAATGCATGAATACCAAATGCTTCTCCTAATCAACGTAATGATCTGCAAAGCAAGCTAGCACTTCTTGCGATGGCATGGCGTTGAAACTCTCGTCCATTTACAAGATGTGCAGGCCGCTTATAAAAACAATGGCATTTAGAAAGAAAATGGGAAGATAAAAGGACCCCCAAAATTGCCTACTGTCTAAAAAAACTGATTTTTCTAAAGCAAAAAGGTGATTATTCATCTTTATAAATAGGAAAAAAAACCCGCCTGATCTACTAAAGATCCATCAGAATAACGGTTGAAGTTAACAATTTTCTGAGTAAATGGTAAGTTCAGTTGAAGTAAATTAAATGGCAAAAGAGCAGGCTGCGTGATTAAATCGCTGTAAAATTTGACAGCAAGAATAGTCAAACTGGATGATATTTCTCTTTGTGAATGTAACAAACAAGTAGAAGGTAGCAGTTCAACAACATACATACCAATGCTCAACTATGTGCAGCTTAATGATAAAATACAGCGATGATCTTCTATAATTGGACTTTATTTTTTTAAACAGAGAAACATAAACAAAGATACCTCAAAAAAATATAGCGGGCCGGCCCGACCCGAGTCTGACCCATGTACTTGCAGGCCGGGCTCGGGCTTGGGCTGAAATTTCTGAAATTCAACGGGCCTAGGCCCTACCCGTAACCCCGTAAATTGAAATCGGGCTTGGGCTGGGCTAGGTTGGGCTCGGCCCGACCCGTCCCGATGCTCATCCCTACCTGGAGGTGTTGATGAAAAGGAAAACAATGTGCAACAATGATCTCAATTAAGTATTTGTTTTGGATGAATGGTTTAACGAGAACAACACACCGAGGATATCATCATTGTTTTCTCTTGAAATAATACCCACGAATCTCTCACAAGCACACCCATGTTGCGCTCAACGAGACCGTTCACCTGCTTACTGGACGAGACACTGCTCACCTCATCTAGAAGGTCATATGCCGGCACTTCCTTCCTTTCACGGATCGTTCTCTGTTGATCGATGATGATCTGGATTGTTCTGCATGTCCAAATCACACGTGCGTCAGGTCTGGAGTTCTCTGCGAGACTTTATGTCATGTATCAAAATTGATAGAGTTGAAGTCTTTCGTCCCATTTTGAGTGACATGATGTGTATTGATGATCTAATCTACACAGTTCTATGTGTAGGATTTATAGCTGAACATGTTTGTGTTATGCATGTTTTTAACTAAGATGTATGGACTCGAAGTTAGATATAATTAGAATCCTCATATGTCTGGTTATTCTCGTAGTCAATCATCCCATTGTTGGTGTTGGAAGCTGTTTGTTAATCAATTGTTTTGTTATTTGTAATGATCTTGGTGAATTCCAGATCGTTATATGCAACCTCGTGCTCCTCCTATGCTTGGTGTGGGCATCCCTGATCTGCATCCTGCTGGCATATATGAAGGTGTGGGTTTGACCCGGCGAAGGCTCGGCATGCCGCCTACGGCTCCAACACGAGGACTTCACGTGTTTTGGTTTCCAGATCAAGCCTGAAAGCCACTGTTGTTTCCAAATGAACTACTGTTCTTACGAGTATTATGAGGAAGCTCAGTGGCATTGTGTTATTCTCCTTCGGTAAGATGCTGACAACAATCTATAGCATAACTCGCTTATGATGCTCCTCCTATGCGTCCAACCTCCTTCCCAAATATGTCATGCAGGAAAAAATATATCCAAGGAGGTAAAATTACAACGACAAGAATGTGATGGAGGAAGGGGAGCTGCTGTAGACCATGAACTGTCGTGGTTGATGGAGGCGTCGCTGGTGCCAGATTGGTTGGAAGGGGGCCAGGAAGAAGAAGAAGGGAGAGAGAACACACACACACATATAAAAGAGGGGGGGGGGGGGATTTCATCACTTGGAAAGTTTTAACTCAAGCAAGTAGACTCAAGAAGAGTTAGAATTAACAGAAAAGTTTTATTAGGTTAAACAGAGCAAGTTTGCGAGGTTTAGTTGATAATTACGATATTTACAGAGTCGTGAAGGTAAAATCTCATTTATCGATAGATTTTTCATGTTCAGACATTCATATCAATTCAATTAAATGTATTGATATATTCTTCAAAAAGCTATAAAATAACTCATCAAGTCTAATATTCTTAGAGCTGGTCTCGACGAAGTCATTGAGTTCAAGTTCATGTTCATACATGGTTCGCCATCTTAACAAGATACTCAAAAGCAACACGAGGAGATCCTCTTTGTTGGATAATTAGAAATTCATTGACGATATAAGATATTCACATTAACGCCCTTCATAAGAAAGACACAATAGCTGCACCAACCCCGCCCCCCCCGGAATCCTCTCCCTCCCTTGACACCCAACTAGCTATATAAAATAGGGATTTTATCACTTGTGCCCCTCCGAGATGTTGCAATATCAGTTATGCCCCTATCTTTTTGGTAATATCAGTTGTGCCCCTCAAAACTTGCTATTTTATCACTTGTGCCCCTCGGGTTAGTGACCGTCCATCTACAGTGCAAACGGACGTTAACTTTGAGGACATAAGCGGAATTATTTTTTTTAAAAGGTTATATGATCATTTCTTCCTCCTCTTCCCCAACCTCTTCTTCCTCCTCCTCTTCCCATCTTCTTCCTCCTCCTCCGACCTCCTCCTCCTCCCTCTCCGCCCCGAGCTCCTCGCAGCCCCTCCCCTCCCCGGCGCCGCACCTCCTCCCCCCCGCACCTCCTCCCCTTGCCGGCGCAAATGGCGTTCTTAGGTTGCGGTGAAATGGCGTTCTTTGCAGTAGCATCAGGAAGCCGATTGTGGATTTTAAGTTCTGTAAAAGCTAACACTAACTGGAGTTTCTTCTGGTATATGAACTGGATTCATTACAATTACACGGCCTGCCGCTGTCGATTTCACATCGTGGGGGCATCTGATGCCTATTGGCAACTCTGGGACGGGTTCGGGGACATGGCCGCAAGCACCCGATTCTCCTGAGGTGGGGGATTTCCCCACTTATGCTCTGCATCCGACGGCTCCACCACAAAAAATGCACCGTCGCTCATACCCAATGCTATCAGATTTGATTCTGACGGATGTGCCATATTTTTTAGCCCTGTCGAGGCAATGGGTGAGGGAATAGCAGTTGGAATCCTCCAGATAATGAGAGTCTCTGTGATGTCAATCTTTTAAGCACCATGCATTTCTTGAAGTTCTTGCAACCCATATCAATGGGGAAATCTGAAGCGGAAGGGAGAAACAGATAGATTATGAGGGGAGGGGATGGAAGGATGGGGTGTAGATGAGGTACACGGGCTCGACGGGGACGGTTGGCGGGGGTCAGGGGAGGGTGGCCGGAGGGTCGGGGCCGGGGCTTCTCTGCCTGGACTGGAGGGGTGGCAGGATTTCGGTGGAGGTTGGGCCCAGGAGGAGGCGGGCTCGGGATGGGGGCCTTCTTCTGCCCCGCCGCCTATGCCCCCAGATCGCCCCGCCGCCCTTGCCCCCAGGTCGCTCCGCCGCCCCCGCCGCCTATGCCTCCCCCTTGCCCCCCTTCCGCCCTCCTCCTCCGCCTGTGCTGTGGGTGGAACTGGAGTTAGGTTTTTTTTTGTTAAATTTTGATAAATTTTTGACAATTTGATTCATAAAAAATCATCAAAAAATTCAATAAAATTTGTCGTTTGATCCGTAATGAATGATATATCCGTGAGAATGCAAAAATTTTAGAGATTCCATGGATGTATGAAGGTGTCACTAAGAGAGAGAAATTATGAAGAAAAAGAAAGAAGAACAAATGGAGGAAGAAGATGAAGAAGAGGACTGGACAATAATACCCCTCTTAACTGCACCAAGGTTTGAAAAAACCATGGTTAAGTCAACTCATAGACGGTCAATCTGACGGAAGGGCACAACTGATGACGGAGCAAGTTTTGAGGGGCACAACTGATATTACCAAAAAGATAGGGGCATAACTGATATTGCAACATCTCGGAGGGGCACAAGTGATAAAATCCCTATAAAATATCTTCGTCCACGTATAATTATTACAACAATAAAGTCCACCCGTCCACGCGAGTGATTTCCCAGAATGGGGAGAGAGAAGAAAGTTTCTCCCATTCTGGGTATCGGTTCAAAATATTTCCCGGTCTGGGTATATATCGGCAAATGGTTTGCCGCTAGCCTATGTGGCGCGGCAAACCATTTGCCGCGCTTACGTGGAAGGAGCGGCGAACCGTTTGCCGTGCACAGTGGCACGGTCGTCGAGGCGCGCGGTCTTCGGCGCAGACTGGCGCAGACGACGGGACCGCGCGCCAGAAGCGGTTGGCGACCCGCCCTGCACGGCAAATGGTTTGCCGTGCCGCGGCAAACCATTTGCCGCTGGGCGGCATATAAATAGCCCGCCCGAGCCCCCATTCCCCTCACGCATCCTTCTCTTCTCTCATTCTCTCATTCTCTTTCTCCTTTGAAGATCAAGGTCTCCTCCCTTCCAAGGTATGAAATTTTTTATAAATTTTAATTTCTATAATTGTTATGTAAAAATTGTAAATGTCTTTTATTTAAGTAGAAAATGAAATTTCAATTAGTTCTTCATAATTATTGATAGTTGTTTAGTTGTTAATAATTGTTGTCCTTAAGAAGATGTTCTTTTATTCGAAATAAGTATTTAGTTCTTGATAGTTGTAGTATTCCCACATGACATACATGCCCACATGCCCACATGATATTATTAGGAAAATATAAAATTAGAGTCACATTAAAATGCCATACAATCCCCCCATGACACACACTAATATCAATATATTGTAGAGGCCATTAATTAAAGAAAATAATTTATTACTTATATAGGAAATTAATTAAAGTAATTATGTCGAAATTTAGATTTGTAATAAAGTAATTTATGTTTGTATTAAGTAATCCTTATTAGTAATAAATGATGTATATAATGTGTATTAGTATTAGTAAAAATAGAAATTAAATAATGTTTGTTAGTAATAAGTAATTTATATTAGTAGTAAGTAATATATATTAGTACTAATTAATGTATATTAGTTAGAAATTACATTTATAATGTGTATTAGTAATAATAAAAGTAAATATTAAATAATATTTATTATTAATAACTAATTTAGATTAGTAATAAATAATGTATGATTGTAATTAATAATGCATATTAGTATTAAATAATGTATATAATGTGTATTAGTAATAATTAATGATTATATTAATATAGATTAGGAGTTCTAAGTAATCTAAATTATAAATAAATGAAATAATGATATTAAATAAAAAATTAAATATTAATTAATTATAATGATTATAATAATTTAGATTAAGATTCGTAATTAATATAGATTATATTTAAATGAAATAGTGTTATTAAATAAAAAATTAAAAATTAATTAATTATAATGATTATAATAATGTAGATTAAGATTCGTAATTAATATAGATTATATTTAAAAGAAATAGTAATATTAAATAAAAAATTAAAAATTAATTAATTTTAATGATTATAATAATGTAGATTACGATTCATAATTAATATAGATTATAATTAAATGAAGTAGTGTTATTAAATAAAAAATTAAAAATTAATTAACTATAATGATTATAGTAATGTAGATTAAGATTCCTAAATACCATTGATTTTAATTAAATGATGTAGTGTTATTAAATAAAAAATTAAATAGTAATTAATTATAATGATTATGGTAATATAGATTTAGATTCCTTAATTATATAGATTATAATTAAATGAAATATTGTTATTAAATAAAAAATTAAATATATATTAATTATAATGATTATAATAATATAGATTAAGATTCCTAATTAAACTTAAACCACTTTTTACAATTAAATATAGATTTAGAACTTCATTTTCTGTAGTTATAAAAGGCATTAACTTTTAGTTGTGAATAGGAAATGGGTGATGTCGCTGCCTTTTATGTGTCCTGGGGCGGGAGAGTAATCAACATAGACTCTGAGGTCGGTTACGAAGGCGGCAAGAGTGATATGATCGGAGTACCTGTATCATGTAGCTACAATGATTTGCTAGCTTACATATACGGTCTTACGGGATATACACCCGACCTGTTCGAGATAACTGTGACCTGCAAGTGGCCCACCAATGCAAGTTCATTCCGTCCAATCGTTATTGGATCGGATAAAATAACGAAGTTGATGTTGCAAGTATGTCGACAACTGGGGATGATGGAACTGTTAATAGAGGCGGTAGAGATTCCTTCACAACAACGAGACGTGGGATCGTCATCGATGCAAGTTTTTGACCTTAATGTATCTCTTTACGATGAAGTTGACGAACATGATGAGAATGAAAATAATGAACAAGATGAAGTCCAACACGAGGTGGAAGAGGAAGACGACGATGAAGAGGGAGAGGAAGATGAAGAGGAAGAAGAAGATGATGAGGATGAAGAACACTCCATCAGCAGAAGTAGTCACAGAGTGGGAGTCTTAACCGATCATGGTCAAGAGTCTCTTCTTAATTCGATACATCAGGAACCTATTTTCGATCCACCAGTAGACTATGGGATGGATTTAGACACGATGGAGGATCTTCCTGACTTCTTTGGATCAGATGATTGGATATTCGGCACATTTGCAGAGGAGATGCCCTTTTTAAATGAAGTTGCCGAGCCAACATCCGAGGGCGCATCCGGTAAAGAGTTTTGGTTGAACCGTGCCTTCGACTCGAAGACATCATTAGTGGACGAGTTAACCGCTTGGAGCATGGCAAAGCACGTCTAGTTCAAGGTGGATGCATCGAAGAGCTCCCAGTATACCGCACGTTGCATCTTCAAAGATTGTGCCTGGAGGTTGCATGCATCGTACAACAGTCACCGAGACAATTGGGTTGTACGTAGCTATCGTGCGGAACACACTTGTCGCAATGCAATATTACTTGTAGACAATCGAACATGCACTGCGAAATTTGTTGGAAGATTTATTCTTGCCACTCTACGGTCGAACTTAACTCTTACACCAAGCGTTATCCAGTCACTTGTTCAAGATAGATACAAAGTGCGCATTTCTTATAAGAAAGCATGGAATGGGAAGCGACGGGCAATGGAAAAGATTTTTGGAGATGCTGTTGGGTCATACGCGGACATCCGACGATTCATGTGGTTGATGAGGCACTGCAACCCCGGTTCATTCTATGAGTTCGAACATCGACCGGCTATTCATCCCAAAACAGGGGCTCCGGTAGAAGGCAGACATGCCTTCTTTCGTTTGTTCTGGGCTTTTGCTCCATCAATACAAGGTTTTGCACACTGTCGGCCAGTAGTCAGTATTGATGCTGCACATCTGTGGGGAAAATATAAAGGGCACATCTTAGCAGCTACATCCGTTGATGCCAATGGACACCTCTTCCCAATTGCTTTTGCAGTTGTTGAGGGTGAAAATTTAGACTCGTGGGGATTTTTCCTCCATAAACTGTCTGGCATCATTGATCGTGAAGGGATATGCTTCATTAGTGACCGATTCGCAGGCCTAAGGAACTTGCTTCCGCAACATTTTCCTCCTGAAAGAGGCCACTGCCATCGTTTCTGCCTACGTCACATGCAAGCCAACATGCACCGAGCCGGACACACCAACAAATGGATCCAGAAAAAATTCTACAGCGCAGGTGCCGTTACCAGCAAGTTCGAGCACGAGAAGATTCTGCATCAAATCCGTACAGCGGACTCGGAGGCGTACGACTGGATATTGAGGCAAGAAGGTGGGGATCGTCGATATTGGGCATGCGCATACGATGAGGGTCGTCGATGGGGTCTGACCACAACAAAACTCTCTGAAAGTTTCAACAGTGTTCTAAGAGGAATACGTGGTCTACCGGTGCTAACACTTGTCTTGGCTGTCTTTTATCGCCTCAACACATACTTCGTGGAAAGACGTAAGTTTGGTGATCGGATGACAGGTCACCTTATGCCGCGATATGAGAAATTAACAGATGGCCTTGTACAATCTGCGCGTGGTCTACTGGTCGAGCAATTCACACTTACGGATTTCGAAGTGCGTGCCCCTGAGGGAAATTATACCGTTAAAATGAACGGTCAGCAGTCAGTATGTACCTGTGGTTACATGCAAGCTATGAGGATAATTTGCCCTCACATAATTGCCGTTTGCGGGAACGTGAATGTCAGTACAGAGCATGTGAAGCTTTGTTCAGATTTTTATACATCAAGTGCATTCCGGGCCACGTACTCATCAGCCGTGTACCATCTCACGTTCCACCGCCAGCGCATCCACCGCCAGCGGATCCACCGGCAGCGCATCCACCGCCAAGCAGGGCACCAACCGCATCAGAAACAGAACCAGTGGAGGAGTTCGAGTCACAGTTCACCCCGTATTCTCCGCAAGCCAGTCCGATCCCCAGTTCATCCCATGGCGAGACGTCACCGCTTTCAGAACCTGTGGACGAGGAAGAAGCCTTGTACGCTGACTTAGCTGACCTCCATTACACCATCGCATTGAAGTATGCACGTCTGAGTGCGCTGCGTGGAGAGCGAGTGAGGTCGGGTCGTCCGTAGAGTTAGTAGATTTTGTTGTTTTGTTTGAAATCTAGTGATATTTATGTGTACTTTAAGGGTCTCTTGCGTATGTATCCTGCATGTATCTTTTCAAGTAAATGAAATATTTCAGCTTCTACTACTTGGAGAATTTATGAATGTATGTGCGTCCCAGTTACATGTTAAATATATTTCAGATCCCATGTTAAAATTATTCACTTATTTTTAATATACGTTAAAGAACTTTATTGTTAACTCCATGTTAAAAGATCCAACATTTATTTACTTATAAAGATGTTTATTACAACAGTATACACATATTTAATATAGAGGTTATAAGTATCATAACACATTAATTATAAATATCATAACATACTAATTGCTAAAACTATACGTATTATATTTTTTAATTAAATAATAATTGCTTAATAAAACATAACGTTTATATAAATATATCTTTAATTGTTACATAATGTCTATTATTAATGTTTTAACGTTACTCATAAATAAATACCAAATACACTACTAAAGTATTACTTAAGTTATATCATAACATAATAATTGCTAAAAGTATATGAATTATATTTTAAAATTAGATAAATATTACATATTAAAATATCACATTTATATAAATGTAATTTTAATTGTACATAATATTAATTATTAATATTTTAAGTTTATTCATAAATAAATACCAATACACTACATAAATACAAATTACACTAAACTCTTGCTAAGTTATATCATAACATATTAATTGGTAAACGAATTAAATTTAAAAATTATAAAATCATTATTTAATAGAAAATCACATTTATATAAATATATTTTTTTTGTTACATAGTATTTATTATTACTATCTTAACTTTAATCTTAAATAAATACCATATAACCATGTAAATTGTTTGGGCGGGAATGGCAATATTCGCAGCAAATGGTTTGCCGTAGGCGGCAAACCATTTGCCGCTCTGTCCACGTATGCACGGCAAATGGTTTGCCGCGCCACATATGCTAGCGGCAAACCATTTGCCGATATATACCCAGACCGGGAAATATTTTGAACCGATACTCAGAATGGGAGATACTTTCCTCTCTCTCTCCATTCTGGGAAATTACTCCGTCCACGCCGTCTCCCCTCACTGAAGTAATAAATTTAAGAGAAAGGATGACTCACTAAAAGGAGTATACTGCTAAAGCGCCTAACTCCCTCCACGGCCTGCTCCCCGCATCCCTCGCATGGACCCCAGACATCAACGCCCCTCTTTTCTCATCCAAGCGTCCATTCTCTCCCTTCATCCATCCCCGCCGTCCATCCTTCCCGCTCGGGTTAAAAGCCCCTGAAAACGGCAACATCATCCCCGCGTCCCTATCCACTTTTTCCATTTCCACATCATAATAAGGCCATCCCATCCCAACAAGCCCTCTCCTCTCCGTCCATTTCTTCACCGGCGATGGCGGAGATGTGGCGGCGCTCGGCGATCGCGGACGCGGCGATCGACGTGGTGCTGTGCGTTGTGCCGATCTGGGCGGCGGTGATGATCGGGCTCGTGATCGGCTGGTCGTGGCGCCCGCGGTGGACGGGGCTCATCGTGCTGGGCCTCCGGAGCCGGGCGAGGCTCCTCTATACCCTCCCGCCTGGCCTCGGAGCGCGTCGCCTCTGGATAGCCTTCACCGCGCTCTCAGCCTTTTCCGTTTGTCGGAGGCTCTGGAGCGACTGCAAATGGAAGGGGGAAGACGACGCTGCGGCGGAACAGGAGCCGCAGGAGGATCGCGCGGTTGAGGCGTGCAGGTAATGTGATCGTTGCGTTTAAACCATTGTTTGTGAATTCAGGTCGCCATTTGGTATTAGTCCTTCCGCCATGCGCGCGGTTTGTGAACGGTCTTCTAGTTGGCAAAACAGGTTGCCAGATGTTGGGGTCTAAATTGCACGCTTGGAATTTTAGCGGAACCGGAACGCTGAGCCAACAAAATGCCAAACAAAAGCGACCATTAGGAATCCCGTTGTTGGTTGGGCAGTTGAGAGCCTGAATTTTGAATACTGATCATTTGGTTATAAAAATATCATCTAAAATCTCTTCAGTACCGTCCTCGCTGGCTACACCCTTCATTTGCTTGTTTGAAATCCTGGATCACACACCTGGTTGAATGGGAATTTATAGCAATTCAGATGACTTTAGTGTCCGGTGTGAAGTTTTCTGGAGTTGATTAAGCAAGCTGTTATTTTTCTTCATGTGGGTGCTTGATTTCTTCTTGTTTTATCTCCCACTCATGATTTACAAATTGAGATCTTTCCCCTTACTGTTGGCGGACACTTCCTTATCATCACATCTAATATGTAAATGGATTTGTAGATGATTCTTTTGAAATCCTTGCTGTCACGAGAGTGATATAAGAATAAAACGTAGGGAACATTTAAGCTTACTAAAAAGAGAGTTATTGTGGTGATGCAGATGAACAACCGCCAATCCCTTTCCACCTTCAGTGGGGTGGCCTACATGGATCCATTTTCTTTGAAATGTTTGAATCCAGGAAATTGTACTTTGGCTTGAAAATGCTAATTCGTAATATTCTTTTAAACTTTACTGAATGGCTGTACTCTCTCAATTGATAAGGTATTCTTTGAAACAAGGATGCATTTGCATCAGAGCATGCTCCTTTCTAGTGATTTTTTGTGGATGATTGTAACCTCAAGGGTGCTCACCGGTTGGAGGATCACATAAATATTTTCTTTTAGTACTTTATTTAACTGACTGTGGCTTAGGTGTTGGCAAATAGAATTAAAGAAATGGTGGGAAGATATTTTTATCCACCGATATACTTTCATCGGGGGAGGATCCATTTTAGAAAGCTCATTGTGGCACACAAGGTGATGGTAAATACATGCTTTTCACGGAAGATAGGCTTCGATAAGACTTATGATACATTGAATGGAGTCTCTTCTGCACTTCATCGTGGAATCAAGGGTCTCAAACTCGTTGACATGTCAGATGAAGATGAAGAAATATGTCACCATGATCTCCATTTTTATCTCGATGAATGAGGATGACAGGTTAGTTGGCACAATATCATCCTTGGAGGGATTGTTGAGATATTTCTAGTATTTATGTGCTTATGTGGCATGCTTATTTTCGTTGTTCCATCTTATGTAATTTACATATAGGCTTCCTCTATATAAGAGAGCCTAAGGTTCCCTGGAATAAACAAGTCCTCTCTTTCATTTCTTCCAACCTTCACCCTAAACCCTAGCCGCCCCTCTCATCGCTGCCGCCCACCCCATCCCTGCCGCCCACCACATACCCGCCGCCTCTCCTCCTCCCCACCGCCTCTCCTCCACCCCGCCGCTTCTCCTTCTCACCAAAGGCGCCATGTGCGGCCCCTAAGCCGCCCATTTTCTCCAACTCGGTGCCGCCCCTTCTCTTCATGGGTATGAGCGCATAAGTCTACATATGCACCCTAGTTCTTCGTCTCCGCCAAATATGTCAGAAAACAAGGTTGATATGCCCTCCATTGGCGTCTTCAAAAGTCCAGCGTCAATAGTCAAGATGGATGGGACGAATTACGAGCTCTGGGCGATGCAGTTCATGAGCCTCATGAAGTCCAACGGTAAGAAGCACATTCTTACCGAAGATGAGCCGATGGAGAAGACGTGGATTGACGCCTCATGGGAGGCTGATGATTCGTATGCCAAGGCCCAGCTTTCTGGAACTCTGACAATGGGGATTGCCAATGATGTCCTACATCTGCCCACGGCTGAGGCCATGTGGGATATTCTTGCTGCGACGTACTCGCAGATGAGGAACGAGATCAAGATCCTCCAACTTGTAGGGGAGGCTGTCGGGATGGAAGGTGTCGATGCTCTCGAAGGGAGGGAAGTTGATTCTTCTGAAGCATGTTCTATATGCCATCCCAATTTTATTCTGCTACACGAGGTTGTTGCCAACCGAGAAACGACCTACTGTTCTCGGGGCAACTTTTTTACAAGGAAAATGTGGGGGTGTTCTCTAATCGCTTGTTAGACGAGTGAGTCATGTAACAGTTT
Source organism: Ottelia alismoides (assembly GCA_037367405.1). Classification (NCBI taxonomy): domain Eukaryota; kingdom Viridiplantae; phylum Streptophyta; class Magnoliopsida; order Alismatales; family Hydrocharitaceae; genus Ottelia; species Ottelia alismoides. The sequence goes on along the minus strand of JAZKJV010004455.1, from coordinate 19,342 downwards.
GGGCGTAATTGGTTTTTGTTTTTCAAACTTTGTTACCCTTTTGTTTTGATTAATAAATTTGGGGCGGACACCATCGAGTGTTTCCTCCTACCTTTTAGACTTCAAAAAAAAAAACCAGGGTGCGTACATGGATCGAGGCATTGATGAGAAGGTTTTTCTGGTCTAACTGTCGACTGGTAAAGAAGAACGTATACTTGGTTGACTGGGCCAAGGTGACAATGTCTAAGAAGTTAGGCATTTTGGGTGTGCTGCGAGTGGAGGAGATGAATAAAGCTTTTATGGCGAAATGGGTGGTACACAAGGTATAAAAAAACATAAGGCGGTCCGAGGTATTTTTTTCTGAAATTGAGGCGAGGCGTAAGCCTCGAGGTGTAAGCCTCAATTTTTTGGAAAAAATTTAAATGTAAGCAAAATACATTGAAAAAAGTATATAATAATATCAAGCTTTGCCAAAAACACATTAAAGAATAATTTAAAACTAGTAAAAGATACAATACGTAAGCGATGAAGGCATTGAAGTTTAAAAAAACTAATACTAAACCACTAATATACAGAATATCAAGTTCCAACTCCAACTTCAATGATTTTATATGAGTATTGAACTAAAGTCTATACTTAATACTAAAGTACAATAGAAACCATATTTTTTAGTGTTCGAAGTAAAAAAATATTAATATGCCTTGAATCCCAACCATTTGTCTTGCCGGACGTAGTTAGAGAACTGTCATATGCATCCCCTCTTGCCATATCATACCCCAACAAGACATGGGTCTCGCTGCCCGGTCAGCGAGCCTGTAGGGGGTCTAGGGGGGAGCAGGTGCGCTCCCCCCACGGGGGTGTGGGAGCAGCGCCCCAGCGATTTTTCTACTAACGGTATTATTTTTATTCAGCTATTCACAATAAAACGTAATAATTATTTTACTTCACGTGTTTATTTTCAACCTTGCTTTTTATATATGTGATAAATATTCTAAGATTCACAACTTATACAACCAAATAACAACATCAAGTTGCAAACTTGCAACTAATATAAAACATTTGTTACAATTCAAACAAAAATATGTGTGCAATAGAACTAGTATGTGTAGATGTATATATAAATTGAATATGATGTATACAAGATCTTGGAGCTTCGCTTGTTTCAAGTGATCTCTTCTCTTTGCATGGAGCTATATATAGAAATATACAAGGTTTAAAATGGAAACAAAAACATAAACATTAAAAATATAATGCTTACAGAAAAATAGGATCATGTGCAAAGCACATAACCAAAAATGAATAAAAAAACCCTCGTGCTTGAGGCTTACGCCTCTACCTCGCCTCGAGCGCCTCACGCCTTGAGCGCCTCACGCCTCGAGCGCCTCACGCCTCGAGCGCCTCACAGGAAGCTGAGGTGTACGCCCCACCAATCAGATCCGAGGCATGTACCTCGGGGCGCTTTTGGCGCGCCTCGCCTTGAGGCATACCCCTTTGCATTTCGAAGCGTCGCTTTTTAAAACCATGGTGGTATGATTATGGGGGAAGTTTGAGGACCTCGTATGCCATTTACTGAGGTAGATATATGGGATATCTATGTCGTTGGAGGTCATCCCTGGACACCTTCTGTCATCTTTGTGGAAGGAGATTACTAAAATTGTTTCGGAAGTGCCATGCAAGTTGAGACCGGTTGGGGATGGTTAGGGATTCAGTTTTTGGTTGGATAATTGGATGGGGGTTGGTGCGGTGGGGGATCGATTCCCGCGCCTCTTGGGTTGGTGAGGAATAGCGAAGTGTAGGTGCAACATGTTTGGGATCGAGGTTCGTGGTCTTTATAGTTTGCCTCGGAATTGCCGGATCAGAGGGTGGCGTTCCTTGCGTTACATACAGAGTTGATGCAGATCAAGGGCCCATCTTTGGGCAGGGACCATTTTGTGTGGGGAGATGGGAAGTTTACGTTAAAGAAAGCATATCGATTTTTGATTGAGGGTGGGGTTGAGGTGCATGAAAAGGTTCGTGTTGACACATGCATGATTTGGAGAAGCAAGGTGACAAACCGAGTTAAGGTTCTTCTTTGACTTTTCAGACTTGGGAAGATTCTCACTAAGGTACGCTCGGGTCAACTGTTGGGCGTTGAGGATTCTACGTGTGATAGATGCGGGCAGACAGTTGAGGACGTGGACCATCTGTTCTTCACTTGTCCTTTCTCAGCAGCGGTGTGGAGCGTGGCAATTATTTCGTGGCTCGCTGGGTCGGATTGTCCCACCTTCTAGAGAGATATTAATTCTGTTTGTGGTTTTGGGCACGAGGACTACAATTATCCTTTTGCATTGATTTAGGTGATCTGGTCTGCCAGGAACAAAGCCATTTTTGGAGGGTAGACGTTTTATACAGAGAATGTAATTGAGCATTGTAGGGCACTTTTTATATCATGGCAAATATGATACGATATGATATATATATATATATATATTATTTTTAATATATATACTTCGTGTTGGGTCCTAGCTTGGGATGGCACCCTTCATTTATCTCAAAGAAAATCTTTTATCGATTAATTGAGCACATGGCGATAGTTTTGGAAGGAGTAATTGCTACTAAGTGTGGTTTTGCTTGAGGTTTTGATATAGTTTGACATTCTTGAGATCGTTTATTCTTCCTAGTCTATAGCATTTCAAAGCACGATTTTAAAAATTTTTATGCTTATTCGAAGTGTTTTGCTCTATAGTTGATGTTGCAATTGAATTATTTAAATCATTATGTTTGGAATTATCCCAAGTTGACAACAATGAGATGTATAATAATTGTTAAGAGGAAAGTAATCTGAAGCAAGTTTTGACTTTGAAATTTATAAATTCACTCACTTATAGGTCTTTGCATTGGGTTAAAAGCTACTGAACGTCAATAGCAACATCGGGAAATCTTGAAGTTTGGCTGATTAGGAGAGTAATTATCCGAGATTTCAAGTTCACCTCATCATCATCCTTTTAGTTCACTTACTATGTGAATGTTTAATTAAATTAACATGACATATAATATATAGATGTTTAATTTTTGAATATGTTGGAATATTTGGTTGAGCGCCTATTGAGTTGTAGATAGGTAAATGGATACCTCCAGGATCCATTTACCCCCATCCCAGTGTTTAGTCCCACATCTACTAGTGGTGGGACTTGGAGGCTCTGTAGAGGCTATATAAGGAGCCCCAGACCTCTTGTATCCATTGAGAAAGTGCAATGCATAACACGCCTCTTTGAGGGCTTCTCCCGTGGTTTCATCCCGCTCCTCACGGAGTAGGGTTCCACGTAAAATCCCGCTGTTCTTCTTTGATGTTTATTCTTTTCCATGTTTTCGCTTCCGCTTCCTATTTTCTAACATGGTATCAGAGCGGGTTGATTCTCGTAGAGTTATTTTCTTTTATCATGTTTTTCGAGAGTCGATTATTAAGAAGTTTGGTTTTGAAGATTATTCCGGATTATCATTCTGGATCTAGAGTTCAAGTTGTTGAACCCTAATTTGTACTACACGGCAACGATCGCCCTTCATCCTGACCAGGCGACTCCTCATGCGTACAGAGCCAGATCTCCTTTGGTCCAGGCCCCGGATCAAGGTCTAGGGCTGGTCCATTGGAACCCTATTTCTGCATAGCAGCGACGCAACTTCTCCAAATTTCAGCACGATTTGTCATTGTTCTGGCTTATTCTTATTATGCTTGATGGAAGCCCGATCTCTCGAGGCTGCGCCAATCATCTTCCGCTCACGCGCATGTCTTCTCCAGGGCTCCATCGCAAGCCCCAATCAATCCAGAACTGCGCCTCCACAGACACCTGCGCAGATCTGTTTTCTCCAATGCGGCGCAAGGAGACCTCAAACCCTTGCGCAGGCGGCACGAGGGGACCCCACGATCAAACCAACGCGTGCAAGCAACCCTTCCTGGCAACAACCCATTTCTCCTGGCGGCGTCGACGCTTCCTGGCGAGACCCTTCTTCCTGGCGACATCTCCTCCAAAGCACGCGAAGCCTAGGCGGTGCCTCCTTCCCGCGCGCGGCTCCAGATCAATGGCACGAGGAGCCCTGTTCCCAAATGGCCGCGCGCAAGGAGCCCTATTCCCAAGGCGCCGCGCGGCATCGTGCAACTCGCGCCTCCAGGCTGCTCGGAGCCCTATTCTCAAGGCGGGCGAAGCCCACCAACTGCGCTACCTCTATCAAGCGACAATGGCGTGTTTTTTATTTTTCCCCGGAACTACAGGAGGCGGCGGGATTTATTTTGAGGTAGCTCCCAACAAGGGAACCCTAAATAGGATTCTCTACGTTGGAGCCCAAATTGGGCCGAAGTTTAAAAAAAATATGCATATTTGAGGCCCAACAGTAGGGGCTGTGAAAAATAGGAGAGTTTTGAGAGAGAAGAGTTTGGGTCCAAAATTGGCTCGAGAGTTTTTATAAAAAAAGAAATGAAAGAGAGTAAGGGGAGTCCTGTTGCATTTGGGCCCCTTTAGGTCATGATTTTAAAAAAAAGGAGAGAGAGAGGATGTTTATGTTAAAAAAAAGATAGAAAAAGAGAAAAAAAAAGAAAAAAAAGGAGTTTTCTTGAAAAAAAGGCGCGTACACGAAGAAAAAAAAGGAAAAGTCGTACGCATAAAAAAATTGTTTACAAAAAAAAGAAAAATGTTACAAAAGCCGGAAAAAAAGTATTAAAAAAACGGCTTATTAAAAAATTGATGAAGAAGAGCCGCAAGATTTTTCTTGGAATATTCATGTTTTCTCCATATTTATGTATTATCTTATCTTCTCCCAACGTGGTCAACAATGTCATTTCGACCAGTATGAGAGAAAGGGGGAGTATATGTAGAGTCACAGGTCTTATCCTAAGATTCAGATGTCAGATCCTCCAGACCGGTCAGATGTTCATACTCTACAATTTTCAGATTCAGACTCAACGACGACGCATGCCAATCATTTGTTATTCTTGTTGATCGGCTAGAGTTTTCATGCGAGCTATAGGGACTCCAGAGCAGAGGACCAATCCCTATGCCATTGAGGGCAGGGGTTTTCATGTGATTTCATAGGGACTCCAGAGTAGAGTACCATTCTCTGTGCCAGATAGATCCAGTTTCACACTCCAGCCTGATCGTCCTCCTCACATGCACGCCATGAGAAGCAACGTCCTCGACTGCAGCAGTTGTGCGCGTTGGGTTGATATATTGTCTGTGGTGTCATGTATTGTGAGTTGAGTTTCTTTCTGTTTGTCCAAGCTGAGCATTGCATGCTCCAGCTTGAGGGGGAGTGTTGGAGTATTTGGTTGAGCGCCTATTAAGTTGTAGATGGGTAAAAGGATACCTCCAGGATCCATTTACCCCCATCCCAGTGTTTAGTCCCACATCTACCGGTGGTGGGACTTGGAGGCTCTGTGGAGGCTATATAAGGAGCCCCAGACCTCCTGTATCCATTGAGAAAGTGCAATGCATAACACGCCCCCTTGAGGGCTTCTCCTGTGGTTTCTTCCCGCTCCTCACGGAGTCGGGTTCCACGCAAAATCCCGCTGTTCTTCTTTGATGTTTATTTTTTTCCATGTTTTCGCTTCCGCTTCCTATTTTCTAACATAATACATGGTGTACTATTGTGGATACTTATATTGTGAATGGCAATGAATGCTTTCAAATATACGGTGAATGATGTTATATAGAGATTGATTATAAACGATTAGCTTTTTTTGGTATTATTACGATTGCCATTGATCAGAAAGTTTGTAACACAGATGGCTACCCTTCCTATGAGTGTAGCATCTGGTAGTGACTCGTCGTTTATATGCCGCCAGCCATAATTAACTGATCATGCATGATAGTTTAGTTATTTTTTAAGCTATGTTGATTTGAATATTGTTACATGTAGGTTGTGTAAGAAGGTGGATAAAGGAGAAATTTATAGATTAAACATCATCTTGCACATCGAAGGGGCAATGCCTTTGCATACCCTATGGTCGATGAAGATAAAAAAGCACATGTTATAATTTCTGGATGAAATTGCTCGGAAGAAAATCTAGAATGCATCATCAATTGATGAGACCCGTTTCTGGTTGACATAATGAAATTATTGGAGTTAGAGATGTTGGATTGGAGAAAAGACCTCAATTATTTGAACTTATCAAGATGAACTTGGCAGTCCAAGGACAGAAGTATAGATAACCATAAAGGATGCAATCTCTAAGGATCATGTAGATTGGACAACTCTTATATATGAAGTTGAGCATATAGAGCAACAATCCCTTTTATTGCATTGATTGTCAAACCATTGTGGCAGATGTTGGAGGTAGTTGGGAAGTATGTGCATGAACTCAAACCTCCCACGAGGTATGAGATAAGGGATCCATAATTTTTTTGAATAAGAAACTGGTGAACCCCCCTTACAGGGGTCACCACCTTAGTATTTCATTAGTCAAATTATAGAGTACATTACCGTAAGCTCCACAAAAGCTACATTTTGAAATAAGACCTCTAATTTTTGAAAATCAAATCATTCCTTGCAATCCAGATTGCCCATAGCGTTGCAAACGCCATTGAGCAATCATCCGTTGAATTGCCTCCAACCGTCCGAACAGATCTCCAGAATTCCGTGGCTCCCTCGCTCCATACCAAGTGGACGCCAACCTCCCTCCATACCTTTTCCGATTCCGGGCATTTGAAAAAGATATGCTCCGAATCCTCTTCCATCCCATCACATCTGTTGCACCTCGTGTCTTCGATGCCAAGCAACCTTCCCCTCCTTGCCTTATCCCGAAGACGCCCCTTTCTTAAGCACCACGGGAAAATTATAACTATGTTCGGTACCTTTGATGTCCAAATAATTTTGACATCTGTGCAGAGGTCACTATCCCGTTCTTCCGTCTCTCTCTTCAGTTCTTCATATGCTTTTTTGACTGTGAAACGAGTATCCGTCCAGACAAAGTGATCGACATCGGACCCTGAGCCTCTTGTTTCTGGTAATTCGGCCTGCATCCTGAGATACTCCTCTGTGCGCTGGTTTGATAATGCTGTTCGAAGCTGCGGTGCCCATGTACCGTCTACAACTGTTTGGAACAAAGTACCCTCCTTTTCCGTAGCCAAAGCATAGAGGCGTGGAAATCTCCCCTTCAGTGCGCCATCTCCCGTCCAATCATCCCGCCAAAATCTGAATTGACGACCATCCCCCACCACTGGTCAAAGCTTGTGCGTCAATAGCGGTAGCACCTGACGAATCCCGGCCTAGAGCGGTGATTTGAAACATCTCCTAGCCACAAGTTCACCCTCTACACCGTATATTGCCCTCATCAATGTCCACCAACAAGTTTGAGGGTCCCCATATGCGTGTCACCCATTTTGCAATTAGTGTTGTGTTCATGCACTCTACGTCCCGCACTCCCAGACCTCCTTCGTTGCACCTTTTAGTAACGTCTTCCCATTTGACCAGGTGCATACCGCCCCCCTGCTGCTTCCCATCTGAGCCGAAAAATCGGTGAAGAGATCCATATTTAAATAAGCCGGTGAAGAGAATTAGTCAGTGAAGAGAATATCTTATGATTTGCAATATCATCAATATATGTGGAAGGTAACATGATGTTCGATAATGATTATTGCATGAACACACATGTAGGGAAGGAGCATCATGAACTATTGCGTCAATTGCTTTGAAGTTCACTTTTTTCTCATATTTAAAACATTTTAGAGAAAAAAACAAACTGGGGGTTGATGTTCACTTTGTATGAGTGGAGGAATTGCAAATGATCAAGGACCAAAAGGGAGAGGGAGTGACTTCCATAGTCTCGAGCCATTCTTTCTGGAACCATACCATACTTGCAACCCAATCTTTTACACCTTTGGTTTGCTTATTGCGTATTTTTGATGTAGATTTGAGGTCATCAACGAGCCTCATTTACGGAGGACTTAAACAAGCCAAAGAAGAGATACCATCTTTGAATAGCATGAAGCCATCTTATATGATATTTGTGGATTCTATTATCTCTAAGATCACATGAAAGCTTGATACTCAATACTCCTCTGCACTGTACACTTTTTTTGGATTCTACTGCTATAAGGAGTGTGGTATATGTCACAGGGTCAAAATCCCGCTATCGATTTCGACTGAACCTGTGGGCGTTAGCTATCCCGCAGCTAATCAGCCTTCCCGAGTAGAACGGTCATGGGCACGCTCCAACTCTTCTCGTACTCCTACTTGCTAGTGTATCGACGCTTCCAATACAAGCACGAGCACGAACTCCGGATCACTCAAGAACTCTCTCAAGAACTCGCTCAGGAACGCTAAAAAACTCAACCACATGATCACACAAGCACGTGCACAAAGCTCTTCTCTTTATTAGAAGATTTCTCTCCGGAGTGGGTGTTGACACTCTACACTTGTGTGTTTACAAATAAGCTATCACCTCTTCTTTTATACAAGACTTAAGGCAACCAAAGGACACTCATTATTATATCTACAATAATGATAATAAAGACAGACGAGACCCTTCGAGTTCTTCGACAACCCTTCGCGTTCCGCAACAACTCTTCGTTTGCTCTTCTCTTTGACTCCCTTGTCGTCCTTTCGTCTTCCCGTACGATTGACGCCACATCAATCGCCCGGTCATCAGCACACTCGCACTCCAACGCTTGCTGATGCAGCTTTGCCGTAATTCACCAGGTATCACTGAACACTTGGTCTTGTGCTAAAGGGAACCCGCGTCCTCCAGACCCTCGTGCGGTAAACCCTTCTTTAGAGTTCTACATGCTAAGGGGAAGTCCTCTAGAACTTCACTATCGTGGCCTCCGATCACTCTCGTATGTGTACTATCGAGCATGCTCGACAATGCTCGTACTCAGCACCTGCAACGCTGCATGCCTCCTTGGATTGCCACATCTCGATACCGATACCGTGCGCCTTTGTACATACGCCTTTGTGACCGTACCGCACTACTCCTCGATGCGTACTGATTCACTGCACACCGCCCTTCTGCGCTTGTGTACGTACTCGTTACGTGCATCCACTGTCATGTCTTGCAGTTCTACTTGTACTCGCTGTCTTGCATTGCTATAAATACCACGACACTCTGCTACCGAGCTAGTGTCCTCTATGACGCTTCTCCACTGTCACGTACGGTAGAGCCTCCAGACTCTCGTGGATAACCTCAGTAATATCTACGTACTTCGGACTCCTCCTGATGTCCTAGCTTCATCGATCATTCTCGAGCATCCGCTACCGTGTCTGCGCGATCATTCTCGATCACGAAATTTGGGGGTGTAACAAGCCTTCCCCACTGAAGAATCGGTTGTCCTCAACCGAGCATTCCCTCTTCAGCTGGCTTTCCGTCATAATCCTCCATCCGCTACGCATCTCCTGATGTTGCTCAATTGGAAGGGTGGTGCAAGCGTGCACCGCCTCCCTTCCTGCACTTGATCTTCCCACGAACAACCGCGTCCCTCCATGACTTGGCCTTTGTCATGAGAAATTGAGCTTCCTCGTCAGCTCCTGCTCTCGATGTATCCCTCATGGATACATCAACTCCATCGCCAGTGTGTGGCAGCTCCAGCTCCACATGTGGAGTACTCACCTCCACACTTGCTCGTTGATGATCTCGATCGTTCCCTGTGGGCGTCCCCGCATCATGGGAAATGAGCACCTCCTACGCTCCGAGCGTCGTTGGTATCTTGCCTCCTGCAAGATCGTTGGTGGTGTGGTTCGTCACCACTCCACCCCTATGGACGTTCAACACCTTGTCCATGTTGCATCGCCCTCCGGAGCTCTGCATCGCCTTCTCGTGCGCGGATATTCTCTTATCCGCGACTTTGGTTGTGTGTATCCAGCATACATGTTGGTGCTCCGCACGCACCTACGCACTCCTGTGCGTCCTCGATTGAGCCTTGGTGCCTTCAAAGCTCTTTGTTGTGGAGCTCTCTCCCTCTACCGAATTCGAAGCTCCAGCTCGAAGTGTCGTGAGGCGTATCTTGCGTATAGCACCGATTGCTCCAAGCGTACCTCACCTTCTTCTTCTTCCTCCTCGTCTGTACGAAGAGCGTTGAGCTTCTCCCTCTTTGGGCACTCCCGCGCCCGATGCGGTCCGTAAAATATGAAGCATCCCTTGTTCTTTTGCTCCCTCTTTTTGGAGTACTCTCGTTTCTCCGTTGGTGGATCCTGGGCAACGCCTTTGCCCTTGTCCTTCGACCGCGCCTTCTACTTGTTGGTGAACTCCTTTTCTTCGACCTTGTGGCCTAGTTGGGCACCATAGTCGACCAACGCATCCGCCACCACGATCGTTTAATTAAAGTCCTTCACGCCCTGCCTCCGTAGTTCAGCTTGCGCCCAGCTCTGCAACCCGATCGTGAAATTGAACAGCTTGTCCTCATCTGACATGCCCTTGATGTCCAGCAGTAAAGACGTGAACTGCTCGACGTGCTCACGAGGAATGCCTGTCTGCTTCAGGCGTCGAAGAATCTCCCGTGCAACTCACGCAGTGTTCTTCGGCAGGAACTGCGCCTTCAGTTGCATGACTAGATCATCCCATCTGGATATCTTTGATCTCGCCTCATCTGCTGCACAGCTCCTCCACCATAACTTAGCGTCGCTCGACATGTAAATCGATGCGAAGCTGAACTTCTCGGCTTCCTTCGTCTTGGTCGCCTCGAAGTAACTTCCATATCCCATAGGAAGTCTCCAAATCCTTGGTACTCCGCATACCTGTAAAGGGCTTGGGTTCGGGTACCTTGCATCGCTGCACCTTTGTGGAGCTCCCGATATTCGCCAACACCTTCTTGATGAGGGAGATCTCGCTGTGTAGATCCTCCATTACCGTGCTGAACGCCTCCAGTTTGTCCTCCAAGGACTTGATCTGCTACCTTGAGCGTTGGGTCTCATCCCCGACATCCGATCCTTGTAAAGAACGATCTCCAAGACGACGATACGATAGGCATGAGTCTCAATGGTGGACTCCACTTCTACCATCGCTTGCTCTAGTGCTGTCATACGCTCGGTGACACCCACATCTTCGCTCTGCTGATTGAAGGTATACTTGCACCGACAAGTATCCCTTTTGTTCCCGCGATCGACTGCACCTACAACCGCTCGTAGCTTTGCCCGCTCTCTTGGAACCGACCAAGTTTTACTATATGCTCATTTGTTCTGATACCAACTCGTACCAACGAATTGTACCACGAACTATGCTCTGATACCAAATGTCACAGGGTCAAAATCCCGCTATGGATTCCGAACCTGTGCGGCGTTAGCTATCCCGTAGCTAAACAACCTTCCCGAGTAGAACAATCACGGACACGCTCCAACTCTTCTCATACTCCCACTTGCTAGCGTTCTGACGCTTCCAACACAAGCACGAGCACGAACTCTGGATCGCTCAAGAACACTCTCAAGAACGCTCAAGAACTCAACCACACGATTACACAAGCACGTGCACAAAGCTCTTCTCTTTATTAGAAGGGGAACTCTCTCTGGAGTGGGTGTTGACACTCTACACTTGTGTGTTTTCAAATGAGCCACCATCTCTCCTTTTATACAAGACTCAAGGCAACTTAAGGAACACTCATTATTACATCTACAATGATGATACATAAAGACACAAGAGACCCTTCGAGTTCTTCGGTAACCCTTCGCGTTCCGCAGCAACTCTTCGCTTGCTTGTCTTTTTGACTCCCTTGTTGTCATTTCCTCTTCCCGTACGATTGATACCAAATCAACCGTCCAGTCATCAGCACACTCGCGCTCCAACGTTTGCTGATGCAGCTTTGCCCTAATTCACCAAGTGTCACCGAACACTTGGTCTTGTGCTAAAGGGAACCCGCGGCCTCTAGACACTCGTGCGGTAAACCCTTCCTTAGAGTTCTGCATGCTAAGGGGAAGTCCTCCAGAACTTCGCTATCGTGGCTTTCGGCCACTCTCATGCGCGTACTACCGAGCATGCTCGACAATGCTCGTACTCAGCACCTGCAACGCTCCATGCCTACTTGGATTGCCACATCTCGATACCGATACCGTGCGCCTTTGTACAGACGCCTTTGTGACCGTACTGCACTACTCCTCGATGCGTATTGCTTTACTGTATACCGCCCTTCTGCGCTCGTGTACGTACCCGTTGCATGCATCCACTGTCATGTCTTGCACTGCTACCTGTACTCGCGGTATCGCATTGCTACAAACACCACGACACTCTGCTACTGAGCTAGTGTCCTCTATGACGTTTCTCCATTGTCACGTACGGTAGAGCCTCTCGTGGATAACCTCCGTAATATCTACGTATTTCGAACTCCTCCTGAAGCCCCAGCTCCATCGATCATTCTCGAGCATCCGCTACCGTGTCTGCACGAACATTCTCGATCACGGAATTTGGGGGTGTGACAGTATGCTTGATGCAAATACGTTAGTGAAAAAGGATTTACAGATGCATAGAAAAATTTTATCCAGATTTGGATATACAAGACATCATTTTGAGGAAGGACTTGCTTGCTTATAAACAAAATCTTTCCATGGAGATTTCTTGAGAGTGGTCTTTCCATAGAGATAAGCCATCTCATTATAATTCATGCCCATTAAGATCTTAAACTTGACTTCATCCTCTAGATGTGAGCGTAATTGAAGTATGTTTGACACGGTAGTTAGTTCATTGACCCACGTGTAACATCCGGGATCCACGTAAACCCGAACTCGACCCGAATAAGGTCCGAATAACCCAATAAAGTTGTTGGTCAATACTAAACAACTTAAAACGATCAATTGATCGTGAATCAAAAGTTGTTCGGGTGAAATCAACCAAAAATCGGTCGCTTCGTAATGCGCGTTGCGAAAAAGCCGCGACGCAAATTCGAAAACCGCAAAACGAACCGAGACCGTCATTAGATCCGATTCGACGAAACAAGACCAACGGAATTGACCGTTCGTCAATCGGAGATCGTTTGATATTTTTAATTTCACAAAATTTAATCTTAAACAAAAACCGTATCCGAAAATTCCGGGTATTCAAAATCCGATCGGAAGTATATGAATATTATACTCATAGTGATCGGCATTTAGAGACGATCACATCGGGATATTTTGCATCGAAATCCGACGCTTGAGGCGCGGATACAGTCAACATTAGTATGTCAAATAAAGAGTGTTTTTGTTAAAAAAAATAATACATAAATAGACCATTTTTTTTGGAAAATAGTAGCAGCAGATTGCTGGAAAATCCAGCAGCCTCCACTTGCCCTTTGCCTCTCTCCACTTAACTTTCATCAACCTCTCCACTTGGCTATGCTTGTGGATTTTTTTAAAAACACTTGTCAATAAATTGAGACTCCCTCCCCCTTATAAATATCACCCAAATCCCTGTTACTCCATCCCCAAAATTCTATCCGAGGAACCCTCTCCATCCATTTCCTTTCCTGTGTTGTTGCTGTCCAAGCAGTCTGCTGGAGCTGCTCTTTTCCAGGAGCTTGCTGGGGTCCTCCTTGTTGCTGTGCCATTTCAAGTGCAGCTCTTTATTCTCTCTAAAGCTGCTGTCCAACTAGCAGATTTCGACCAATAAATGCCTCTTGGAAACTTCTGTTAGAGCCACTCCTTTGCCATAGAGCTGCTGCTCTTTGCTCCATCCAAAATTAGAAAAGGTTGCAAGGTACAATCCCTTTTCACCTTCCTCTTTGCTGCCATGCATGTGCTTTTCACTTAATCTCAAGATCCAAATGTATAATCAAGGCTCCATTTAGCCACTGGATTTATTTTGCACCCGCAATTCTTCTTAACCTTTCATTCATGCATCATGATATGTCGGGATAGAGTGATTTATATATGTATCATGCTAATATAACTGTTACTAGATTCACATTTTCTTTACATCTAAATTAAGGTGGGAAAACGCTCATTGGTAGCTAATTAATTACGTATAGACAGATTGGGGTTCACCCGAGATTCATCTTCAAGTTTTATACTCTTAGAAATTTTCATCTTCAAGTCTTCATAAGATTATCCAATATTATTTTTTTATTATTGCATTTCCTCTGGTTGGTTCCAATCAGTTTAATGACTAAGACTTAGACTTCCATCTAAAAGTCATAAAATGCGAAGGAAATAAATGGCTTAAAATCTTCCTAGAATGGCTTTACAAGAATGCCCTGTACAAGAATGCCCTGTATGAGACAGATTGAGAATACACATTCTGTCTGTTTCATACAATTGAATTAACCAGATTTTAGAATCAATCTTAAAGTTTATTCTTTAAATTGGATGGGTTTCTAATAATGGGGCCTTGGTAAATATATATATATATATATAGCTTCTAGTGGATGTTCACCATTTTGGATGGCTACTATTAAAAAAAAATGTGGTAATGATCTGTATCAGAATGAACAAATGATCATGAAATTAATAAAATTTGCAGAAGTAGTGTATTATTGGTTGCTTTTAGTCTGATCAGAATGATTGAACTGGTAAATTGCCAGGTATAGATGATTAAATTGGATTATATATATATTACTTCAATATCTGAGCACTTGGAAACATTGCTACTCCTAGATGATGGCTTGTATTGAACTTATGATGACTTTTCCATGATTATATTCAACATATTTGAAACAACCTACGTTAATGTCTGCCTATGAAGTACTCTTTACCGTCTTCAAAGAAAATCAGACATTTCATGCCAGTAACATCTTGGTAGTTCTATCGATCATTTAGAATCTTAAAATTTGGGGGGTTTATTTAAAATTAAACCAAATTACAGACCTGCCCAAGAGCTCCATATTTCAAGTTTTAGAAACTTTAAAAGTAGGGGTTTTATATAAATTGGATCCCAAATTTTGATCCGTCATTCATTTCAGATTTCACTATATTATAACGAAAACTAGAGTGAAAATTTAGTAATTTTTTAAATATTCGTGATCAATGATCGTTACTATAATCTACGATATGAATATCACTTATTACCATTATTATGAGAACTTAGCAAATAGATCGGTAAAGTGAATTATATAAGATCGGAGGTATGGACATTTGTAAGTACAGAACATATTTGTTTAATAAGAATCATTGATAATTAATTAAGCCGGTCAGTATGATTAATATAAATTCAGTGGCAATAATATTAGGACAACTCAGTATGGATATATGTGGATTGATCAACTTTGATTTTAGAATACTCATTTTATAAAATGAAGGTTCACATATTCTTGATGAAATGACTCAAAATGCTTAAACCGACCTGTGGTTCAATAATTCCCTATTATTTATATGACTAATAATCTTTATCAAATGATCCTTTAGTATAACCTAAGGTACTCTGTTTCGATGCTATATTATATAAATCGTACATCATAGTTGCCATCACCCAATGAGCGATCATTTTCCATTATAATACTAAAGTTTTCATTAGAATGTAAACAGAATCTATAATCAAATGCATCTATACGGTTGATAATCAGTGATATCAGATATTTGGCCGGTCATGGTGACCTTTTACACTTGACCGTGCGAGGGTGCGGTGACCCTCAGCTGGGCGGGAGAATAGGAAGCCCAGTTAGGGCAGCGACCACCAAGTGCGCGGGTCTAGGATCCCAGTCCTCTTCACGGTTTTTACGCGAGCTCGCAGTGTTTTACGCCTCGTTGGGATCCTGACTTTAGACCATTCCGCTGACCCTCTGTTTTAGGATATCCAGGCGAGGGATCCTTGGTTTCAGTTATACGTACGAGCTCGGTTGCCCGTTACCGGTCGGGCTTGTTTTTCTAGAGTGACTTTTCCGGGAAGTCCCTCTCACCGTCTTAGTGGCGTAGTTTTGGGAGTAGACCTATCCCTCTATTGGACCGGCCTTCCAATTAGGGGGCGAGACGGAAGAGCCCTTTTGTTGGCTTCTTCACCGCTTGGAGTTTTTCTTTCGCCAACAGACTTGGCGATTCTACATCCAGATCATCCAGATCTATATCTACATCATCTAGAGTTACATTTGAGACTGTTGCACTGAGGTTTGAAGGGATTGATTTCTACATCCAGATCATCCATCTCTATATCCACATCATCTAGAGTTACATCTGAGACAGTTGCACTTAAGGTTTTAAGGGATTACAATTAAAGTTGAGTAAATGGAAAAGACGATAACCTGATTTGAAATCTCATTAAGCCAGTGAACGTGTTTGGAACTTAGTTAGGATGCATTTACTACACCGCATGCCTACGGAGGCACCCCAACCTTAAGACTTTTCCCAAGTCTTAGAATCATAGTGTGAGGTTTCACACGAACAAGACCACAGACTATCCATTAGCTTAAGAATTTAATAAATCATTATATCTTCTTATCTCATCTTTCCCATCATCAAAATCTACAAATATGATCTATATGTAATACGAGAATAAAATATACTTATGATTAATAGTTACAATATAAATTTGCGTATGTGGGAAATGTTGGGTTATGGCTAATCATTAAAGGTGCTTACTAGAAATTTGGAAACCTTTTACATTTGCAAGTAGAAATAAAATTAAATTGAGTTGTTCCTCCTTTCTACTTGTTACTTTTGAAGATATTAAATCCTTGTTTATGTTTATAAATTTTTGTAAGGTACCAGCGCCCGCTGACGCCTCTTCTTCCTAACATGTTTGGCAGGCAAACAGTCTGCTGTTTAGTAGCTATACATGTTTCCAGGAGACAAGGTATATACTAGAAGATATGATTTATTTTGTCTCAGTTTTTGTTTGGTTGGTTATGTATAATGCTTCTCTTCTGCTCAGTCAGATTATTTTTGGGATATTGTATGTACTAGCAGATATTGTACATATTGTAAAATTATAAGGAAATTAATGAAATGAATTTCTGGTGCCATTTGTCTCTTTTAGCTTGGTGGTTATAATTATGAATGCGAATGTCTTATAGCTTTAGCGCGAAAAAATTTTTTCCCAAAAAGTTATGCTTTTAATGCGACGTCAATAAATGGACTATTGCGAATTGTGTCGTAAACGGGTACCCGGATCCTAAGGGGTTCACACTGCGCAATTAGAATACTAGTAATCGAAAATAATTTCGTAAATGTTAATTGTAACGTTGCTTTTAGATCCATATAAAGAAGAGAAGCATGTTGGAGACAAAGAGACAAAGTCTTGTTTATGTGCCTTTCAATTCCAACTTCAAGGAACATCTACTTGAGCTATCAAGAGAACCTCTTTCTTCTCATGATGGCCTCGGGGTAACGTGGCATAACCCCTAGCTCTACCCCTGCATTCCTAGGTTGGAATTAGTTATATAGATCCCACAATTTCTTTGTTATAATTTTTAAACACATTCAAATAAAAAATTAACATAAAAATATATTATAATTATAAGAAAAGTTAGAATAACACATAGTCAATGTGATATCACATCACATTTATTATTCCAACCCACCTAACCATCCAAACACCTACTATTCATAGGAGGATACTCCAACCCAACCCATCCCTCTTACCAAACAAGCCCTTAGGTGAATGGACTGGTGATGTCAAGATATAAGCTCAAGATGAAATGGTTTTTCCAAGATCAAGATTAACTTGGGGTTTAATAGTAAATGCACGTGCTGAGGAAATTTTGGGAACCAAGAAGACGTCAAAGAGGTAGCAAAGGAGCTTTTACTTCGGGCTCAACTAATGTGCGTATAAATGAGGTAGAGGAGGAATTTGATTTTGAATGAACATAGGAAGAAGATCATGATGAATAGGACGTTGATTGGTTTGGTGATGAGGATGACTACTGCTTGTTACTGTATTTTTGTTAAATCATGTTTGTGTTGACTTGTTATATTTGGTCTAAAACATTAGCTCTTGTTTTGTAATGAATATTTCATTCTTAACACGCTTCTTTTATTTCTTCTCTTATTTCAATTGTTTCTTTTCTTTCATTAGGATAGCTTAAAAAATTGAAACGGACTAAAGTTTGACTAAATCCGATTAGTCGCTTCATTATCATTTTTTTATCCTTAGGTAATGACCTGATTAATACTGACATGATGGTTGGAACCTTGGATAATACCATTCACAATTGCAAGAAGCCTATTGGTTAGACCTTTGCGACATTGAGATCACTGCATTTAAAGGCACAATGGGCTCTAAAATCCTCCATACATTCACACACCTCCTTCTTGGGACGATGAAAGATAAGCGCCTATTAATGCTATTGAAGCTTGTAATCCCAACATAGAATTCCACCATAATGGCCATTTCTGAACATTTAGCTCAAAGATTTGAAATGGTTGACCTTGACCCTCCTTACCTCCCTATCTCCTACATCTCACCACCAACCAAAATAGAGTCAAAATGATTGCACCTCTTCCGAGCACTGCATACAACATTAAAAATTTGGTGTTGGCCTATCCATCTCCGATTTACTTCTTGTGAGATCGCTGCTTCTATTCGATCTCACACTTCTCATCCTCTTCTAGAATCACCTTCTGCTTAGCTGAATGCTTTCCATCCACCATTGTGAGATCTTGCTCGTCCTCCAAAGAATCAAATCTAGTGATACGATCCACATGCTTCTAAGATGAACTATCCCTCAAAACCTCCTTGATCTCCATCAAAATTTGCCTCAAAACTTATACCATGAAAAACTTACAATAAAAGAGCCTTCGTGAGATAAAGATGACCACTGATGCATAACCAACTTACGGAAATCATCCTCCAATACCCATGACTAGAGCGACATCAGAAAATCTCCCAGGATGAGACTTAGATCCTACCACGTACGCTACTCTAGGGTATCAATTACCTTAAGATTGAGATGATCAGCCGCTAAAGCAAACTTCGTAGAACTTAGATGCCCTCTGAGCCTCAAGCGATCACAACCTACCAACATGACGTTAAAATTACCACCAACAAGCTGCATTACTCAGGAAATATCACTTTAACCACCTGACATCCGCATATCCTCTCATAACTCAAATCTCTTTTGAGATCCCGTAGGTTCGTACGTACTCGAGATCATTATAGTAGTTGAATTGGTCAACCTTAACATCATTGATATGAAGTGGCACTCACTCTTATCCCTAAACAAACAGAGAAAATCTTGAACCAAGCAAGTGGTAGACCATAAGATTCACCAACTGAATAAATGACGTGGACATAAATCGATAACGACCATCCAAAGGGTTCTAAATTGTATTAGTCCAACGGCATCTGATCTTTTCATAGCAAACACTCTCTTCAAGAAGAGGGAGGTGCATTTAATTACTTATAAGAGTGGGCCAACAAGAATACATATAGATTACTTTGCGTTGAGGAGAAGAGATCGGTTGTGTTGTAAAGACTGCAAAGTTATCCCAGGAGAGAGTTTGACAACTCAACATCGCTTGTTAGTCTTGGATGTACAATTAAAAGGGCTGGTAAAGAAAAGGAGGGTTCCTA
>JAZKJV010004454.1:0-28548 GCA_037367405.1 Ottelia alismoides | reverse complement strand
TCCTCCAAAGGAGGCCACCTAGGGGACTCGCCCCCCTCCCCCCCCTGAGGAGGCTCGGGCGACAAAGAAAATGCAATAAGTGAAGGACACAAAACGGGAGGGGTTGAGAAGAGAAACAAGGAGGTGGAGGAAGGAATACAAGGTTACCTCACTCTAACATAAGTCCTAATCCTCTCTCTCCACTTGAATATATGTAAACATTTTATATAACAGATGATACAAACACATTATTTTAATCTTCAGTCTTGACCATCTTCCTTCTCCTGCATGTATAAAGCTCAAGACAAGGACGAAAGAACATCAATTGTAACCTGCAAGGATAATATACATAAAAGAATTTACATAGGATCTTCAAAATCAATCTCAAGAAAAGTGATTATTTCCAACATTGTAAAATATATGCATTTGCTCTTAAATTGAATCTTCCTTAAAATAATCATTATAACTTTAATGAATTGATCTATCGTAACATATCTTCCTTCAAAAAAAATTTCTCAATTTGGTTCGTTGATTGTTGATCAAATAAATCAACACTATAATGCAATTCAACTTGTTAATTAGTTAAGGATACAAGAATGCCATCCACAAATCATGAGTAAATTCTTATCTAATTGTAAGATGGGTAAATGTTCTATAATACATAAACAAGTACACTACGAGCACTTTTATATGTTCTCCTCAACTTTCCCCATAGTTCTCACGGGGAATAATAAAATAATCCAGATTTTTTTATCTTGATTTCTTTTTCCTGGAATCACAATTCCCCTTTCTTATTCCACAACTACAATTGGAAAATGTTATTCTCCTTCCTTCAAACAATGGATAAAAAAGATTCTTAAGAATGACAATAAATAAATAAGAACTATCACTTAATTAATATTCTTAAGAATGACAAACCTTCTGTAAATAAATAAATAAGAATGAACTCCCTTATTCTACCGGTATCCTACAATATAAAGAACGATAATAGAAACCCTTTACTCATTATTCCATATTTGTACTCTATTTTCCTTCACATACGACTGCATCCAAATTATAACAATATGATCCATTTGACAGAGTCTATAATAAAGTCCATATATACAGTTTTGGGCAATAATAAAGTTTGTTGTAACAAATAGAATAAAAAAGAAAACTACTGCAGAAGTTAAGGGCACCAGAGGAAATGAGTGGGAGATTATGGGCAAAAATGGAATGCACAACCATGATAATATATAGCGAAAAAAGAATTTATAGCATCTTTTAATATATATTTTATTGACAATATTAACACAGGAAAGCAGATCTTCCTGTGCAAAGCTCGGGGGATGTTTCATCTTTTACAATCTTTTAAAAATGGAATTTACATTTATATAATTAGATAGAAAGATATAATAAGGAAGGAGTTAAATAATTGCGAAGTAGAGAAGAAGTAAATTATTCCGAAGTATTGAAAAAAAACAATAAATTACTATATATATTCATCAAATGCACACAACATAATAAATTTTGAATAAGATCACAATTTAAACAACTCCTGTTGTAATTAATAAACCCTGAGAATTCGAGACGATAAAAAGAAGGGATAATTACACCCATAATCCTGAGTAATTTTGCAATAACATTCATAACCTTTCATAATAGTGAATTACACGAGGAATCTCGATATGCTTAACTCTTACATGACATAACCTTGTGTTATAATCGGTTTGGGATACACGTTATATTTAACGGTTTCTGTTTACAAAGACAAAATTACCCTTAAAGGTTATTATTATTTACAAAACATGCCATTCTCCCCCCTCCTCCCCCAAGCAGCTCCTCCCTCCTCCCTGCTCGCCGCTTCTCCCTCCCTGCTCGCCGTCGTCGAGCAGATCCCCCCTACGCCGACTCTCGAAGCCCTCCTCCCCGACCAACCCCTCATTTCCCTCCTTTCCTGCCTTACGAACTCGGCTCCCTGGGGCTATCGCTCCCTGGGTCGCCTTCTTTCCCTTGTCTGATTTGATTTCCTCGCCAGAAGCTCTATCGTGCAATCGGAAGTTGGGTGCGTCCGAGAGGGTACCTGGCTCATGCTCTTTCCTTCCCGTTGAAAGTCCCTCTTGATATATAAGCCCTTACGGAGGCGTCAAGCTCTAAAGTTGGATCCCGGCAACGTTGAAGACAGGAGCTCTGACCGGGGTTACTACCCGTGCCATGATGGTGTTGGGACCGTCATCGGAATGCCCAAGGGGGTTCTTCCGGACTCTGCCGTAATAGGAGTTAGTGCTTGTTCCCTGTAGGTGCATACAACCATGGAGCGTGGGTGGGGGAGGAACGCCACACCGCACCGCCGCTCGGATCTCGAGTTCTGCAGCACCACCTGGAGCAATTCCTGGTCCTCCCGCAGAAGTTTCCACTCCAACTCCATCGACATGCGTCCCGGCAAACCGCTCCCCCCGGGCAGCCCCCTCCCTCCGAAGCCCCGTCGAAGCCGCTCCCGCCGCCCTGCTCAAAGCCCTCGGCCCCTCGCAGCCGATGGAGCTCCCATCCCGCGCGCGTCCAGATTCTCCTCCCCCTGCTTGAGCTCTTCCTCGTGGATGCTCTCGCCCTGAAAGCACCTGTCTGCCGTCGAGCTTCAAGCACACACAGCCGATGAATGTAGCAGCTTTTTTCCTTTTTTTTTTATTTGGATAAATCCGAATGTAAGATGATAGATTGGTTAGATTAACTGACCCTACCCTTATGGTTGACTTAACGTATTAAATTAATGGAGGGTTATAGATGTGAGATGGAGTGATTTTTCGAGGTTTTTGTGTAATTCGTGATTATACAAAGTTATGAATGTTATTGCGAAATTACTCAGAGTTATGGGTGTAAATATCCCAAAAAAAAAGCAAAAATGAAAGAACATGCTACATAGCATATACTTTGACGAACGATTGTATATACTCCATTTCCCTCTTCCCTTCACCATCACATCAAAATATGCCTCGTGATATTCTCCTCTCACCTCCTCTTCCTCCCCTCTCCTCCTTCCCTTCACCAAACAAACCACCATTACTACACTCCCACCACCAGAAGAACCACGAAATGCATAATTTAAAAAATGCAGAGACTCCATGCTGGAATCGGCAACAACTCCACCTTCACAAGCATCGATACGATTGGATTTCGCAGTATGCAAAAGTCCAAGCAACAAGAAGAAGCTGCGAACCTGTGAGAGAGAGGAGCAAAAAGAGAGTGAAAAAAAAGTAATTCGACTTTCGAGTAGGTTGCTTTAATGGAGGATTTTTTTTAACTTTATATATGCAGGCGGTGTGGAGCGGTGATGAGTTTGCGTTCACCGCGGGTGACTTGATCACCCCCAACACGTGGTGTGGTGTTATTGGGTGACGCCTGCCGTTATCGCAGTGGAGATCGTGAGGGGTAAATTGGGAAAAGCGTGCAGGTGCCGTTGGGAGTTGGGATTTGATTTGAATTTAAATTGGAAAAGTTTGCTGATACCGTTGGATTTAATTTAAATTTAAATTGGGAAAATTGGCTGGTGCCGTTGAGATTTAGTTTAAATATGTACTTACCGAATATTGAATAAAATTGTTTATATTAAATAGAGTTTTGGTTCTACTGCCCCTTCGAATTTACCTTGCTGCCCTCTTGTTATTACCCTTATACCCCTATATCACATTGTTGTATGAGAGTACTGTGAATTTTGTGAAGAATACATAATAATAAGTGTATTGTAAAAACAATGGATGTATAAATGTAATTGAATAATCTTGGGGAGCACAAACAAAAAAAAGCCCTAATAAATATGTATATCATTAGGATCGTGATGATGAGTGTTAAAAAAAGATAGATATACAGCTGAAAATGAACTGTCACCACCGTTGTAAATTTCTTTAAACAATCTTTTGACACATTTGATGCATGTACATGTATAATACATTTAAAGCATATATATTTAAATTAAATTCAAAGCTTCTTCTATTATTTGTATACATCTGCGAAGATGCTCCAAATGCAATTTCTTTGATCATAGTATGTCAGCATGTCCCTTATTCCAAGCTCTTTCAGCAGCACTCCGTATGTCTTTGTTGAGAAGTCCATCGTCGAAGTGCCATTCGCCGATCTGTCGTCCAATGAAACGTCCTCCGAGTTCTCGCAAGCAGATGACCCCGTAAACACTACTACTCCCGTAGATGAGGTCCCTTTTGTGGAACCTTCTACGACCAGCCACATGGGAACAATGGATAGGTAGCGTTCGGTAGGTGGGGTAAACTCCCACCCTTAATCCACCCTCCCTCTCTCTTATGTGGGCCCCACTTTATTCCTTTTTTAAAAAATTGGATTTGCCATTCAAAAGGAATTGACGGCGCATATTGTTGCCCGTCTCCCATCAACTTCTATGTAACTTTTTGTTTAATATATAAAACTCTGGAAATGTTATCATCAATCCTATCAACAAATAATATACTATACCATCATATCATATAAAAATTATAAACTACTCCACTTCTACTCACTTCTTCAAACTTCAATTCAATCACATCACAATAACTACTCACTTTTTCAAATTCCAATACAATCATATCACAACAAACTCACTTCTAACCAACCCCCAGTTTAACCATCTATCCAAACACCAAACTCAAAAATGGGTTACCCTCTACCAGTTTAACCTGCCTTAACCTGCATACCAAACACACCCTTACAGTTACCGAGACAAGCAAAATGCACAGAAAATCCTCAGCTCCCATACATGCCTCCTTTCACTTGGGATCTAGACCTACTCTTCACAGCTACATTGCAAACCCACGCAAAACAAATGCTGCCCCTGCAAGAGTAACAAGTTTAGGGCTGTTAGACCTTAACGTGTCGGCTTCAGGTGGCACGAGTGAGCAAGGAGAACCTTCCTTCGCCACAACACCTACCTCCAGAGCTTCTGCCCACCAGTTCTAATCTCTCTGCCAATCTAGAATGGTCAATTATCTTAAATGGTAAAAAGAAGAAATAAGCCCAAGCCCAGAAACCAAACACCTGAATGGGTCTGCCTACCCATCCGAATGATTCTTAAATGTATATAGTTGTATGCAATGTTCGAAGCTTGAATAAACATGGAAAGCTTAGGGTTATGCTTTGGGAGATGCTTAAAGGCAACTTGGAATAATTGGTCTTGTTTAAATAAAAATTAGACCAAGCTAACTGCATATTCATTGCAGCCATGCCCAATGACAGGAGCTTCTACCATAATTCTACTTCATTATGACAGAGTTGGATCCTATGGAAGGAGTACACATGGACATGTGTCCATGTTAGGTCCATGAAGCAAGTTGTTATTCTTGATTGCACAAATAAAGGTGGGTTGATGCAATTTCATCCCTCTATGGTTTATGGTTATAACAACTCTTTGAAAAGGAAAGCTCTTTAGTCTGATATTGAAGACCTTTCTTGCACGTCATCCATATTGTGGTCGTCGAATTTGCCTCGGAGAAGGTTGGAATGCTCCTAACTCCCAGGAAATGGAAGACCAATAGTAGCATTGATAGAACATGCCTCATTGAACTACATACAGTCAGTGCCGTCCCTGATATTTTATGGGCCCTAGGCAAAAGAAAAAAAGAGGCCCTTAATTTTTTTTTGTAAGAGCAAATTATCCCTAGTGTGTTTACCATCAAGTATAAAATGAAACATTCTATTTTCGAGGAACAACCAACCCTTATATAATCTCATTAAATTTTTGACTTTAGCATTGAGTTATTCATCGAAATTTCGAATTCATAGTACGGATAAAAACGAATACGAATATATCTGAATATTTGTCTACCGTATTCGAAAAATTACCGGATACAGATATTTGTATCCGACTACTAATCGAATATGGATATGGATTGTAAAAATTTTCCAAATATGTATGCAGATATGGTAATGGCTTGAATATCCGGATCCAGATCCAGATATCCGAATACAACATTTAATATTATTTTATATATTAGTTAATGTAATATACGCCACAACACCATGATAGTATTAGCATTATATACAATATAATATAATAATGGTATCTATAAACTTCCGTTTGTTTGGAAATGGGCACTAACAAAAGTTACGATACCCTATCCCCCTTTTGCTTCTAGTCAAGAACAATGTTACTTCGACTCTACCTCTTGTTATGATGCGACTTATTTATATTTCATTGTCGTTTTTTTTAAATCATTTTTGAACTTTGATAGAAATTCAACTCGTATTCGTATGTGGTCTTTATTCTATCCGTATTCGGATTCCATGTTTATTGGATCTATATTTGGATTCATTCTTATTTGATTCGTATTCGGATTGGCTCTTTATTCGATCTACATTTGGGTCCCCTCTTTATTTGACCTATACTCGGATTCGAATTCGTATCGGTATTTTTAAGGATATGATTTCCTCAATGCATATCCGATTCATATTTATATTGGTATTCAATAGAGATAAAATGAATATGGATATGAAATAGGCATATTCAATCCATATCCTATCTGTCTTCATTCCTAATTTATAGAGGCTTATTTTTCATTTAGTAGTTTCAATGACAACTTCTATTTTAGCCCTAACCTAAAAATCAAATTAAATGCAAACATGGGCCCCTAAAATTAGTGGGCCCTGGGCAATTGCACTCCAAAACAATGCCCAGGGCCGGCCCTGCATACAGTTGGAAAACCATTTTCTTGGTCAAACTCCTCTATGGAGCAATCCAGGATTTCAGCTAGATTGGATCGGTCCCTATGCAACTCTATGTTGATGGAGCTCTTTCCTCTGCCAAATCTGTGCTACTCCCCTTTGACGATGATTGATGTCCTCATGTCGGTCCAGTTGATGAGGGGAATCCGGATAACAAAGCTTTTTCGATTCCTCAATTACTGGTGTAGTAAAGACAGGTACCTAGAAGTGGTGGAAAATGCATGGGCAGAGAGTGTAAGGGGAATCCCCTTTATGTTTTGGCAAGGAAGCTTAAAAAAGTTAAATTAGCTCTCAAATATTGGATGAAAAAAGTTGTAGGTACAGAGGCAAACCGTAAGGCAAGAAACTCCTTCCTATAAGCTATCACACTTTGCATTGGGTGATTCTCCACTTGACCCACTTCTTGGCACAACTAGAGGGCAGTGCCAAACTCCACATTAATTCACTTGAGGTCGACAAAGAATCATCTTAGAAATAAAAATTCTTTCTCTCAGCTACCAGAATAAGAGAGTCTCAAAATCATATCACATGCATGCTTGCCTCGGATGGGTCCTTTATTGATTACCCCTTGGATATTGCCACTCAGGATGTTAGGTACTTTTAGGTCCTACTTTTTCCTCCCCTGAGCTAGTGAGGACATCCATGATTGCTCCGGTGCCAAAAAAAACTCCTCTCCACAAAAGCAAGAGAATGGTTGGAAAGGCCTTTTGGTGAACAAGAAATATGGAATGCAATACATGCAATTCATGTATGAGAGGCCTCCTGTCCTGATGGATTCAACTCAAAATTCTTCATGGTAGATTGAAACTCATCAAAGGAGATGTGATTGTTGCGACGTCATTCCTTCATGCTGGGGAGGTATGGTGAGAGAAGCTAACCTTAACTTTCTCACATTAGTTCAGAAAGTGAAGTCTCCTTCCTCCTTGGGTGACTTTAGGCATATTTCCTTTTGGGATGTCAATTACAAGATTTTC
The DNA here is from genome assembly GCA_037367405.1 of Ottelia alismoides. Lineage (NCBI taxonomy): Eukaryota > Viridiplantae > Streptophyta > Magnoliopsida > Alismatales > Hydrocharitaceae > Ottelia > Ottelia alismoides. The sequence continues at coordinate 20,896 of JAZKJV010004454.1, read as the reverse complement.
GCAAAGATGCTTGCGAACAGACTCGTTCAAGTTCGACCACATCTAATCTCTTTAAATCAGATGGCTTTTATGAAGTGTAGGCGCATCGGGTATTGCATCCGTCTAGCACAGTAGTTGGCGTTTGGCTTTGAGTGTAGTGCGGGGCCAAATCTTGCTTGTGTTAAGATTGACCTATCAAAAACATTTGATCTTGTAAACCACCGTTTCATACTAGACTAACTCTCTGCTATGGGTATTGGTAAGACTTGGGTAAGTTGGATATGCTCTTGCATATGTATGGCCTCATTCTCAGTTTTGGTTGACGGAGTCCCTTTTGGCATGTTCAGGGGTGGAAGTGGTATTTGGCAAGGAGAGCTCTTAAGTCCTCCTCTCTTTACAATTGTTATGTCACTTTCTCGACTTGTGGATCTGGAAGTTGAAAGAAGGAAGTTTCTACCGTCAGGAAGGGGTCCAGCTATAACACCATCACAACTCATTTATGTAGACATTGATGTTGCTCCCATAAGTCACTTAGTTCCATATAAAGGATCCTGGAAAACTTCCATGAATTTATGGGTCTTAAGATGAATGCGAGGAAAAGGCACATGTTCTGCTCCAAAAAATCTAAGGGAGAGTTTTCTTACAACCTAACTGTTGGTCTATTGGGACAATCCATGCCCACTATTTAGCTTGGAATCCTTTTGGCCCATTCATATGGACAGAGTAGAGTTGTATGTGCTTTGAAGACTCAGACCTCCCTTCGAACATCTGACCAGCGCACCTCCTTGCCCGACCTCTCCTCTACCCTCTTTGCCCCGAAGAGATTCCATTATCTTTCTTTGTCTGAGTGACATGTACTTCCATAGTGCTCGTTTTTCTAATTATGAAGCATGACTAAGCATTCCTACTCACATTCGACCTAGTGCTCATGGCCAATAGTGGGTCAAGAAGCACTCTGAAGGGTGCGTCGAGAGGCTGAAGTGGAACCGATCTTTGTCAGGTTTTCCGGTTGAATAATCCCTGCACGAAGTCGATATCTTTGTGGAGCCAGGATTGGGCGAGTCGCTTATTGCGTCAATGCCCAGTGGAGAGGCAATTTCCCGTCAATTAAACAAAATTAGAGAACACCAATGTGGCTGGAAATCAAAGAAACTCTTTATAGCAAGACAGATTCGACTCTTAAACTCTGTCATCAACAACATCCTATTATACTGGAGTGAAGGTACTATCATACCAAAACTATAATTAGGTGTACCTTGGATATGTACGTAATTTTTTAATGGGACTATAAGAGACATGAAATCACATGGTAAAAATTTTGCCTTCTTAAAGAAGGAATGGGGTTGCGTTCCCTTACAGATCTTACAAAGGCAACGACCTTAGCGTCGGCTTGAAGGCTAATTACATCAGATAGGTCACTCCGGGCTTCATACATGAAGATTAAATACCTCCATTCGACCAACTTCTAGGATGTGAAACAGTGACGGAGAGAGGGAGGGGCGGGTGGGGGCTTAGTCCCCCCAGCTCTCGACCAAAATCCATTTATACGTTTAATATATAGTACTATATATAATCTCAATACATTATTTAATAATTAAAATTTACATGTTATGTATAATAGCCTCCCCATAGCTCAACAAAAAAGGCAATATATAGGGAATAAAGGGACTGCCACCACCACACTTTTCCGCATTTTTTTTTGAAAAAAATCACAATGTATATTCATCTATCACTCAAATATGTCATTCAAATTTTGTCAGAAATAGAGATTCCTTTACCCTTCATCTAGAACAGGTAATTTTAATGGTATAAGCATTGTTGTAATCAACCTGTTCTAGATGGAGGGCATAATACTCTTTGTTTCTGATGAAATTCGAATGACACATATGCGGTATATATAGATGAATATATATGGTGATATTTAAAAAAATAAAAAAAACTTGGAAAATGGGGTGGATACAACCCCATTGCACCCATATATATAATCTAATTACAATTATTAACTAGTAACAATACATGATGTGCATAACCAGATACTGATACAACTTTATATGTCCACCATCATATATATTTGTAAACTGTCATAGATATGTAATTGTTTTTATGATATATTATATAGATAATGATTTTTTTATTTTCTTGGCATATACAGATATGTATTTAGATACCTCGATCATTTTTTAGGATCATAAAACATAGGTTACATATTTATGTAGTGTATACATATATGGATACAGATACCTATGTGTATCTGCATGTTTGCAACCCTATTTGTATCTGTGTCTGTTTTAAAATAGATATGCAGATAAACGTACACATGTCAAAATATATATAACAAATACGATAGAGGATTGATACATATATCTATGTTTGTTTGCATCCATGTAAGTAAAAAGTATTGTATAGTGTTATTTGTTTGAAAATATTAAATCTAGCGGTATTACTTAATATCATATTAATAAATGTATATTTCAGTGATATGAACAGTTTTGTAGGGATCTTTTTGTCAATACGATGTTTATAGAGATTATTTATGTTCGATTATAAGTTTATATAGATACTTCTATAAAAATATATTTCCAATATTAGTTTCGATCAATTAAGGAATTATTGGAAACCCACCTTAGATTGAATTCATTTTCAAGAATCAAACTTTATAGATTGAAACTTCCACTAATGTTCTATATATCCTCCAAATTTCATTGTAATCAGATATCATTTTTCTTAGTGTATCTTAGTGGTTAAAAGTTCAATCAATATTTAAGAAATTTAAGTCTCGTTTCAAAGAGAAATAGACTTTTAACCATCGATATAAAAAAGCAAATGATTTTAATGAACAAATTTGAACAAAAAATATTTAAGCACCTCTTTTGTAACTCACATTACATCAGAGAAACCAACTCCCAAATACTAACAATTAAAATTCCAAGATAAATTAGAAAAATAATATCTAAGTATTAGCCCCTCCCCCCCACTCCCAAGATGAATTTTCTGGCTTCGTCCCTGATGTGAAAGTTAGGACCAATGTTTCCCCTATTTGGAGGCAGTTGTTGCATCTACGACCTCTCTTGCAAAAAAACTATTGGAGGTTAATCCCCTCATTCTCTTGGCTCCCAAGACTAGCGTGATATTCTTTCTGATCGACATTTGATATGGTACATTGTCAAGCATGGGTGGTAGGCTGGTCGAAAGAAGTCTGGTATTGCAAAACTTCCCTAAAGCACTCTTGCTTTTTGTATAGAGCAATGCCAAGCTAGCTCCCTACTAGGGATCGATTGATTGGACATGGCATTACTTAGGATAGGGAATGTCTCCTTCGTGAGGCCCCCCTAGATTTTGTTGATCATATTTTTTTTGGAAGTGCCCTTATGCTTCTCGGGTCTAGTCAGGAGTGTGCCACTTTGCTCCAGCTACCTTTCCCATCGGATGATCTACATCTACCACATTCTCTTGAGTGGGTGTAGAGACTGTATAGTAACTATACTCATGAAGGGAAGAGATTGAGGACAACACTCGTTGCGACCGTTTCGTGGATTTGGAAGGAAAGAAACCAAAAGTGGACGAGCTCTGGAGTCAACAATGTTCAACATAACATCTCCCTCATCTCTTGGGATGTGTCTATGCTGACTACCTAAATCTTAACCCAAGTTGTTGATGGACCATTTGTTTTGATTTGCTTTGTTTTGTGTTTTATATATCAAAGGTCGATCTACTAGTTTTTTTTAGTGTCACGTACACATAGACATGTAACGCTATCTTTTTTGATGCAGATATAATAAAGTTATATTTACACTCGAAAAATATTATTCTCAGTGATATATTAACATGTTTTCACACCGGTCCAATCTCTTAAAATTTGAGATAGATGTAGCAATGCCTATATATGTATCAATTTTTATCTGCTTGTATTACACTGCGATAAAACTAAAGGTGTTATACGAATTAAATTTGAATAAAAATAACAAACGTTGAAAATAAATAAATAAATGATACTTTCAATATGAGACAGATAAACTAACATGCTTATTATCATGCCGTCAATACGCTACATTTCAACAAAAATAAACCGCACTAGTAGGTACCCGTGCCACGCTTTGCACGGGAAAGCAAGTATGAGAAGTTAACATACAACTGTATCTCTTTAGAGCCTGTTCAGGTGGGCTCTCTCCCTCTTTTGTATACATTAAATAAATCATTTCTCTTTCATTTATTCCATCAAAAATATATGTATTATACCATCATATCATCTAAAAATTATAAATTACTCAGTCTACTCATTTTCAAACTTCAATACAATCACATCAAAATAGCTACTCATTTATCCAAAATTTAATACAATCACATCACAATAAATCCACTTAACCCCTAATATTTTTATCAAAACGATTTACCCTCTCCCAATTTAACCCGTGCTAGCTCGGTAACCAAATGCAACCTTAAGAAATAAACATATACATAAATTTAAGAAGTCAACCAAAGTTAACCATATTGGGAGGCCAGGTAATGTAACTTAAATCATTTCTTATTAATGAAACTATACTATTGCGGTGACTCCCACCTTGGGAGTTCACCCTCTTTTACAACAAAAAAATAGCAAGAATCCTAGAATACACTTCGTTTTAGAGATAGTCAACTATTACCAGATATGGCACGTGAAGTTACTATAAAGCAATATAACTAATTGCTTTCGAACCATGAATGCTTAAACCAAAATATGGGATTTATTTTCTTACGAAATAAAGCTGGAAAACTAAATGAACATTATAAAATCCTTACCTTTTTTGGAAAAATAACTAAGAAACATTCCATACGCAAATAGCACAGAAAGTCATGTTGCGTTGTTGTCATTTTCTTTACATCTTGGAAGCACGTATATTCTCATAGAATAAAATATAGCATGTCTAAATGTACAACAAATCATATTCCTTGTATTAGTTTCGAGAATGAAACAATATCCTTCAACTGGTGTAAAACTAAAAGTACCTTCGTTGTAAAAATAAGGTAAAGCGTCTGTAGACACATCTTCCGAAAATGAAGATGAATTTTTATAAATATTGAATTATTTTGAATTGTTGGCTAGAACTTATGAGTTGCCACCTTAACACAGTATGACATGCCAACATATGATATCTGTCTTTTTTTTCCAAAAAGAATGGAAGAATGCAGGCTTAACGTGGGAACAAACAAATATTAACGCATCACAGTTAAATGGAACCTTATCCATAGTTAACATGTGATGGTATAAATATTGTAACATTAGCGCAATTCGGATAGAATTATCCTTCTGCTATCAAAAATAAAATAGCATCTAACCTTCAAGACGAAATCCAAGCTCGACAACAGGAGGAAGGTCTCGGACACCTTCAAAAAATTGAACAAAGTGTCTAAGGTCATCATACACACAGATCTTGAGTGGGCGGCAGAGTAAAAGTATCTAAGATCATCGTCACTTCTGGTACGTTAACCAAGCCACATCTAAGCAACATGATCTTATCCTTTTTTTATATATTTTTAATATATCTAACTGGGTTAAATATACTACACGATATTCCCAGAGCAAGCATTAAACAATATGTATAGAACAATAACAGAACGTTTGTATCAAAATATATATCAAACGGGGGTTGAACAAAGTGGGGAACAGTTCCTACTCCGCATGGACCACACACCATTATATATATGTATGTATAGGTAGATAGATATAAGCACTTTTCCAACCAAAAAGAAGTAATTACATGGCGAAGATTGAAAACCGTATGTTCAAGCATCCAATCAAGTATTATATCAATAAAATAACTGAATCTTCTCTTAAAAATAACATGGCGTGAAATATCAAACCTTGAATCGTGTGTTTGCGGAGGAGATCAGACGGTGAATTCAATGAAAACAGGAGCACAACAAAAACACCAGCTATAAATATTCAAAACACCGGCTAACAATATAGAGTATAAAGGAGATAAACAAACATCTATATTGATATCTCCGAGACCTAATCGAGGATCTCCTCCCATGTATCTCACATTACACCAAGCATAGAGTGTACCCATCTCAATCACAGTAACAAATTCTATACAATATTATTGAAGACTCCACGTCATTTGAAATGGAGATTAATAGATATTTATTACTCGGATTGGTTTTGTACCATGCATCTATACTTGGATAAATCTATAGCGTTTGGTTGGCGGGTTAAGGCGGGTTAAACTGGTAGAGGGTAACCCGTTTTTGTGTTTTGGTGTTTGGATAGAGGGTTAACTGGGGGTGGGTTAGAAGTGGGTTTGAGGTGATATGATTGTATTGGAGTTTGAAAAAGTGAGTAGTTATTGTGATGTGATTGTATTGAAGTTTGGAAAAGTGAGTAGAAGTGGAGTAGTTTATAATTTTTATATGATATGATGTCATAATATATTTTTTTTGATAGGATTGATGATGTAAAATTGATTTATTTAATTTTTTAAAAAAGGAATAAAGTGGGGCCCACGGGGAGAGAGGGGGATATGGGTTAAGGGGGGTAAACTCCCCTAACCCGCAGGTGGGTGTGTTTGGTTGGCGGGTTAAGGCGGGTTAAACTGGTAGGGGTGACTCATTTTTGGATTTTGGTGTTTGGATAGATGGTTAAACTGGGGGTGAGTTAGAAGTGGGTATGAGGTGATATGATTGGATAGAAGTTTGAAAAAGTGAGTAGTTATTGTGATGTGATTGTATTGAAGTTTAGAAATGTGAGTAGAAGTGGAGTAGTTTATAATTTTTATATGATATGATGGTATAATATATTATTTTTTGATAGGATTGATGATATAAAATTGATTTATTTATTTTTTTAAAAAAGAATAAAGTGGGGCCCATGGGGAGTGATGGGGATGTGGGTTAAAGGGGGTGAACTCCCCTAACCCGCAGGTAACCCGTCATCCAAACGGTATCTAACGAAATTCGAAATGGAGATTAATAGATATTTATTACTGAAATCATATATATATATATACTTAGTTGGTACTTGGTAATAATTTTAATATTCTAAGTTGTAGGAGTAATTTCAGTACTTACATCCATTACTCTCAACATAATCACTACAACAAAAGTAAGTTTTGCCGACGGTACTTAGCCGACAGATTTTGTTATGACAGATTTTTGCCGCCTATATCCGTCGCTTTAATTCCACCTAGACACAATTATAATTTAATTAATTTGTATATAAAATGCTATCATCTAAATCTTCTCAGTGAAACCCTAAACCCCCTCCACTGCCGATTTCCCTCCTCTCTCCTCCATCTCCCCCAAAAACCTTGACGGCACTCCCACATCTGCTCACCGTCCCACCCCTCTCTGACATCCTATATAACCCTCGTCATCGTCCTCTCTCCCTCAGACACTCACTTGCAATGGAAAGGGCCTCCATTCGTCGTGCCCTAATCACGACTCTCTCGCGGATGGCGATCCGTCAACACCATCATCCTCATCGCCATTTCCACCGATGTCGCCTCGTTCTCCTCCGCCTCCTCCCCTTCTGCTTCCCGCCGCCTCCGCCACGTCTCCTAGGGCACGAGCACCCCATCGTCATCGCATGTGCCCTATGGAAGCTCGAACACCGTGCCGTCTTCCATTCCGATGCCTCTAGAGCGATATGGAGTCTAAGGTTCATCAGTAGCGGCAGCAGGAGCTGGTCATGGGACAAGCTCCGCCGCAACTTTGGTTGCCTCTCGCACGATGGCCTCCTTGTTCCATCAGATTTCACCCAATGCATTGGTTAGATCTCTTACTCTTCCATCAAAATCGAAACAAAATCATAGTTTCCAAATCTATGTGGTTGAAATAAACATGATTTCAAATTGAAACGAAGTTGAAACAAACATGAAAAACAGAACAAATTATAGATGCTTCGATTTGTTTATTTGATTGCAGGGATACGAGAATCAAAAGGTTGGGGAATATGCAAGATTGTTGGAGAACAAAGACAGTTATGATAGGGACACCTACGACATGAACAATTGAATGATATTGTTGGAATTGCATATTATGTTGCTCTAGAAGTTCTTCATAGATCTTATAGTATGGAACTATATATTTGGAGTATTGGTGTTATAACTTATATCTTGTTACATGGTAGCAGACCATTCTGGTCAAAGACAAAGTCATGAAATTTTCATTCCGTTCTTCGAGCAGAACCTAACTTGGAAGATTCCCATGGCCAACAATGTCTCTAGAGGCCAGTGATTTTTTAAAAAAGGCTCTTGATTATGCATTACAGGAAAAAGTTGACAACGATGCAAGCTCACAGTGAGTATGATATGCTATATTTCAATATATTGTGATTGTTCAAACTGCTTATTTGTTTAAAAGTAATTCCATGATACATAGCCTTTCTAAAAACTTGAAAGTCATTCATCTTTGGAGCCAGCCATAGTTTTGATAAGGGGTGTTGTGTCCCTCATGGCTAAATTCTGGAAATGATAAGTTAATGAACCATCGAGCCCCTCATTTTCTTCTAGAGCTTCTTTATTCTTGTTTTCTTCTGAGTTCAGCTGCAAAGTGCTTGGTGAGAGTAGAGTTATGTATCTAGGGAATTAATCTTCACTGTGCTGATTTGATGTCCCACGTTTTGGATTAAAGATAAATATGATGTCCCACGTCTAGTTTCATTCTAACTGGGTTTCGACTTCTATCTCAGTATCTATTGTTTCATGGTAAATATGATGTACTTATTTTGATGAAAGACAAACATAAAATATGTTAATGTTTATATATATTTCAAAATTTATGATCAGAATCTAAGTTTCTGCCTTTTATTTTATAATTAAGGGAATCCTTTCCCTTGAGTTGATTCTGCAAAAATTAGATCTTTTTGAGTACTAGATGTATAGCCTAAACTTACGTAAAATTGTGTTGCAATTTTGAGTGATGCCTCTATTTTATTTTTCAGGTATGAACGCACCATTTCAATGTTCGGGATCAGATTCCTATTGAGAAGAACGATACTAAGAATATGCTTAAACAATTGGCTGCTGTCAAGGTGCATTTTCTTTTATAGTATGAATGATCTTTAAAATAACATAGTTCTAACAGTAACTAGGCCGAAGGGATAGATCTCATTTCCTGGATATGACAAGATTATTGTGGTCTGCTAATCAAATGATCCCCAGTACATGCACTACAGTTACATCAAAGAACACCTCCACACATGATGTTTATGGAAAGGAAACACTACAAGGAAACTATTATGCCAGACTGCAAGCTAAGTCTTCAGGAAGCCATTCTTTCTGATAAGTTACCGTATGTTAGCCGTTCATGACAACTACTAGAAAGCATTTTCTGAGTGGGGTATCTCTTTACAGTTTGATAGTGTGATGAAAACAATGCAAAGACAACGAATTAATAGTAGCACCAACATTCCTATTGATTTCTGTTACAAAATAAGGTCAGTAGCATCTCCTCCTTTTCGTGTAAACCATCCGTCATAACATTCGCTTTGGCAAGCCTAACGAGACTAGAATCTAGACCCCAGTCGTGAGCCTGATAATGAAAGGCGGTAAGGAGTTGGATCTGCATAGCCCGGTGCTTTTTATTCGCGTTGTAAGTTAGAGCTGCTAGAATGTTGTTGTACAACTCCTAAACCTGCTACCTTCATCTCACATTCTTTCAAAGTGCGCAGAGAAATACACGACAAGCTGGAATTTGCATGGCCGTGATTAAAAGTTCTCAAGTGAATATCATCGGGCGTAAGTCTTTGATTCGAGAAGCTTATGTATTTGTCTATGTACTGATTACGATATTTTTCTGCTACAAATATATGCATGTCTTAATCTCTTGCTGCATATTAATGTGCGAGATTTTCATGACTGGTTATAAAATTGTCTTCGACAGAGAGAGATGTTATCAGATGGAGTGAGACCGACTGTTTGCTCCTTTTTGAAGGCTATAATAACTCTATGGTTAAAGTTTCTGTTTGGCGCCATTTTATTAAGAGTCATCCTCATAACTCGCAGGCTACAAAGAGCATACGTTTCAACCGTCGGCACTAACAAGCGCCCATGAAGGCTGAAAAAAATACAACGGCAATAGATTGATGGAGCATCAAAACTTGTTTGGAATAACCAAACATCCCTAACAAGTTTGCATCCCTAAGATGTAAAGCTGAAAGGTGATATCCGCATCTCTGCGTACAGAATTTCTGGAATTTCCGTATATCGAAATATACGTCAAAATGCGAATCAAATTTGATTACAACCAAGCTCTACTAAACATTGGAGCCGCCCCAAGGCGCGGAGGAGACCTCAGAAGGCTGCGAGCAGGGGACCGAAGTGGTGTTTCCGGTGCGGCACAACTGACCACTTATCCTACTCTATGTTCTCTCTGTATTGTAATCTATTTATGTGAAGAACTGTATATAAGGTGACCTCCAAAAAAAATGTACATAAGGACATGCACTATTAGAAATGAGAACACGTACAACTTTCATATTTCTTGATACACAGGCAAAACATGTGCAACTCCTTATCATGTATGTATGTTGGTTTTGATTTTTATGGTATTTCTCATTGGCAAAATATATACCATTTGAATAAATATTCCTGATTTTTAAGGTTGTGCTGACGGACAGTTTCGTCACTACATGTCATATGTAATTTCCAACTGTGACGACGGAATATCTGTCAAATAAAATATAGCATCAGACTGCCGTCACCACAGTCTCTGGCGACGCGACTTTTGGAGATGGGTTAGTGGCGACGGATTGTTGACTCAACAATCAACTTCCGTTGCTAGAAGTCATCTATTCGTCACCACAGTTCAGTCGCCAGAAAGCCATTTTATTGTAGTGATCTAACAACTGCTTATACATGATTTTTGGTAGGAATCATACAAAATGAGAAATAAAATATCTCATACAGCATTAAGTCCTCATATTTATGGAGATCGGAAGAGGTTTGTTTCTTTTCGTTTTCTTACTATTCCTGTATCACCACATAGTCTTTCTATTACCATTTAAATATGATTATGCAAAGATAAATACATGGAAAGAACATCATGGTAGAGATAGAAGCGGTCCATTCCCTTTAATGAAATATCCGTTTATAAATATTAACCAAGATAGCTATTTACTAAACTCTTATTTTCAGGATTTGCATTATACAATGTATACACGATTGAAATTAACAAATAAGAATAGCTGTGTATCATATAAGGTTTATAAGCATGGCATGCCCAAATCTAATGGCTTCTTCAGGGGTTAGTTACGTTATCTCTAGATTCATATGCATGCTCTTTTAACTTACCATTTATTTTGAATTATTTCGTGCATGGATGCGTAAGGGTCGAGCATTTGCAAACAAGACTAGAAGGAAAACGGTAGCACTCTTAATCCCAACCCAATTAATCCATGCATGGGTGCATGCAGGCTTGGAGTCAAAAACTTTTTACCGAGGGGGCACAAAATAAAACATTTACCTTTACCAAGTAAAATGTGGAGAAATTATAATGCAAGATAAAAATGTTCATTTGATTAAGTTTTTTAACCTATTGCGAGTGTGACACGTGTTAGGGATTTTTGCTTCTATTTTTTTAAGAAATATCTCAACTATGTTACAAATCTATAAAATTGTAAGATTGAACATTGGATACATACGTATCCATTATAAATTTGGACAAATCATATATTGCAATAAGATTTTGAAACTTTTCCATATAAAAAGAATGTAAAAGAGTTATGGAAAATAATTCTACACAAACATCTAAATTTAAACATGAAGCATAATTTCAAATTAAGATAATATAAAAAATCATAAACTAAAGTACCTTTTGTGTTAAGACTCATTTTTCTCAACGAATCAAAGAGAATGATAAATATGAGCGGGAGAGGGAGAAAGAGAAATGTATGGAGAAATAGTGAGAATGCAATTTTTAAAATCCAGATCGAGGGGTAAACCATTTAGTCATTGGTTTGATCTTTAATTGAGTTCAATTGTTGGGTCAAACCGGTTGAGTATTCATGACATCAACATTTGTATCAATCTCAGAAAAATAGATCGAGCTTAATTTACCATCGTATTGGTGGAACGGATATTCTAAATCATGCAAATCATATATAAAGCACTACGGAAATTCATGTTGAATCATTGTCGATAATTAATAATATACAATTTCTTTGTACCAGTTTGTTTTGAGACAAACTAGTCCACTTCAATTGAACATGAACAATATTCAAACTAATTTTTAAAATTTCTAATTATGCTTCCACGTAACCGATCGAACTGATGAGATCGACGTTAGTATCCAATCCAATCAGTCTGATGAGCCAATCAAATCTAATTTTTGAAATCATGACTGATTGGGTGAGAGATATTCTACAATGAAAGAGAGAGTAGAAGAAGAAAATATGCATGGAAAGAGATTTCAACATATGAGATGTGGGAGAGAATTGTAGAGAGAGATAATAAAGCAAATTCAAATTGAGGGAGGGAGTTACAATTTTTAAGTTTATAAATATATTTAGTATAGGAAAACTAAAATAACACTATAACCATAATATTATATAAATAATACAAGATGGCATCTTAAAATCTTGGGGGGGGGGGGCATGTGCCCCTCCATGCCCCCATCTAGATCCGTCTATGGGTGCATGAGAACTAAAATATATTGCTAAGAATAAGGAAGAGGAAGAACGTGTAGACGCCATCGATCTCCTTCCTTTGTGATCCTCCACAATTACACAGAGATCGTCTACTCTCTCTCTCTCTCTCTCTGGTGGCACTAACAACAACTAAAGCCCTTCCTGCTTCATGCATAAAAACCTAAGTTGATGTTAGGACACACACGTAGTTTAATCTAATTCATACATGTCGTTTCCTCCGTTAAAACTTCTCTTTTAAAAAATAATCATGTATCTTGTGACGGGAACATGACCTGCCGATATTGTCTCCTCTCGGATATCGATTGTTGGATACGAACTTCTCCGGATATGGAAGCGGATACACAAACGACCACCACCACCATTGAAGTACATGAAAGAAAGAACAACAGATATAATAGTGGTCGATCACCTCTCACGACCACCGGAGAAGAAAGATCACTATAAGAAGACGAGTACAACTCTCTCGATTCTGTCGCTCTCTTATCTCTCTCTCTCTCTCTTCTCTTTCTCTCTCTTTCCTTGTGGTATTCCCTCTTGCTATGGTTGACGAATCCGAAAATGCCGGGTTTAAAAATGTGTTTTTATCGTGTCGTGCGTAAAAATTATGTGTCGTGCGTTGTAGGCGGCAATCGGAAACGGTCAAGAAAATAACCACAAATATTATGTTCAATTTTTAATCATGTGGTTTTATATTTATTTTACTTGGGCAAGTCCCAAGGTCGATCACAAGGAGGCAAAGGAACAACCTAAAATTAAGTCTATCAAAGTTCGTGTTCGGTTTTCAAGGCGGTCTTTTTTTGAATTTTTAATGCAATAAAGGGTGCTTCATGCAATTTCAGCCTATTTTAGGGACTAAAATGTAAATTTCGATCAAACGATGTCCAAAAAATATGAAACTTGGCCATAATGTAAAATACGATGAACTGTAATTTTTTTGGAATTTTTGGATGCAATATGAATTTTTTATGGATTTTTAAATGCAAATAGAATGAATTTCAATATTTAATTATGATAAATATTAAACCCACTTATTTTCAAGGATCAAAATTATCTAAGATCTATCACTAAGTGATTGATCTCAGAAAAATCCTAAACCTCGAAAATGTGAGATCTAATACCTATTAAAAATTAAACACTGAAATATGTAAAATGATTTTATAGGGCAAATTATGAATGCAAATGCAATTCTTTTTTAGCACAATGTTAAGCACAATTAACTCTGCAATGTTTGATTTTTCGGGGATTTTTAGAGCAATGATTAATCAACTATGAATTTCAGAGCAAGAAATGGGCAAAATATGTAAATTTCCACAAAATAATTATTTATTAATTAACCATTTATCACAAAAAGTCCCACAAGATGTCAAACAATAGAGAATTAATTGACAAACAAAGTGTTATTTTTGATAAATAAAATAATGTAGAGAAGATGTTCAAAACTGAGGGGGGACCCAGGGGTCTGATTGCAATATTTAAATAAAATAAAAAGTAAAGCAAACTACAGTAGGGGGCTTTTGTAATTAGCAATAAGTCTGACGGCTTTCCTGCAAAATGATCAAAAGTCACGTGCCAAGCACGTGACTTTGGTCGGTGGGTTCCAAGCGCAATTAGTGGAATGGCTGGGGGGTCTTCACAAATGACCCAGCTGGTCACGTGCTGCACACGTGACCCCTGGGACTTGGGCTTTGCCCGGCGTTCCCTGCCTCACGTGCTCGGCACGTGGCGGGGCCTCGGGCTTCACGCCTGGCGCTGCGATAGAGGAGCAGCGGAGAGGCCGCTTGGCCACGGCGGTTGGGCGCGGCTGAGGGCAGATGCTCGGCGGATGAGCACCAGGAGCGGAGGTTGTCGGCGAGAGGGGCTCCGGTGGTGCTAGAGGCGGAGGAGGGTGAACTGGTTGCCCCAGGCGTTGAAGTCGAAGGCGGAGCTGGAGGCGTTGGATGGCACGGCCGACACACGGTCGTGGTTGGATGAGTGCGGGGGAGGTTGTCGATGATGGTGGAGTGGGCCGGCGGTGCGGTGGCGCGGTTGGAGGCGGCGGAGGGCCGACGATTGGAGAAGAGGGCGGTTGACGTCGATGGAGTCGGAGGTGAACGGCGGAAGAGGGCGGCGATGATAGACAGAGCGAGAGAGAGAGAGAGAGTCTACCTGTACGGAGAAGGAGGCTCGACGGCGAGTGGCCGGAGCGAGCAGCTGCGACGTGGGGTTGAAGACCTCGGATCACGCCGGTGAGGTGGTTTCCGGTTGTCACTACCGGTGGGGAACTCTGTGATTGATCGGCGGATGATGTGCTTCGAGGGCGGCATAGGTTTAAATAGCAGGCGGATTTGGCCGGTCATGGAAGCTAATCGGGGGGGGGGGGGGGGGGGGATTTGACGGAGATGCGAATCGGAGATGGAGGGGACGAGATACGCGCGGTCGGAGATGGAGGGGCCGAGATACGCGCGGTCGGAGATGGCCGCGATTTGCGGCGGAAATCATGGGGCAGCGCGGGGCGGCGGTGCTTGATTGGGAAGGAAGGGTCTGATGGGGAAGACGAGCAGCGGCCGTCCGATCGGCCGAGATCGGACGGCCACGAGTGCGCAACGTGGCGGTTTGAGGGGCATGAGGAGGAGGCATTTGCGGAGCACGTGCCTGGGGAGGCACGTGCAACACACGTGCCAATTATTATTATATATATATTTTATAAAAACGATATTAAAAATATCTCAAAAACGGTTGACATGTGGCGGCACCAGGTGCTGCCACGTGTCAGCACCAGAAAATTCGGAAAATAAATCTTTTGTAAAATCAAAAATAAATAGCAAGGCCTCGGATCGAAAAAGTTTCTTCACAAAATTGCTCGTCTCGATGAGATCTACAACTTTCATGAAGACATCAAAACCAAAATCGATCATTTGCAAAAAGTGAATTTTTGGGGTATCCTATGTACATAGAATACCTTAATTTTGGGGTTTTGTAATTTTTATGTCATTTTTTAAGATCGGATAAAAATTCAGAAAATCACGTTAAAATCAAAGATAAATAAAGATACCTTAATCTAATTTTTTTGGATTTTTATTAATAGGTTAAATAAAATAATAGGTCAAAAACTGTTAAAATACACAATATACAAAAGAGGCTCAAAACCCAACTTTCACATATGAGCTCCGATTCACTTGAACTTGGTCTCGTTTTGAAGGTAATTGAATATGCATTAGTTCAAAAGTGAGTAGGATTAAATCGGACATTAGATGAGGGAGATATGAGGTTTTTAGTCCGGAAATCCTCAAATTAGGGTTTGGGTTTTTGGTCCACTTATTTGGGTTATTTGTATTTTTTTCTTTATTCTTGTTAGTGATATGTACACTATGGAGGTGGTTTTGTGTCATTCGGAGTTAGCATAAATGAGTCAAAAATCGGGGAAGTTAGGCTATTTACAGGTCATTTTTGGCTTGGATTTTTTGGCTTCTTATTTTGTGCAGATTTTTGTGCTAAAATGCAATTCTTATGAAATCGTGCGCTAATGCTAATTGTGCAGAATAGATGCAAATATGCTGTTTATTTTAAGGGATTTGAGCTTAATAAATGAGATTTAGAGTGATGAATACGAGATTCATCAGTGGTGTAGAGGCAATGCCCCCACCCCCTCTTTGTATAGCCCAAATACAACCCACAGTCCTATTCCCAATAGGACTATTAATAGAATACAACTCAATAACTATTAGGATTAGGAGTCCAAATCCATTAGGATTTCTAATCCTAACAATCTCCCCCTTGCGTTGAATTCCATCACGATCTCTTCATTATCTTGAGTCTATACTAGGCCATCCTTGTCATCTATAGGTCTCGTTAGCAGGATCTCACCAACTCTAGGTGACGCACCCGTCAATGGGCACCCTCGGCATCCCCCCTCTCGGGCACTCGCACAACTCAGCATTGTGTCTCATGACGCGGTACCATAAATCTCACATGATTAGAGATTGTTCCAACATCCTCTCGTAGAGTGAATCGCACTCGCTTCTCCTTGTTGCGCATTTCTACAACAGAGAAGATGATAACCTACTGCTCTCTCATCGTAGTACTCGTCTTGAGAATAACTAGAGCTCCATCACTTGTCACGACTCTTCCCTCGAGCTTATACACCTTATTTGGCATCCTCGTCCCACACATCACCATGTGTGCTCCATTGCTCATTTTGAGAACTCCCCCTTCAATGGTGATTAGATGTCCTCGTGACTCGATTGTTCCCAATGAAATCAGATTTTTCATTGTTGTAGGAATGTGTCTGATACCTGTCATTGTTCATACTGCTCCATCAAACAAGTGGAACTGCACTGATCCAATCCCCTTAATGTGGTGAACCTCTCCACCTCTCATCTTGATCATGCCATCATTGCATGCCTGATATGTACTGAACTGCTCTCTGGATGAGCACACATGATCTGAACATACCAAGTCCAGAACCACCATGCATCTGCCTTCATCTCCCTAGAGCACGCTAGCAAGTCTCCCTCGCAGACGGTGGTGGAATCCTCTTGGTCGGATTCAGAATCAACAACCTTCTTCTTTCCTTTCTCCTTCTCACATCTTGGACAATCAGTTATCTTGCGATTCTTCTTGTCACAATAGAAGCATCTGATCAGATCTCGTGACTTGTATTGACCTCTGAATCCTATCTCCCTTGATCTTGAGTGTCTATCTTCAGTTGCCAACACATGACCTTCATCATTCGTTGCCTCATCTGTCGACATCCACCGAGACTCATTCGTAAGCAGTGAAACAACTATCTCATCCAATATGATGGTCTCTTGTCATAGAGTAACGTCGTCACAATATGATCGTAGGAAGATGTAAGGGAACTCAACAAGATCAGGGCCTTATCCTCCTGCTTGAAGAGAGATACTCCTTTCGCATTCTTCTCCTCAAGTGTGAGCATGTCTGTCAGAATCTTGTTGAATTCATCCAAGTGCACTTCGAGCTTTGTCCCATCGGTCATCTTTAGGCCATAGCCTCTTCTTCATCAATAGTCGATTCTAAAAGATTTGTACTTGTATCGTCCCTCGAGCTTCATCCAAACCTCCGCTAAATCCTTCACGTCGATGAGTTCATGAAGAGTGTTATCTACCAAGAACAATTATATTTTACTGTTCGCGAGATCCCTCATCTCCTTCCACTCTTCCTCTTTCAACTTCTTCGGCTTCTCTTCTTTATCCTGGAGAGCTTTCACAAGTCCTTCTCACATGATTATGTTCTTCACCCGTTGTTGTCATAAGGTGAAGTCGTTCTTCCCGTTGAAGGGTTCCACAAAAAATATGCACCCCTCGATGTAAAGTTTGTCATCACTTTCTTATTGCACCTCCTTGTACGATATGAAAAATCAGAGCATAATCCTCCCAATCTGAACCGTCCGACTCATCCGGAGTGCAAAAAAACCCCTATCTAGACTCTTGGATCACCTTAATCGTACTCAGGATGCTCCCGATCTCAACAATTCACCGTAGTCATTGGATCTTAACTGCCTATGAAGAAAGCACACATATTGCGTCATCTCCTTGACGTCAAATCTCGCTCTAATACACCACGTAGTATCCCTCGCTTCTGTCGAACCAAGCTCTGATACCAGTTGACGGGAAAACGACCGCCGATATCATCTCCTCTCGGATACCGGTTGTTGGATACAGGACTTCCTCGGATACGGAAGCGGATACACAAACGACCACTACCACTATGGAAAGTACGTGAAAGAAAGAACAACAAATACATTGAAATATAGTGCAGGACCAGCCCGTTGGGAGAACCCCATTAAACCCGTTTAATTATTTACATTTTATTTATATATTTATATAACCTACTTAAATTTATAAGCATTCACGTCCTAGTCCTATAACTTTTCATCTAATCTAAAGAAGGTTTTTTTTCAAAGACAATAATTATATTCCTAAATCTCATTAATTATACAACTTTTATGATATTTATTTGAAGGGATTTTATCAATTGTGCCCCTCCGAGATATCGCAATATCAGTTATGCCCCTATCTTTTTGGTAATATCAGTTGTGCCCCTCACTTCTTGCTCCGTCATCAGTTGTGCCCTTCCGTCAGATTGACCGTCAATGAATTGACTTAACCATGGTTTCATCAAACTTTGGTGCAGTTACGAGGGGTATTATTGTCCAGACCTCTTTATCTTCTTCCTCATCCATTTGTTCTTCTTCCTTTCTCCTCATAATTTCTCTCTCTTAGTGACACCTTCATGCATCTATTGAATCTCTAAAATTTTTACATTTTCACGGACATATCACTCATTACGGATCAAACGGTGAATTTTATTGAATTTTTTGATGAATTTTTATGAATCAATTAGTCAAAAATGTATCTTAATTTAACAAAACTGCAGCTTGAGGAGGAGGTGCGGGCAACTTGGGTGCGGGGGCAGCGGGGGCAGGGGCTGCGGGGGCAGAGGGGGAGGGGCTGCGACCTGGGCGCGGGGGCAGGGGCGGAGGGAGGCGGAGGGGGGGGGGTCGCAGGGGGGGACGATAGGGACATGGGTTGCAGGGGGCGGAGGGGGAGGGGCTGCGACCTGGGGGGTGTGGGGCAGGGGCTGGTGGGGGGGAGGTGGGAGGGGCTGCGACCTAGGCGCGGGGGTGGCGGTGGCAGGGGCTGCGGGGGCCGAGGAGGGGAGGGGGTCGCAGGGGGGGCGGCGGGGGGACAGGGGTTGCGGGGCGTGGAGGGGGGGGGCTGCGACTTGGGGACGCGGGGGCAGGGGCTGCATGGGGCAGAGGTGGGAGGGGCTGCGACCTGGGCGCGGGGGCGGCGGTGGCAGGGGCTGCGGGGGCGGAGGGGGCGGGGCGGGGGGCGGAGGGGGGAGCTGCGGGGGTGAGTGCGAGGGCCGAATGGGAGGTGCGGGGGCAGAGGGGCCTGCTGCCGAGGGCAAGGGGGCGGAGGGGAGACCTGGGGCAGAGCGCCGGGTGGAGCGCCGGGGCGAGTCGGCGGGGCAAGGGGGAGGCGCGGGGTTGCGGGGGCCTGCGGGGCGCAGCAGGGGCGGGGGGAGGAGGCAGGGGAAGGAGGATGAGGAAGATGAAGAGGAGGGAAGAGGAGGGGAGGAGGATGAACAGTGGTTGGACTTTTCAATTCATTTGTTTTCATTTAATTCCTGATGTGTCCCCTAAAGTTAACGTCCGTTTGCGTTTGGGATGGACAGTCACTAACTCGAGGGGCACAAGTGATAAAATAGCAAAAAGTGAGGGGCACAACTGATATTACCAAAAAGATAGGGGCATAACTGATATTGCAATATCTCGGAGGGGCACAAGTGATAAAATCTCTTATTTGAAATTATTGATTTGTCTAGAATCATCATCACTTACCATAAATGATTATCATTGATTATTATCCTAATATTCTTTCGCATAATATTTATATATAAATGCAATTGGTTGTATTGAAGGTACAAATGGAGATGAATATATCCGTACAAAATACATTACATTAGCTATCCCATACATCATTACACATCCTTATCTATATAAAAAAAACTACATAGCAATCTAGATCTGTATCCGACCCAAGACATCCCTGAGTTGCATGCCTAGAATAAAATTCAGTACAATGGGATCTGGATGTTACACCGTTCTTGAACCTCAAGTTTACCAATCTCTTGAGAGTAAATAGTTTGATACTTCCTATCTTGGAGGCGTAAAGATTTTTCCAACATCAACCATAGGCTTATTGGATGGCTTTCATCTTTGATGTGGTTGTAGATATTTTCATCAATAAACTATCTGATGAAATCACAAGCTTGTTCATGTTCAAATTCTCATTCCTCATTCGTATTGGTTTTCAGACTTTTGGGTGGAGAACGGAAGGTGCATAGCCTTTATATATAGAAGATCATTTATCACGAGCCGATTCAACTCGATCAAACTTCGCCACTAGATAGGCTGAGCAAACTATTCTCCCTAGATGCTATACAAAGCCAGAACTTCTCCAAAAATGTATCAATAAAGAACCACACCGACACAAACGAAAAGAGTGAGAAGTTGAAGAAAATTTCGCCATAATGCAGCCCTAACGAGCTCCACAACACCCTTATTCAGCTCCTCCTCAGCGTGATCTAGAGCAACAACCGGCAGTCCAGTCCAAGCAAATAAGTGGGAGATGAAAGGAAATGGCAATGATTGATATATGTAATAAAATATAAATAATCATATGCCTCATTCACCTTTTTTCACCTTTGAAAAAGGGATTTTTACCCGGCAGACCCTATAATCTTTTGCAATTACCGCTACGACCTTTGAAACATCGTAATTCCTTGCCC